>OY747706.1:25356529-25711529 GCA_963556495.2 Valencia hispanica | reverse complement strand
CGTAAATCGATCCATTAGTTCAGAAAATAATATAAACTACCTTTTTGAAATTTGCACTCACATGTCCGAACAAAATGCCTTGAAATTAGCCGCATGTCTCTTTAAAAACCTTCGGACACTCCCACTTCGGCACGCTGTCTTCAACGTCATCACAACATTCTCCACATGGGCACGAAGCATTACCTTACTGCAGCATCTTGAAAAGTTGCAAACTAAAGTTGCAATGTTTTTATGTGTGATTTTCTTTTATGTTTTGCCGATCACTTGAAAATTTGTTGGAAACTAGCCTTGATGTCAGTTGAAACAGTTTTTAATCCTAAATAACTCAACGGATTTAAAAGGTAATTGAAAGTACAGCTCTTGTCATTCACATGAAAACTGCTCTCCTGAAAACTTGCTGCTCGCTGCTGCTCTCTGTGCTTCACTATTTATAACTGATCATTTTCTCATCGGACATACAAAAATTATGTAGGTGACCCATTTTGGATTCAAAACGGTGAATCATGACTGGAATGAAGAAACTGTACCCCATAGCACCTACATTGGCAAAATGAAAATGAACATGTTTTATTCTCGATCCCTCTCACATAAGAAACAGGGAGTGTACATGATGTGGGACGCCGTCAGATGTAAGATAATGAAAGGGAGAGTCACAACTGGTAAAAGGTACAGTAAAGTTGTGTTGATTGTATAACATTACAAGACGTGCAGAATTTGCGGGGATTGGCTGAATTTGCAGTAATAGTTACGATCGCAACATCGCAAATTCCTGGACGGACTGAATAATAAACACGAGCTACAGTGCACAGATTTAACTCCGAATTAGCCTAAGCAATGTTTTTCTAACAAGCTTAATCAGAGCATTTCCACTTACCGGTGTTGGCTCTGAAGAAATACTCTTGAGAGTGAGGACTGCATTGTTCCTCAACGTCAACTTGCTTACTAAACTTTTGTTCTGGAAGCAATCTTCTGTGAAATGGCCGGCACAAACGAAGCAAATCTTCGTGGGAGGAGGGTCGTTTCCAAAAATGAATTCCCACCATTTTTGACAAACAGCCTCATTTTTGGGAAAACTAGAAACAGGGCAGTCGTCCAAATTTTCTCCAAGAAGGCATTGTGCAATTTGGAAAAGTAAATAGCTATACAGTAGTAATATCCGCAGGTGCTAGCTGATTGCTGTTGACCTGCTGCTTTTCTGCTCGGGGAGCGGTGGAGGGAGGGCTTTGGAGAGACGGGGCGGTAATCAAAGTGTTGGGGCGTTGGTAGTTGGTGAGGGCGTACCTCGGAGGAGTCAGGCGTTCAGCGCTCAAAATGCGGAGTTCCAAAGATTACTCAAAAATACTTAAATTACCATAAGAAACACTTTAGGCATTTTTTTAAGGAGGGAATGACATGAAAATGTGATGAAAAGCTTAAAGTCGATTTTACATGCCACCCCCCCCTTTAAGGTATCATCAAATTAGTACATAGAGTCCACCTTTGTGTAAAATAACCTCAGTTTATAGAGAGTTGTTGTGTGAACGCCTCATAGATTTGTTAGAGATCTCACAGAGCACTGTTTAATTTATCATCTAAAAATGGAAATAATCTGGCACAACCAACCAAGACATGGCCATTCACCTACACTGACACCCCAGGCAAAAAAGAGCATTATTGAGAGAAGCAGCCAAATACCCTACAGTATTTCTGGAGGCACAGCTCAGCTACTAACATCTGTTAACAATACCACTACCAACTTTTAGTCATATACTCCAAAAACCTGGGCTTTGTGAAAGAGTTGCAAAAAATAAAAGCCATAAGAAATGCTGTTTGTCATTTCCTGCAAGGCATATATGGGAATCACTAAACAAGTAGAAGAAAGTGCTCTGGTCAGATTAGATCAAATATGATTTTTTTTAGTCTACATCCACAACAACATTTATGTTGCAAAACGAATATGGCACATAATCAGAAATTCACCATCCCATTTGGTAAAACATGGTGAAGGCACCATCATGCTATGGGGACATGGGAGCTTTGAGGTGTCAGCAGGATAACGACCATAAATGCACAACCGGAGCTACACTAGTTTAAGTGTTAGAATGGCCAAGCCAAAGTCAAGACCTAAATTAAATGAAGAACCTATGCTAAGACTTGGAAATGGCACTCTACACCACTAAATTTTGTCAGTGTGGTTGAAAAGCCATATATTATTTTCCTTCCACTACACAATAGACGTCATAAATAAGCATTGTTTTGATATAACACTATTGTGTTGATCTATCACAAAATTGTAAATGGCCTAAATCTGTGTAGCGCTTTTTCAGTCAGAGGACCACAAAGGGCTTTACACTACATTCAGTCATTCATCCATTCACGCACACACTCACACGCTGATGGTGGCAAGCTACTACACTGTAGCTGCAGCTACCCTGGGGCACACTGACAGAAGCGAGGCTGCCGAACACAGGTGCCACCGGGCCCTCTGACCACCACCAGCAGGCAAGGCGGGTAAAGTGTCTTACCCAAGGACACAACAACGAGAAAGACCGGGCAGGGATTTGAACCAGCAATCCACCTATTAAGGAACAAATTCCTACCACCTAAGCAACGATCACCCAAATAAAAGACCAATAAAACAGTGAAATGTTAAGCTAGAACGTGGTTATGAATTATTTTCCAAGCCCCCATGAATGCTACAGAAAATGTAGAGGGCTAAATACATTATTTCTGAAGACGAAAAAAAAGTTTTCTCTTTCTTCTAGGTTTTGGGCAACAGTGTAGGTAAGTTCACAGTGCATTTATCTTCCTGACTGCCTCTCTAGGGTTGTAGTTACCACCCAGCCGCCGCGACCAGCAGCCAGGCACCCCAACCAGCAAGCAAGGCGAGACGCCATACAGGGACCGGCGATGACAATCGCCCCAGAGAAAAAGAGTGAGGCGGCTGCACATGCCGGCCACCGGCCGGCCCCGACCCCCACAGGCAACAGAGACCCCACGCCGGCCGACCGCCAGCCAGGACCACAGCTAGGGGCGCACGGCGCCCCAGCGCCCCAAATCCCCAGGCCCACCCCAGACCCTACCCAGGCGCAGCACGGCCACCAGGCCAGTAACCCATGTCCGCCAGTGCAACCCCCCTAAGGCACCGCATGCAGCCATCAGGAGTTACCACCCAAAGCCCAACCCCAGGCCGGCCACGACGTCCAACGCCCCATCCGCCCAGTGATCCCACCCCCAGGGGTCCCCCCCAGACGCCTCCAACCCCAAAACCCCCACATCAGCAACAGTATCCCAAACGACAAAACCAAGTGCCCCCCACCCCTACTAGGTGATGGAGCCAATCAAAGGAGCCCAGAGAGATTGATCAGATATGGAGCCAGAGGCCGTC
Organism: Valencia hispanica; assembly: GCA_963556495.2. Lineage (NCBI taxonomy): Eukaryota > Metazoa > Chordata > Actinopteri > Cyprinodontiformes > Valenciidae > Valencia > Valencia hispanica. Next base: position 25,708,162 of record OY747706.1, on the reverse strand, counting down.
TCAAGACCAATATGGTCCAACAAGAGATTTCTATACTGATTAATATTAAGAACTTTTTTATTTTTCCAGTTCAGGAGGATAGTTTTCTTAGCGATGCATAAGGCAATGTGAACCATTAGAACTGACTTTGTGTCCATGGTGACATCATTTAAATTTCCTAACAGGCAAACTGAGGGAGATGGTGGGATGTTACATTTCAGACACTTTGATAAATCCTCACATATCTGGGACCAAAATTTCTTAACAGGTGGACAGAACCAAAGCGCATGAACATAAGTATCTGGTATATTGCTTGTGCATTGTAAGCAGGTATTAGACAATGTAAAACCGATCCTAAACATTCGTTGACCTGTATAGTGTACTCTATGAAGGATTTTGTATTGTATTAATTGCAAATGAGGATTTTTTTGTTATTTTAAAGATTCTTAAACATATCTGAGACCAGACGTTTTGGTCATAGCTGGCTGAAAATACAACTCCCATTTTGAAATAGGGATGGCTATTGATTCATCTAATGTAGATAAAGTTTTGTATATTTTAGACAGCAATTTGGGGGGGTTGAGGTTAAGAAAATCTAAAACTCTTGCTGGAATTTGTAATTCAGCTGTATTGAGCCTAAATTTATCGTTAATAATAGATTTAATTTGTTGATATTCTAAGAATTTGTTTTTATCAATTCCATATTGTGTAATTAATGTATTAAATGGGATAAAGTCTGTTCCTTCAAATATATGATCCAGGTATTCAATTCCATTCCACCTCCAGACTGGAAAACTTATCATACATTTTTTTTGCAAGATGTCGGGGTTATTCCAGATGGGTGTACATCTGCATGGGATTATTGTGGACTCTGTCATTTTTAGAAACTCCCACCATGCTGTCAGAGAGGAGCTGATATTTATGCTTTTAAAGCATTCATATTGTTTTATATTTGAGCTAATAAATGGTAGGTCTGAAAGTTTTATCTTATTACATAGTGTCTGTTCTACGTCTATCCAGGACTCGTCTAGGTAGCTATGTTCTAACCATCTTGAGATATATTGGAGCCTGTTGGCTAAGAAATAATGATGGATGTTTGGTAGATCTAGACCTCCTTTTTCTTTGGTCTTTTGCAGTGTTTTTAAGCTGATACGTGGGGGTTTATCTTTCCAAAGAAATTTAGAGATAGAGGAGTCCAGAGATCTAAACCAGTCTAGTGATGGTTTACTTGGGATCATTGAGAATAAGTAGTTGATTCTGGGCAAAACCATCATTTTTATTGAAGCAACCCTTCCCATAAGTGATATGGGTAGGGATTTCCATCTAGCAAGATCATCTTCCACTTTTTTTAAAAGTGGGATGTAGTTTAGCTTTATTAAATCTGCCAGTCTTGGTGAGACATTGATACCTAAATAGGTAATATCCCATGACTGCAGTTGTGTATTAGTTGGATTCTGGACAGAACAATTGATTGGAAGAACTGTAGATTTTAACCAATTTATAGAATAATCTGAAACATTTGAGTAAGAGTTTATCAACCCGATTACCTGAGAGAAAGAGGTTTGTGAATGCTGGAGAAAAAGTAAAACATCATCTGCATAAAGACTGATTTTATGTTCTATGTTATTGCATTTTATGCCTTTAATACTGTGAGTTTGCCTGATTGCTGCAGCTAGTGGTTCAATAAAAATAGCGAACAGGGAGGGAGAGAGAGGACATCCCTGCCTGGTACCTCTCTGAAGATAAAACCTAGATGATGTTTGGTTATTAGTCCTGATACATGCTGTTGGTGAACTGTATAATATTTTCAACCAGTTTATAAAAGAATTTCCAAAGCCACGTGATTTTTAAACGATTGGAATTGGGTGGAAATGATCGGATATAACCTCATAAAACAACAAGCATGACGTTTTAAATTCATCCTGAGACAGAGATTGTCAAATGTATTGACAGTGGCTTAGTTTTTATTTCAACAAGTTCCACTACATCAATATTCACTGTTGCATTGACAACCACACCGTAATGTCACATAATTTACGGCAGGCGGGGAATTGAGACAACACAATATTGAGCTGTTAGCTAGAAGTGCTAATGCAAGGCAATCGTGTCGCCTCACTAGAGTGAAAACTTCAGCAGTTTGGACGTATTTTAAGTTTAACAGTGAAGGCAGTGCAGCAGCCACATGTAATGTGTGCAAATTGGCATATCACTTGGTGGAAAAGACTGAGCTGCATTCAACACTGCAAATCTGATACGGCACCCTAAAAAACACTGAGCCAATCGACACCAAAAGATAAGTTAAGAAGCAAGAAAAAATTGCCTAAGGACAGTGAAAAGGTAAAAAAACATAACCAAGACAGCCGGACTGATCATACTGGATGACGAGCAGTTGTTTGTGGTTGCAAACATCGGACTTCGCAGTCTCCCGGAGCACCTTAAGCCACGGTATGAGATTCCTTCTCATCACTACTTTACAGACAGTGCTCTGCTGGGTCGACTCAAGTGTTATTTACGTGTGACCTTGCATGTGCAACACTTTAGCGAATCTCAGTGGTAGAGCATTTTATACATACTTTAAAAAAGCTTAAAAAGGACAACTTGGATGTGTTGTCCTGTAAGATGTCATCAATCCATCCAGGCTGGTGCTTATCTCCAGCAATCATCAGATGAGAGGCAGGGTAAACCCTGGACAGGTTGTCAGACCATTGCAGGGCAACATAGAGACACACAACCATGCATACCTAAGGGCAATTTAGAAAGACCAATTAACCTAACAGTCATGTTTTTGGACTGTGGCAGGGAGTATTCCATGCAGACCCCAGGCTGAGATTTGAATACAGGACCTTCTGGCTGTGAGGCAACCACTGTTTGCCTGTTTTAAAATAGGGAGTATTTTCTTCCTTACATAATTTCTTGAGAATTAATTAATGAGATCTAGTAGCTCTTTTAGAAAGATTAGTTTGTAATACTACACAAATTTACAAATTAGTATTTTACCATTTATGTTCCATATAGAGATGGGCAATTATCTTACGGTTTACAGTTATCTACCCAAATAAATATTGTGATAAAAATTGTGATTTATCATAGCTTTAATTGACAATATTTGCAAGCCCCCATCCATGACCAAAAACTAATTGGAAATATTACTTTGAACTTTTTTATCCACTGTTGGTTCCATGAGATCATCAATACATAAAAACATATGTAAAAATATTAATACATTCAGTTACTGTGTTAAGATTAGGAGTACAGTTGCACTTATTAATGTTATTGAGGCTCTAACCGTATACAGTGACAGATGTACTACCACAAAGACTGTTGCACATTTTTAAAATATTTTTTATTGTCACTTTACTGTTATCACAATAAATGCCACAAAGTGATAACTTAAGTCCATACCGGCCATCCCTATTCCCATGTTTATTTGAGGAGTTAACACAAAGAAAATATACAATGCCATGTGTGACAATATATTTGTTTTGCTTGTTTTTTCATAAATAATGACAGAACTTTTACCAAGTATCCAGTGACCCCCTTGTTGTTTTAAATGCTCTCATAGTTCTGACCTGCCTTAATCTGATCTACATTTAGATATTTGCTTATAGTTACCATGTCATCATCACAGAACGCAGACAGAGTTTAGCAACAAATATAACCTGCTGTTTAGTACAAGATTCCTTTATTAGAAATTTCCCCACAAAATATATATCAGGCACTTGAAACTGGAGGAATGCCCCTGAGGTATTTCAACCATATATCACTAGTAGTCATGACATTTAAATGTCATGTAGGATTAGACACTTGCATCACTGCCACACCTGAAGCACTTCCTTACACACCCCTTCATGAACAGAGAGGTCCTCTGCAGTGCAAACTGCAGTGATCTCAGGAGAGCAAAGAAAAACCCCTTGTGAGCACCAAAGGACCCCCTTAGGCAGAGCAGCCAAAGCAGAGCTCACTACCCAACCTGCACCTCTGTTGCTCCTACCTCCCTACCTTTTTCTGCTGGCAAATGATTTAGAGAGGGATGGATCATGTGGAGCCAAACCCCAGTCATCTGGCAGAGGATCACACAGATGGGCCAGACTGAGCCAGCTGAACCCACAGGCAGCTGGGAGTGATGATGCACAGGATGCTTCCTATCATCAGGATGTACTGTAGAGCAGAAGCTTCACAGGCTGACATACCAGACAGAGCCACTAAAGAGTGGACTGCAAAGAAACCAAAGATGGGGGAGCCTAAGGGGAGGATCCATAGCATGGAGAGCACAATCATCATGACAAGTGAAGAAGAAGATGAGGGGAGAAAGTGATGTGAAGCAGCTTTGTGGGCATACTGTGAAAAACAGCAAATTGCAAGCAAGTATTTTGGGTTCAATCAGGGATTGTAGGAAATATTACCGTACAACAATAAAGCTATCAATGTTTTACTTTGATAGAGGATTCCTATTCAGTGTTTTTAAAGAATAAGGACTTCATTTGATCTTTTCTAGTTAAAAATCTGAAATATAAAAAAAATAAATTGTTCTACAGAAAACACATATTCTTTAAAACTTTTTTTGTTGTATAGAACCTTTATTCTATATATTTTCCATTTTTGTTGCTTTTTGGCATCAGGATCACTTTACATTAAGACCAGCATGAAGACGACAACATATACATTTATTTTGATAGAGGATTCCTATTCAGTGCAATTAAAACTTGCAGGTTTAATTCCTCCATCATTGTTAAATACTGTACATACGGCTGATAAATTGTTTTGGACCCCCACTATTGTAAAATACTTCCTCTACCTTTGTCAGGTTAGGCAGTGTCATTTATTCCCCCAAACGTTTTTTCAGGAATGTTCTCACTTGTAAATAACAAAGTGTTGGATAAGTCATATTTTGTTTTTAGCTGTTCAAAGGACATTAATGTTTTGTTACTGTAGCATTGGCACGACAAAGGGATAGTATACTTTGAACAAAGCTTAAAGATTTTGTTATCAGAGAACACTGGTATGAGGTTTTTTTTCCACAAAGGGGTTTTAGGTGAAAAATCAATCATCACTCCAATAATTTTATGAACCTCAAACCATGATCTAATTAAGTGAATAGTGAGTGGGTTTTTGGTTTTACTTACAATATTTTTTGGGTTCCATTTATAAACAAAGTCGCTTCTCATATCTTCTTCAAAGACATGTAGTTCAATTTGTGTCCAAGAGGAGGCAGATTCAAATTCAAACAAGGGTAGGAGAAATCTCATCTGTGCCGCCCAATAATACAATTTGAAATTGGGGAGTCGGAGGCCACCCATTCCATAGTCCCATGATAATTTCTCCGAACTCACCCAAGGTATTTTATGGTTCCAGATAAATGCACTTATACTTTTATTAAGTGTTTTAAAACTACTATTGGGGAGAGGGATAGGGAGCGACTGGAATGAATACATTATCTTGTGCAAAAAGTTCATCTTTATGCAGTTAATTCTGCCAATCAAGGTTAAGGGTAGGTCTGCCCATCTAATGAAGTCACTTTCTATTTTTTGGATCAGTGGAGGGTAGTTAAGTTTAAACACATTTTTCAAGTCGTTATCCACCTGGTGTATGTAAACGCTTTTGGGGCCCAGGAGTTTGTTTGGCTTAGTTCCCTCCAGTCAGCTTTGGTCAGACGGAGTATTCCACTTTTTTCATAGTTGACCTTGTATCCTGATTTTGTACTATAATTTTTCAGAAGAGCTTGTAGCTTTGTTAGAGATCGGGTTGGGTCAGTGAGAAACAGAATGCATATAATGAAGAGAAGTAGTGTTTAAAACAATCATTAATTACTTTAGGGTTCCTTGTCACATTCCCATTTTCGGTTTCTATGGAATTGATAGTTCTTGGGGTCTCCTCTTTCTTCAACTGCCAAGCCAGAACTTTCTGTGCCTTTTCTCTCAGCTCATAGTACATTTGTTTGGTTCGAAATATATTCCTTTCTTTTTTTTTTTTTCTTTTTTTTTTAAACGTGTCCTGTTTGGCAGTGTGGAGCTCAGAATTGGTGTCTGAGTACCAAGTAGAAGCCCAACAGATTTACTTTCACAAGCGGAGCAGTACAGCTTTTGCTATAGTACTCCACTTGATTTATGTGTGAAAAATCTTTATTATGAATTGTTGGGGTTTTTATTTCCTGATGTTATGGACACGGAGACGGAAAATTAAGGAGAAGAAAGAAGGAAGATGAAGAAGAGAGGTAGGAAACAAAATGTCATGAGAGAGGGTGAGTTGAAAATACAAGAGAGGAAGGGGAACAGAGAAAACACAGGAAAACATTGAAGTCTGCCTCCATACCCACAGGACGGCAGAGAGAGGGGGAAAAACAAAACACGAAAAAGGAACATCGACAAAACCAACCAAACATTGTGAACTAAGAATTACACAACCACATCACACAAAAATAGATATAAAAATACAACAACAATGTCACAGAGAAACTCATGGTACCGATTAATCAAGCTCTAGTAATGATAACCTCAGCCCAAGAATACATCCTTAAACACCAGAGACCCCACATCTATGTGTGTGTGTTAGCATGCTGGTGCATATAAGGTTTCTTCATAAGAGTGTTCGATAGTTGGTGTGAGCAGGCATCAATCCGTCTCCCAGGAATCGATGCAGACATGAAGGAGATCGGAGCAAAGACGTCCAAAGGACCGCCAGAGCACCAGGCGGACCCGGGCGGGGCCGACCGCATCCCCCAAGAGAGGAGAAAAGGAGAACCCCAGGGGAAGATCCAGCGGCCACTATGCAGGGGCCTGGGGGGCAGCAGTGACGAGCCCACGGGCTCCGCCGGCAACCGGCCACGCCAGGGCGGGCCGGTCAACGGACCGGGGGAGCCGGGGCCCAGGGGCACCCAACCGCCCAGCAGGGACCCGGCAAGGGACCGGCCGACGAGGGGCCCCCGGCACTGCAGGGGCCGCGGCCGGCCGCCACGCGATGCCTCCACCCTAGGCCAATCCCCACCGCCAACATCCCAGCGCCCCACCAATAGCCGCAGCGGACGGACAGCATCCCAAGGCCGGGCTCAGTCAGCATCTGGACGCCAAGTTGTACCAGCTCCCGGGTCCTGATCCCATGCAACGCAGGGCGCCGAGACCAGGCATCCAATGAGGGCCAGGGCCGGTCCAACCCGCCAATGAACCGGCCACGCACGGTGCGCACAGAACAGGTGATCAAACGAGCAGAGACGCCGGATCCGCATCCCACCGAGCAGGCACCACCCAACAATCCCAAACCTGGCACCTCTAAAAGAGGTGCCCCAACCAACCAAAGGAAGATATCGGCCCAGCGCATCGGCCGACCGACACACCGGCCCCCCCAGGCCCGGCCAGGCACGCACCAGGTCCAAACCGGATTGACCACCGGCGCACCGGCAGGCAGGGGCCCCCGTCACCGGCGGGGAGTGACGGAGGGGAAATAGGCCCCCCATTAAGTGTAAGGCCTGAGGTGCGCCAGGCGAGGGGGCAGACCAAGATCCAACCTGACAGGTAGACAAAGACATACAGACACAGTCATACGTTCCCTCCCTCTTAAACACATACATTCTCACTGACTCACCAAGACACCCAAAAAAATGACACTGTACCCTCACTCACACACCCCATGCACACTTTATGCTCCCAGGTCCAGGTACTGATGCCCCAGTAGAGCCACCAGCCCCCGGACCCGGGAGGTGGACCCCCTACCTTCTAGGACGGAGACAAGCAGACCGCCAAGGGCCCCACAGTGGCAAAGCAGCCCGACAGCCCAGGACCCCGACCAGACCGCCTGTCCTCCTCCGGACCCCAACCCCTGATGGCCCGTAGCGAACAGGGGTGGGAAAAGACCCCTAGCCTCCATCCTCCCGCTCGAGTATGGTGTTGATGCGTGTTGTTATAATGTGCATTTAAAACAGAGGGGTGGGATGTGGGGGAGGCAGCCACACATCCCCCAACCCCCACCCCGAGCCCTCAGTTTCTATATGTGGTTTAACAGTGGGCACCGGCACCAGAGGTGAAGCTGATTGTACCGCTCCCCCTCTGGATGCCGAAAAGTGTGCCCACCCCAAAGTCCCTACATATGTGTCGTGTGAAAATGTTATAAGTGGGAGTGTCTAAGTTGTATATTAAAATTGGGACCCAGGACACCACGGGACAGCGAGGAGGGAAGCCCCTCCTCGCACCCCAGTGATGTGCCCATGCCCCAAGACCCTATATGAGTGGTAAAGTGATGGAGCGGGTGGACAGAGGTGTCCAGGGATGGGGAGGGAAGGACTGGGAGACAAAATGTCTTCCCAGGGAGCCAGCTCCCCCACTGACCCCAATAGGCACCGCTGTTCACCGGGATCCACCAGGGGAGGGAGGCCATGGCACGTCCGACCCGGGGCCCACGGCCACAGCACCACAAAGCCCCACGGACCCCAAGGCAGTCCCCCCAGCCCCATCCCAGAAGGGGAACTAAACCCACCCTGACATTCGCTCTACTCTCAAAACACAAAAGACACTAGACACCCAGCTTGAGTTCGCCCCCCCCCCCCCCCCCCCTCCCGCACACCCCTCCCCCCCGTCCAAGTGCCCTCGTAGGGGGAGAGCACCTGTTGCCACACAGCAGCAGCCTCCCCGCCAGCAAAGGAGGCCCCCAGCGCCACCCGCACACCGGAGGCCCCCGTAGCCCGAACCACGTCAACGTATCTGCCCAGACCAGGAGCAAACCGATGAGCCAGGCGGCCGACCCACCAGGCAGGAGACCAAACCCAGCGCCCCACCCACCTGCCCTGCACGCCCACCACCCGGCCAGTCCACCCGCAAGTCCGACCGATCCCGGCCAAATGCCCAACCCCAGCGCCCCACACAAAGACCAAGACCCAGGAGCCAAGTCCAGTGCAAAAAAAGACTGATCCGGCCTGGAAACGCCGCCGCGACCAGCAGCCAGGCACCCCAACCAGCAAACAAGGCGAGACGCCATACAGGGACTGGCGATGACAACCGGCCCAGAGAAAAAGAGAGAGGCGGCTGCACATGCCGGCCGCCGGCCGGCCACGACCCCCACAGGCAACAGAGACCCCACGCCGGCCAATCCCCAGCCAGGACCACAGCTAAGGGGAGCGGCGCCCCCGAGCCCCGAATCCCCAGGCCCACCCCAGACCCTACCCAGGCGCAGCCCGGCCACCAGGCCAGTAACCCATGTCCGCCAGTGCAACCCCCCCAAGGCACCGCATGCAGCCATCAGGAGTCACCACCCAAAGCCCAACCCCAGGCCGGCCACTACGTCCAGCGCCCCATCCGCCCAGTGATCCCACCCCCCGGGGTCCCCCCCAGACGCCTCCAACCCCAAAACCCCCACATCAGCAACAGTGTCCCAAACGACAAAACCAAGTGCCCCCCACCCCCACTAGGTGATGGAGCCGATCAAAGGAGCCCAGAGAGATTGATCAGATATGGAGCCAGAGGCCGTCTCAAGACCAATATGGTCCAACAAGAGATTTCTATACTGATTAATATTAAGAGCTTTTTTATTTTTCCAGTTCAGGAGGATAGTTTTCTTAGCGATGCATAAGGCAATGTGAACCATTAGAACTGACTTTGTGTCCATTGTGACATCATTTAAATTTCCTAACAGGCAAATTGAGGGAGATGGTGGGATGTTACATTTCAGACACTTTGATAAATCCTCACAAATCTGGCACCAAAATGTCTTAACAGGTGGACAGAACCAAAGCGCATGAACATAAGTATCTGGTATATTGCTTGTGCATTGTAAGCAGGTATTAGATGATGTAAAACCCATCCTAAACATTCGTTGACCTGTATAGTGTAATCTATGAAGGATTTTGTATTGTATTAATTGCAAATTAGGATTTTTTGCTATTTTAAAGGTTCTTAAACATATCTGAGACCAGACGTTTTGGTCAAAGCTGGCTGATTAATCCACCTCCCATTTTGAAATAGGGATGGCTATTGATTCATCTAATGTAGATAAAGTTTTGTATATTTTAGACAGCAATTTGGGGGAGTTGAGATTAAGAAAATCTAAAACTCTTGGTGGAATTTGTAATTCAGCTGTATTGAGCCTAAATTTACCTTTAATAATAAATTTAATTTGTTGATATTCTAAGAATTTGTTTTTATCAATTCCATATTGTGTAATTAATGTATTAAATGGGATAAAGTCTGTTCCTTCAAATATATGATCCAGGTATTCAATTCCATTGCACCTCCAGACTGGAAAACTTATCATACATTTTTTTTGCAAGATGTCTGGGTTATTCCAGATGGGTGTACATCTGCATGGGATTATTGTGGACTCTGTCATTTTTAGAAACTCCCACCATGCTGTCAGAGAGGAGCTGATATTTATGCTTTTAAAGCATTCATATTGTTTTATATTTGAGCTAATAAATGGTAGGTCTGAAAGTTTTATCTTATTAAATAGTGTCTGTTCTACGTCTATCCAGGACTCGTCTAGGTAGCTATGTTTTAACCATCTTGATATGTATTGGAGCCTGTTGGCTAAGAAATAATGATGGAAGTTTGGTAGATCTAGACCTCCTTTTTCTTTGGTCTTTTGCAGTGTTTTTAAGCTGATACGTGGGGGTTTATCTTTCCAAAGAAATTTAGAGATAGGAGTCCAGAGAACTAAACCAGTCTAGTGATGGTTTACTTGGGATCATTGAGAATAAGTAGTTGATTCTGGGCAAAACCATCATTTTTATTGAAGTAACCCTTCCCATAAGTGATATGGGTAGAGATTTCCATCTGGCAAGATCATCTTCCACTTTTTTTAAAAGTGGGATGTAGTTTAACGTTATTAAATCTGCCAGTCTTGGTGAGACATTGACACCTAAATAGGTAATATTCCCTGACTGCAGTTGTGTATTAGTTGGATTCTGGACAGAACAATTGATTGGAAGAACTGTAGATTTTAACCAATTTATAGAATAATCTGAAACATTTGAGTAAGAGTTTATCAACCCGATTACCTGAGAGAAAGAGGTTTGTGAATACTGGAGATTTTATGCCTTTAATATTGTGAGTTTGCCTGATCGCTGCAGCTAGTGGTTCAATAAAAATAGCGAACAGGGAGGGAGAGAGAGGACATCCCTGCCTGGTACCTCTCTGAAGATAAAACCTAGATTATGTTTGGTTATTTGTTCTGATACACGCTGTTGGTGAACTGTATAATTGTTTCAACCAGTTTATAAAAGAATTTCCAAAGCCAAATTTATGTAAGGTTGCAAATAAGAATTTCCAGTTAACTCTATCAAATGCTTTTTCTGGATCTAAAGATAATATATTAGTTTTAATGTTTTTACAGTTAGAAAAATCTATTAAATCTATTAATCTACGTGAATTTGTGGATGAATGTCTCCCTTTAATAAAACCAGTTTGATCAGGATGTATTATAAGAGGGGTTACTTTCTCTATCCTTTTTGCGAGGGCTTTGCAGATTATTTTAAGATCAACATTAATGAGGGATATGGGACGATAGCTGGTAGGAAACAAAGGGTCTTTACCTAATTTTAGTAGAAGACTAATGTAGGCAGAATTCATATTTGGTGGGAGTCGGCCATTTTCCTTGGTTTTCTGCAGCATGCTGTGGAATGTTGGTGCCAGAATATCCCAGAATTCTTTATAAAACTCTGCTGGAAATCCATCTGGGCCTGGAGCCTTATTATTGGGCATGCCTTGGAGGGCCTCCTGGAGTTCAGCCGCTGTTAGTGGTGAATCCAGGGCCATCGCTTGACTTTCAGATAATTTAGGTAGTGTTATGTTATCAAAAAATTGTTCAATTTCATGATCCGATGGATTTATCTCTGGTGAGTATAAAGCCTTGTAAAATTCCTTAAATGTGTTGTTTATTCTTCCAGGATCATATACTGTATTCCCGGTCTGATCTTTAATAGCAGATATAGTTGTTTTTTCTTTATAAATTTTTAGGTGGTTAGCCAAAAATCTACCTGATTTATTACCTTGTCCAAAGTTTTCTATCCTAAGTCTTTGAATTAAGAACTGGGTCTGTTTATTGATAATTTGATTTAATTCTAGCTTTGCTGTACGGATTTTGCCTAGTCTCTCCTCCTCTAGAGAAGCTTCTAATGAATTAATAGTTTCTTCTAATTCCTGAATACGTTTTTTTTCCATTTTCTTTTTATTTGATGAGAATGAGATTATTTTACCTCTAATCACAACTTTTCCTGCCTCCCAAAGAATGGATGGCGACGTACCAGGGAGGTCATTATATTCCAAATAAGAACCCCACTCTTTTTCAAAATATTTAATAAATTCTTTATCCTTAAGTAAGGATATATTAAATCTCCAATTTTTGCTTTGAGGTGTTTCTGTTTTATTTACTAAAGTTAGAGAAACAGGAGCATGATCGCTAACAGCTATAGGGTGTATCTCAGTGTCTGAAATGTCAGTCAACAGTGAGCTGCTGACTAACAAATAATCCAGTCGAGAATATGAATGGTGGACATTTGAGAAGAAAGTATATTTTTTGTCATTGGGGTGAAGTGATCGCCATGCATCACAAAGTCCATAATCGCTCATGTACTGTTTGACTATATCTATAGATTTCCAGCTGCGCTGAGTCCCTGCTGTACTGAGCCTGTCTATTTCTTCATTTAAACCAAAGTTGAGGTCGCCCCCAAGAAGAAGTGAGCAATCCGTGTGTTCAAGGAGCACAGAGAAGAAGGAATGAAAGAATGAGGGGTCATCAACATTTGGACCATATATACTGACAATACATAACTTTTGGTTATGTATAGATAGTTTTACTGTAATAAATCTACCCTCTGGATCTGTAACTGTGTCTATTACTGTAAAATTTACATTTTTATTTATTAATATTGCTACTCCCCTTTGTCTGGAGTAATAGCATGCAGAAAACACATTAGGAAACTCAGGGGATTTCAGATCATCTGCAGCTGAGGTAGATTTATGGGTTTCTTGTAATAAGACGACATCTGCCTTCAATCTTTTAGGCTGGTTAAAAATCTTAACTCTTTTCTCTCTGGTGCCAGCTCCATGAATATTCCACGTGACAAACCTTAGAGTAGTCATAGTTTTGAGATAAAAGTTGTAAAGTCCATATCACCATAGAAACAGATAAACACAGGTGTATTATTAGTTTGTGCCTGGGGTTGCCTGATTGAAAATCCAAAAGCCGAGATATAAGAAAGAGAAAAATAGAAGAAAGTTGTGAGGGTGTGAAGGGTGAGGGTGAGAGAGAGAGAGAAAGAAATAGTTATGTTATGAAAAAATTCTGTGTGTGTGTGTGAGTGATAAAAGAAGAAAAAATGAGTGACAAAGACATTTGGTGATAGACATGTGAAGATGAGAAAAGAAAAAAGAGCCAGTATCCCAGTGCTTAGCCCTGGCCCCGCCCACATTGGGTGATGTAAACAACTTTACAGAGCTGTGCTAACATTAGATTGTAGTTGACTGGTAAAACAACTCTTATCTGACCAGTGTTACATGACTAAGAAAGCCAAGGAGTAAGCTGGGGGTCCCTGAACAGCTGCCCATTAACATACAGTTTATCTACCGCTACTGTAGCTCTGGTGCCTTCACTGATATATTTCTTCCTGATTGGGAACAAAACGCGCCTTCTATCCAGGATCTCCTTCGGATATTGATCGTTAACGCTATAATTCGTTCCCCGCAGTTCTCTGCCCTGGCCTCTGACCTGCTCTTTTTGCTTGTAATGCTCAAATTTAGCAACAATAGGTCGCGGCCGGCTGTTGTTGGGCTTCTTACCTCCGAGCCGGTGGACGCGGTGAAAAGTGATGTTTTTTACCGTGTCGCTTGGGAGCTTTAACTGATGTTGGAGAAAATCTCGGACGGTGGATTCAGCGTCGTCCTCAGCTTGTTCTTGGATCCCGGAAAAAACAAGATTGTCCCGCATTCCCCTGGCCTGTATATCCAAGATAGTTTCTTTCATCCTCTTACTTTCCCCGGACAGCTGCGTCATCCCCTCGGTGAGTTTCTTTACACTCTCCCTAAGCATTTGGTTTTCTGCAGCGAGCGATGCTACTTGTTGTTGGCTGAACTCCAGGGATTCCCTTAGAGCTTGAAACTCTTTGTGGAGAACCTCAACCAGGGCCAGACGGGCGTCTAGGCTGGTTAGCTTCTTGTCTATTGAGTCCAGGACATCGCTGTAGCTTTTCTCTGGAGAGATGGTGGAGGTGCTGGCCTCAGAACGAGTGCGTTTTTGTGATGGTGTGCTTGTCGGCACAGCAGAGGCTGATTTCTGTGGCTTTACTTACGCACAACTCTCGCGAGATCTCAGCAGCAGCTCATCACAGCCTCGAAATATATTCCTTTATATACTGTAAGTGTTTAACATGTTATATTTTAGCTTTTTGTTTACTAATGTTCGATATGTGTCTCTGGAGCGTGACATTTGGTGTTCTTTCTCCATTTCTAAGATCTCTTTTTTCAGCTCTCTAATTTCAGCTATGTGTTTTTTCTTTAAGCCATTGGTGTAAAAAATGATCTGCCCTCTTAAGTAGGCTTTCATTGCGTCCCATAATACAAAGTTATTGGGGGATGAGGGGTAGTTTGTTTCATAAAAAATCTTAATCTTGTTCCTCATAAATTGACAGAAATCAGGTTTCTTGAGCAGAGTCGGGTTCAGTTGCCATCTCCATGGTCCCTGTACTTTATCTGGTATTAGAAATGAAAGTGTCAGTGGGGAGTGGTCTGAGATGATCCTAGGTAAGTACTCTGATTCCAAGACTATGAGTTAAATGGTTAGATATAAGAAAAAAATCGATCCTTGTATGGGAATTATTGGGCATGAATAGAAGGAGTAATCCCTTGATGTGGGGTGGTGGTGTCTCCAGATATCATAAAGGTTTAGGTCTTTCATAACGGTCAATGTGGATTTGGCTGCTTTAGTCCTTGTCACTACAGTGTTTGAGGATCTATCTAGTACTGGGTCCAGGCAAAAGTTGAATTCTTCTCCTATCAGTATATTTCCAGAGCATTCAGACACTTTAAGAAACTATTCTTGAATAAAGGAGTGATCATCATAATTTGGAGCATAACCATTTAAGAACGTCCAGGTTTCCGAATACATAGTGCCCTGAATCAATACTTTTCGCCCAGCTGGGTCAGAAATGTTTTTTTCCCATAGAAAACGGTAGATTTTTATGTAGCAATATAACCGTCCCCCTTGCTCTTGAGTTGAATGAAGATGCGTTTACTTGCCCAACCCATTCCCTTTTTTACCTTTTGGTTTTCGACTTTAGTAAGACGACTTTCTTGTATAAATGCTATCTCAGTTTTCAACCTTTTCAAATAGTCATACTCTTTTCCTTTTAACTGGCCCATTCAGCCCGTTTACGTTAAATGATGTAAATTTCACTACCTTAGCCATGTTGGTATTTTATGATGATACTAGATAAATTATTAGCTTAGGGTTTGATGTGATAATATAGTACATTTTGGGCAGAGATATTTAAGTATTGTGGTCGGTAACCCAGTGACAATAATCAAAACAAAATGGATGTAAAGAAAGAAAATTTAAAAAACGGAACAAAAATACCCCATCCCTCAAAAGGTAGAACGATTCTAGTTCCTTCCCGTAACAGGACAGACATTGAACAGATACAGTGCAAGTCCCTTTCTATGCAGAGTTTCGTGTTGATATCCCCAAGTGAGATCTAACACCTCCTCACAGCTACATTAACAGACACCAAGTTAAGGGGTTAACACCTTAACTCTTCCATGAAAAATTTAGTCGAAACTTTAACTATATGGATAGATTATACAAATTGATCAAAAGTGTCCAGCGAACATAATTATCCCTTGTGTCATTGAACACATCCGCAGCTTTCAGTCAACTTTTTTCCAGACCCACTAGACTCCACGGTGCTGATATTGCTCCTTGCCTCTGTAACTCTTGTGACAAGGCCGGTTATGGTTTTATCCAAATGTATAATGACAGTGTTTATCTCCGTCAACTTGTAGTCAAATTGGTCGGCGAGTTTTTGGTTTCCTTCCCGTATCTCCCTGAGAATGTAGGCCGTAGTCTCATCTGGGTTTCAATATCCCTCTCCATGCTCGCCATGTTGAAGTTTGGGGCTGGCGTTGGCCTCCTCTGTAGCCATCGTGACTGAAGGTTTTGCGAGGTAGCTTTGTCTTCCTTTGAACCTGAGTTCCATACACTTACTTTAGATCAACTTGGATTTTAAGTCAAAGTGATATAAATGAATTGAAGGATAATTTTAACTATGTGTTGTCGAGTGCTCTGTGTGGCACGTCCGTCTACTCTCACTGCATCAAGTGACTATCCCTTGAAACCTTACTTTTTGATAAAGCTCTTGTTAGTGGATTAGGTCATCCCGATCTATCTCTGTAGTTATGCTGCTATAGGTTTAAACTGTTGGAGGAAAGACTGACCACTTTTCTTCACTCTTCTACTACTCTCCAGTTGTAATATTTGCTGTCATTCCAACTGTTAACTTTGTATTTTCTCTCAGTGTCTTTCTCTCCGTAGAAGCTACACCTAGTCTGGTATCCTGCTTGGCTGCAATGCCCTGTTGGACAGGGGGTATCATGTGGGATGATGCTCCCAGTAACTATTCGTCCTGCGTGTCCTGTTATCAACGTTTATGTTCTTTAACATAGTGTTGGGATCCATTTTCCACAAATGAAATGAACAGACTGCATTTCCCATCATTCCTAGCTGTGCCCCCAACACATTCCCATTGGTCCGTGGCTAATGATGACATCACAAAGTTTATAAAAAGTCAGCAACAAGCAGCAGAATTTGTCTTTACACACTGCTCTGCCATCAGGAAGAGGACGCTCTCCACCGGTGAATTCCCTTTATTTCTAACCAGCTGGGTGGGAAGTGAAGAGATAAAAATTCTGTAAATGTTGCATGAGGGTTTAATTCTGTAGTGCATGTGGAAACACTTAGAAACAGTGAACAATCAAGAAGAATGTAGTACATCATTCGTTCCAATATGTGAAGAAGCTGTGACCATTATTCTGTGAACGAAGATCTATGTGGGAGGAGTTTCCTGCAAACTCGTTTCAATAAAAACGTTATGCTGACGTAGAGCTGTGCTCAGTTAATAGAACTGAGTCTAGCGAACGACGTCTCGCTGTTAAAATATATAATTGTTGTTTGTTGTTCTTATTGCTCCTTTTTAGAGAAATGAACAAGCACGCTGGAAGGTGAAATAAGAGCCCGAGAGAGCCCAGGGGTCATAAAATTAAATGGATGTCTGTTCCTTTAAGAGAGGCTTTAGATCAAAGTGAAAACACCTTTCCAACAGAAGGAAATGTCCTTTAATCTTCAAAGTGCTGCTGCCAAGTATACAGCTTCTGTGCGTGCATCCAGAGTTTGCTGGTAGCAGAACTGTTCCAAGATAGTTTTTTTATAGAAGACGACCCCTTCTATGTCAGATGTCAATTTGCAGCCTTTGCGACCCGCAACTGCAACCGTGTTTCTGAAGACCTCACCTTGTGCACGGCTCTCTCTCTTTTTGCCAAAACTTTGACACATTTTTCTCCCCTTTTCTTCTTTGTTTTGGCATGGACTAGCGTAATCACTCCAGGACTGGCAATTCATTTCAAGTAGGATCAAAGCTGTTAATTTGTATTTCTCCTCTTATGTGTCTGGGCAGAGATACAGGTCAAAACTAGTTGGAAATCGTTCATTGTTGGTGTGATGTGTTTTGATGTGTGAAAGGTGTGTTCACTAGCGTTGCCGCACACTTGTATTTTTGTTATCTGTTTTATTTGCTGTGTGTTTTCAAACTGGTTTTTATCCTGAGCAGATCCTATTTTCTTTCTCTCTTTCATCTATTACCTCTTTCCCACACTCTATACCGGGTTCTGTCCGGCTGCACTGACTCTTTGGCCTCTACGACAAAAGCTAACTCCATTGTTATTTGCTCCTTTGTGAAAGCCATAGTTCCTACACATGTGGAGGAGCTAGCACATGCCCTGTTGCTCAGCTCCATTATTAGCCAAAGCTAACTCCATTGTGCTTAGTACCCCTTGTGCCTTGTCTTTTGTTTGAGCCCCCTGGAGCGAGAGATTAACCCACATCTCTGTGGCTACCCCCCTTTAGCATGCACATCTATGCATGCCTTGGTTTCTACCTATGGGAAGAAACGCATGACTTCCCCCTCCCTTTTCTATGATATAGAGTGCTTTGAAGTGATTCTCTGATGCTTATTATTCGTTCCATTTACCAATTATTCATTTTCTAAGATCGGCACTAGTTTAGTTTGCATGCTTTAGAATAGATGGGGTTTACTGACAAAATGCTTTGGCTGTAAGGTTGATCTGTTTTCTTAATAACCCCCCTTATATTTTATTTTATTGTCCACCGCGTTTTTGAACACATACTTTCAGGAGAGACTTGGTGTCTAGTATTATTGTTCTGTCTTTGATTAATATGTTTTAAAAGTCTGTAATATTTCCCGTTGGTTATTTTATTGTTTCACATGTTCTCAGTGCCATCTAGTGGACAAGCCAGGTTGGTACGGTTATGTACATTTTAATTTGAAGAGATCTTTTCTATCGGAAGTGACATGTTTAGCAGCGCCGCAGACAGACGATGTCAGCGAACGTGTCCGCTGTCTTTAGACCCCATTTGTCTTGTATTTTGAGGTTGCATCGCCGGTACGTTTTGTTCACAAATGTATTTTATGTTTATTCATTACTTGTTATGTACACTAGTGTGTAGGATTAAGGTAAGCGATCGTAGCATTGAATTTGTAACAACCTATTGCCCGCGAACCAGAGGGTCGGCAAGATGGCGTCTCGGCCGCTTACATTATTATTTTTATGTTTCATGTGGTTCTATAGGCTATACAATGTGCAGTACAGGCATTTTATGCACATATGCATTATGTAATTGCATTGTTTTTTCTGCCTTTTATAGTTTCACCCTTTTGAGTGTCAATAAACCTGCTTAGACACACCAATGTCTGCAGAGTCATGATGCAAGGAAGGTGTAATCGTCATAACAGCATAATTATAATTTGCTCCTTAAAAAAAGGAGCTGGTACCCCAAACTTTAAATAATGGATTAAAACTTGAACTTCATAAATAATTATATTAATATTAAATTATTGATCATAATTATTGATGGTTATGTAAATCAGACATTAAACGCACTTGCTGTGGCACAACAATAGAAAGTACTCTTACATCAGTTATTTTTGTTCTGTGTCTCTGCTCTGTCTTCTCGAACCCCCAGACGGTCGTGGTAGGTGGCTGCTCGTACTGTTATGGGAAGAAAATACAGTATCTTCTTCCTTCCATAAAGATGTGGCTGGACTCTGGATTTCAAAAACTTCAACAGTCACCCAAGCTGTGGCCCGCAGGCCAGAAGTGGACGGCTGTTATCTAACAGATGAAATGGGGAAATGGGGAAATGGGGAAGAGATTGCAAGGCCTCTGACTCTGGTAACTAATTTGAAAAGATTATTATTAATTTCTATTTTCATTGCCATTTGCCTTTAGCAGTAGTTGTCAATTTAATTTAGTGCCATCAATGAGTTTAAGATCCGCTTGTGTAGAAAAAGTCTTAGGCCTCCTCGTAGTTGAAGTACAGCTAAAGTACTACAGCTAAAGTCTATCAATGAAGTTCCCCATTTGTCATTTTTATTTTTAGTGTTTCAATCAATATTTCAAGAGAAATATTTGTTCTAACTTCTGGTTGAATTAAGTTAGATTCATGGTTTGTTCATTTTGTTACCCTTGTTTTAAGGTTAACTCTTAAAATATGTGTTCGGTTTCTTCCTTGTGAGTGATTTGTGTGGATCATTGTTCCTCTTGTGTCAACCTGATCTGGTCTGATTAGCTAGTATTTAAGCCCTCTTTTGTTCCTTATTTGTTCGATCAGTCTGTTTGTTTGTTTGTTTGTTTGAACAGTTTGTCTGAGGTTTTGTTGTGCTTAAGCATTATGGTTTGAGTTAAGTTTCTCGGTCCCTCACACCTCTCCTTGTTTTATGAAGGGAACTGAAGAGTAACACTTACTTAACTAGTTAAAGTTTTCCTTTTAAGGAACAATGCTTAGACCATTTTGTCCGGTAGCTCAGGAAGTTGTTCTGCGCCTAACAGTGCTTTGGTTTTCTGACAAGAGCAACCACAGCTCCTTCAGTTGAGACTAGGAAACCCATAATTAATTTGTGACTTTCTTGAACTCTATCTTGACCATTTGACCATGATTTGACAAAAGGCAGATCCCTTGCTTTTTTCTTCTTCCCACTTAATTTTAAAATGGGATTATTCCTCCCTTTTAGAGAAACAAACCTGTTGATGATCATAATAAAGCAGACCAACCCTTCCCTCAGTTGATTTCCTGTTTTGTTATAATTTCTTTCTTTGAAATATTACAGCTTCAGACCTCAGTATGTCATTATTATATAAATATTGTGGAGGTATTAATTATCCTCCTTTTTTTCTCCAAGAAATTACAGGTTTTTTCTTTCAAACACTCATGCCCATGCTTTTCTCTCATCTTTTGCTGACATATCGGACTGTCAAGAGGCGAAGGCCTACTGTATTCCGACTCTATGGTCCGGTTGAGCACTCAGCTACCCAGAGAGGAGAGTTATCTAAAGAGGAGAGCTACCTAAAGAGGAGACCTAACTAGTTTTTCCAAGCAAAAAGTAAAGAACCTGTTGTTCAACAAACACCGAGCCTCTCAATCTGGAGAAGCTTGTCTCACTCTACTAAAAGCCTTAATATTGATTAAATCCAAACCAGAATGGCTATTACCAAAAGCTTTCACTCTAACCAAAGCCTTTATTTCTAAACCAGAGAAGCTAATATCAAAACTGTCACTCTGACCAAAGCCTTTATTTCCAAACCAGTGTTGTGTCACAGATAGGTAGGATTTGGGTATGAATAATTATGAATAATTCCCTAGGGCAATTATTAATAAGAGTAATAATTTTATGTAAAAATCAGCAAGTTAGGTGGCACCACCCGGTGGATTCCAGGTATTATATATATATATATATACACAAATTGTTCAGTCTCCGTTTATGTTTACCAGCCTGGTAAGGCTGAGATAGTTAAACAATAGATGAAGGAATAAGTTCTTACGCTGTGGACATTAATTGTACGCATTACTCCAAGTAATCCCAGACAACTTCTCTTTAGGCTAAGGGGAATTTATTAAGAAAATAGATTAACCTTACAGCCAAAACATTTTGTCAATAATTCCCATCTATTCTAACGCATGCGCCTAGCTACTACAGATCTTAGAAAACAATAATATGTGAAAATTAAACACAATTAACATGAAATGGATCAGGGAGAAACAGACTGATCAGGCTTTGTTCAGGGAGGGAGGTGGCCCTCACTCCAGGGGCTCAAGTCACAGATAGCCTAGGAGACAAAGAGTCATAAAACTAGTTCTGTGCCAAGATGGAGAACTGCACATGGAGTGTAAGAAGACAAAGGAACAATATCCTTTTAGCTAACAACATAGGCCGGACTGAGTCCGACTCTGCCGACCAGGTGATATATATGAGTGAGTGAGTGTGAGAGAGAGAGAGATCGATCCGCTCACGATAAAATAGTTTCAAATACAGCTCAAACTAATGCGTGCCGCAACACCCAATAAGCCAAAAGGTTCAGCGTTTTTAAAGAAACACACCAATAATGAACAAGATCTAACTCGTTAAAAGCTCTATTTATCTCCGCCCAGACACAAGATTAGCATAAATGAACCGACTTTGCGTTGAGGGAGGTCCGGTCCACGAGGAAGAGAGCAAAATGTCTCCGTAGTTGAGCAAGAAAAGGAAGAGTTAGGAAAACCTGCACAGGATTTAGGACTGTGTCCCAACTGCAGGGTGGATGGCCTGCAGGTCGACGTTGTAACAAACTGTCTTGGAACAGTTCTGATATAGCTCAAACTAGACAGGATGACCACTTCAAAGATTTGAAATGAGGGTTCTTCCCGGTCCAGCGGGTCAGAACAAAAGAGAATCTTCAACGGTGAAATGTCCTCTGTGTAGCAGGAGTTTCTGCTAAGAACCTCTGCTGAGAACAGTTTGAAAATGGCCGCCGTTACCACTCTTATAGTCCTTTTGCCATGATGTCATCGTTGATGTCACCATTGGTGGCCACGGACCAATAGGAGTGTGTTGGGCGGTCACCGCTAGGATTGCTGGGAAATGTAGTCTGCTCAGTCCATCTATGAAAAATTGCTTTCAGCCATCCAACAGCCTGTTCAGTTCATTTGACGGAAATGGAATCCCAACACCAGAAAGGCAAATACCAAAAACTCCCACTCTAACAGAAGCCTTTATTTCACTTTAGTCCAAATCAGAAAGGCTAATGCCAAAAACGCTCATCTAACCAAAGCCTTATTTCAAAAATCAAAAGGCCTAACCAAAACTGCACTGATTATTTTATTCCCAATCCAGACTATGCAGAAATCCACCTGCTTTACTTCCAATTTTACAAGACAAAGCATAAGAACTCGTCCCTCCGATTTTGTGCAAGAGCAGACACGCAAACAGTTCACCACTCGAGAGCTTAAATAATTTTTAGGAAGGGCCAAATTTCAAAATCCCCTCGGGGCCGGTCCGGCTCCAGAGACCAAGTCCTCCCAGTTCCAAAACTGCTGGAGGTTTCAGAAGCCGAAGGCTGCCCCCAGGTTGACCAGACACTTGACTCCCCAGTCCGTCCACCCGCTCGCTGGGATCTCCTATGGATTTTTCTTTTTCTCTCATTTTCTCTATTTTATGGTTTTATGTATTTTTATTATTTATATTAGGTTCAACTTTCTTACCACCTGTTTATAGTCTTTTAACCTGAGAGACACAGAACATGAATGATCTAATTGAACCCATCCATCCATCCATCCATCCATTTTCTATCTCCAACGGTAATGGGGCGAGAGGCAGGGTACAGCCTGGACAGGTTGCCAGTCCATCGCAGCTAATTGAACCCTTTAACACAAATTTTATTTGAGCTTCTTTTATTTAAGTACCTATTTATTTTCTTTCCAACCCCCATAAAAATCTTTAAAGCCACCATCGTTCCTGAAGTTGTCGTTCAGAGTACATATCCATTCTTTTTAGGCTGTCAGATGATCAAAACTTTTATTCTAATTAATCACAGCTTAGCTATGTACTACCCACGATTAATCATTCCTAAATATGACTAAAAAGGAGTACAATTTTCTGTGTAACATTTTAACCATTAATCTTCTACCCAGTTGCCTAGACAAAATAATTGGTTAACATTTCCTCAAAGTAAAGCTGACTGCTTCTTATTAATTTCGGACAACTTTGAGCATCCTCCTCAAGGGACTATCCTACAACATAGGGTGTTATCTTCAGTCTGAAGCTTTTGCAGTTTTACCACAACACAGACTGCTACAGGAGATCCTTCCTGGCTGCAGCCATTATGATCAAACAAAACAGAAGGAAGCACTTTTGGACCTAACGAGGAAAGATCAATAGTCACCACACAGCTCCAGTTAATACAGGTAGAAACTACTGATCAGTCCCGAAATCTAGGTGTAGTTATGGACTCAGACCTTAACCTCCAGGGTCACATAAAGGTAATAACAAGTTCAGCATTCTATCACCTGAAGAACATTTCCAGGAATAAAGGACTGATGTCACAACAGGACCTCGAAAAACTCATCCATGCATTTATCTTTTGTCGGATTTATTACTGCAACAGCGTCTTAACAGGTCTGCCTAAAAAAGTCAATTAGACAGCTGCAGCTGATCCAGAACGCTGTTGCTCTTGTCCTCACTAGAACCAGGAAAGTAGAGCACATCACCCCAGTTCTAAAGTCCTTACCCCCAATTTCCACTGCATGCGCTCCGCTCCGGCACGCACCTTGCAGCAAAAACGCTCCCATTGTAGTCAATGAGAGCATTTCCACTGCCGCAGTTTCACCACTTGGTCCAGCAAAAATAGAATCGATCCTATTTTTGCCGGACCAAGTCCGCAGTCAATCTACACAAATCATTACGCACCAACAGGATATAGAACAACCACATTTCCGGGTATTTTTCCAAATAAATCAATAAAGACGGACTAGACATTTTTTGTATGCATAGCTATATTAATATAAATCCGTGTATATTTATACATATGTTGTTCAAAATATCTTGACACAGAATAACAGAGAATAACTTTTCTTTTCTTTTCGTCTTCCACGGAATGAAGAATTTTGTTCTGACTTCTGCATTTATTACTGGATTTTATCGTGAGATCTCGCAATTCCCACGCATGCTTCTTTGAGCACCTCTGGCCTGTGGAGCGGAGCGGATATAGAGCACATGCAGTGGAAATTGCGAACGGCTACGGAGTGCTGGGTGGACAGGAGCGACGCGCATGCATTGAAAATTGGGGGTTACACTGGCTCCCTGTTGCTCAGAGAATAGACTTCAAAATACTTTTACTAGTTTATAAATCATTGAATGGCTCATTGGGATCATGCATGCACAAATGGTACGATGTGGAACCTGTGTTCAGCTCCTGTTTCAGTTAACGATGTTAGCTTGGTCGTTAGCAAAGATTTAGTGATCACTGCAGATCACTGCATTTTTAATCTGCTCGTTCTAGTGGCTTTATCAGATCGCTTGTAACCAAAAAGTGTTTAATTTCTCTTGAAAGACGTCGATTGAATAAAACATGTACTTTATGTTGTTTTTATCAAAGCAATTTGTGCAATCAACAGCATAAAATATAACCACGTCTCTATGAGACGTTCCAATGGATCGAAAGATGGAGTTTGCGTCTGCTATGCTGTCTATGTGATGAGCTAGCACTGGAAACAGCACAGTTTAAATTGTGGGATACCCAGGGTGAGTCATCCTGTGAATGTGTTATTTCCCTTAAACTCAGTTACTCACCTTAATTCTCCTGTCAACCTGTGTTTTCGTATTGATCTTGACAACCTTAAATCAGGGTTCTTATGGGTGCTTGAACTCCTTGAAAATGCTTGAAAAGTACTTCAATTGTATTTAGGGAAACTGTATGAACCCTGTTAATTACTAATTATTAATTAGGTAAGGTAACCTTTTGTGAATTCTATGATGGTTTTAAGAATTTGAATGACTTGCCCTCCAATGGACTTAGTTTAATTTAAGCTTTTTAGTTTCTGCCATTTTAGTTCTTTATTTCCTTAGTTTATTTAGTCTTGTGTTCCAATTTCTGAATATTTGAATTACCTTTGCATGTTTCAGGATCTACTATTTCATTTCAGTTCCGGTCTTATTTGTAGTCCCTGTATTATTGCTCAGAAGGTTTTGCTTATCTGTTTATTTATTTGTATTGCTGTTTCTTACCTTGTTGAGGGCTTTCTCTCCTTGTGTCTTTTTGTTTTGTGTTAAATTGGTTTACCTTTCCCTAGGTCTGTTTTATTTTCCTCTCATGTTATTGCCAAATCTTTTAGATGTCATGTCGATTATTTATTGTTTTAAAATTCATTTTAAGCATATTTTATTGTTCTGCACACTGTGTTAGCTTGGTGATAGCGCAGGATATTGAGTACAGAAAGCAGGCAAGGTGAATTGAGCAACTCACTCCTCCATGAAAGATAAAAGACACTGCTATGATGATGGACAAACTAAATTTGAACTCCGGTCGACAATGTCCATTAACTGGAGCATGGTCTGCAACAACAGATGACAGAGCTCAAATGTCCGCTTTCCTCCATGCTCCAGGGAGGGAGGCTCGTAATCACTTTGGCAACAAGCTAACAGTTGGTGCCCAACGTGCTCTTCAGCAGGCAAAGCCGAGTGGACAGGAGATGTTTTTCTTCTCTCCAGCGTCCGAGTTTCGAAAAGGGAAAGAGTCACTGTCAAAAAACCCCTGCGTCAGTCGCCGCCTGGAGGAGAACCCCGGTTTCAAGGTGAAACTCAGTCTGAAACAGTGTGCTGAACCCTCTGAAAATTGACCTTTATGGTTGTTTATTTTTTCCTATATGTATTTTTACGCTCTCGAGTCTATCTACTTTGAGAAAGAGATAATATTTTTTTATCTCTCTGAGCCTGTGGCAGAGAGCAGTAGCTGATAGTGGACTTTCAAACAGGATCGAAGACAGAAGCTGCTTGCACAGAGGGCAGACATAATCTGGGGTGCACAAGAGTTCGAGCGTTGGCCCAGATGAGGTTGGAGTATGCATCAACAGGGCACAATTGCAAGTCATGACTTCATACAATCTGCTGGGACTCCTTAAATATAAAAACCTTTAAACTGATTGGAAGGTATGTATGACTGAATTGAAATTGAGATGACATCTGTTGTGAAACAGTGCTATAGAAATAGACTGAGTTGGAATTCTGTAGAGGGCTTCACAGTGGTGCAGTTGGTAGGTCCTGGGTTCAAATCCCAGCCTGGGGTCTTTCTGCATGGAGTGTGCATGTTCTCCCTGTGCATGCGTGGGTTCTCTCCGGGTACTCCGACTTCCTCCCACAGTCCAAAAAGGACTGTAGGTGAATTGGTCTCTCTAAATGGCCTTTAGGTATGTGTTCGTGCATGGTTGTTTGTCCTGTATGTCTCTGTCTTCCCCTGCAATAGACTGGTAACCTGTCTAGGGTGTACCCCGCCTTTCGCCCCATGACAGCTGGAGATAGGCAACAACCCTGCATAAGAATGACGGGTACAGAAAAGGGATGGATGGATGGTAAGCCATGCAAAAAGATCACCAATTAAAATAAAATTATGTTATAACGCCAAGAATTTTGTATTGATTTCTGTGAGGAGTATAAATAAATGTTGACTCATTGTTTTTTTTAAACAAATGTTAGTGAAAACAGAATTATTGCTTTTTGTTAAAACTTTTACTGCTTTTACATGTTATATCATCTTTTGAGAGTCTCGTGTCTCAGATCAAAAACAAAATTCTTGATTGGAATAAAATAATCTTAAACCTAAATCTGCTAGAGGTGTTTGTTGTTATTTGACTTAACTGTAGACTGTAATTGATCAGATTAGATTTTAAACTGATAAAATATTTTGGTGAATGATCTATTTATGGAAAAAAAATGAGATCCATAGTTGTCTTGAAAATACAGGCTAGTTAAAAGGAGAGGCTCAACCAGGGCAGCCTTCATGCAAAAATCCTCGCTTACCAATACTGAACAGAGCAACAGACTGTCAGCTAAAGTACGCTATGTGTCCTCCCACAGAGTGCTTGTAATTATCTGACCTCAACAGCACGTCCCTGACAACACATTAATGGAGCTAAGTTTATCTTCATAAAAGCCCATTGTTCTGCTCTGTGATCTAACAAAAACAGCAAATGTAGCTGCTGTTACATCTGATCTGGTTGGAATCAAGGGTTTGGTTAGAGATTGGGGCAATGACTTAATCTTTTTCAAATTGTTGTGTTAACCTTTCAAAATACTGGTGATTGTTTTTAAAAGCTTTAAAGCTTCCTATGTTTCTGAGACTGTTAAGTCTTCATGGTTTTCCAGTAAACATCTTGTTATACACAGAATCAACTCTAGATCCAGTGTTTCCTCTGTGGGATCCCTCTGCCTCAGGAGCGGTGGTCAGCTGTGGCTACCTGGGTGCTCTCCAGGTAGCCCTTGGGTGGGGGTGGGGTCTCTGCCTTGCCTCCTCTGGGCCCCATATGTGTCTTGGCTGCTGCGGTTCATCTGCTGCCGCTGGCACAGATGGCTCACTTGATGGCGTTTCCTTGCCTGACTCATCTGCACCTGGCCCAATGTCTTTTATTGTTGTTCTTAAGGGTTTGTGTACATGGAAGTTGGGTTGGGGGAAGGAGGGTATAAGCAGTAATAGAGTTGAGGGGGAGGCGGAGGGGGACGCCGATCCCCTTAGAAAGAAATCCGACATATAACGTCCCACCAGTAAATATTGTATAGAAATATAAATCATAAATAGGCTTAGGCTATATGAAATAATTTCATCATCAGAAAATGTTAGGTCTCCGCATGTTGAGCGAAAATAAACTGTCTAATAAAATCCGGGGGACAGGGGCATGAAATGCAATGATGCAACATTGTTTTTGCCTGAGAGTAGGCCAGGTGAACCCAGTTTTAGTTTCATCTCGTTCCGACCTCTGGCATCTACAAAAACTGTTTACTTCATAAAATAAATACATTCGCACTTAGTTCAAAAGTAAAAGTTCTCCTTCTGTAATAGCGCAGTTTCTTTATGACCGACGTTGTAATTCGGGACTAGTTTGTTTTCACCGTTGTGAGAAAGGAGTGACACGGCTGCTACATACCCGTTTTAGACCAAGACATGGATTTAACATGAAATCCATGTCTTGTTCATGTTTCATGGAAGTTAAATGCATGTAACACATTTTACATAGGCCTACATGCTTTTACTCGGTTTTGTAAAAGTTTAAAAAAAGTTTTCATCATGACCTTAGCTCCATTTCCGCATACGTCATCACGTATCCGCATACGTCATCACGTCGGTTAAACTCTGCCACCGCATTGGTCTAAAACGGGTACGTAGCTGCTATATCACTCCTTTCTCACTACGGCGAAAACAAACTAGTTCCGAATTATAACATCGATCATAAAAAAAATGCGCTAATACAGAAGTAGAACTTTTACTTTTGAACTAAGTGCGAATGTATTTATTTTATGAAGTAAACAGTTTGTAGATGCCAGAGGTCGGAATGAGATTCATTTTATAAAGACATTTTCGGGGTTCACCTTATGGCCAAGAGAGCGGCAAAAGTTGCATTACAGAAGTCCAAACATGCCCAAACGAGCGGCTGGTCAGCGAGATGTCCGGGATTTTCTTTTTAAAGAAACGAATTACAGGTGAGCTATTCATCTCAATAATTAATCTAGCCTGCTTTTTGTCATCTAAAGACCACCTGACTCGCCACAGGTGTATGTACAGATCCCAGGATGCTACCCTCCAAACTAGCTAAGATGAACGGGCAACCGCCCACAACTCTCTTGTTAATTAGCTTACTAAAATACATGACTTGTCATTCAGTCAAGACACGCATGCGACTTGCTGAATCTGCACTAGATGTCGACTCTTTTTACACATCCAGCCATAATCGGCCTAGGAAAAATGATCACCTTGTCAGAGCTCATCTGACAGTGGCGACATTTAGCCATTAACAGGACGAATGTGAACAAGAGCAAGAAAAACTGTAGAAAAAAAGCATGATTACGAAAGTGTTTGGAAACTGCTATGAGCATGTGGATTAAGTGAGGGTTGTAATGAATAAAATAGAAATTACTCATTTTGCTTGGTCTTTCATGTTAAATTAATCCAATACTTTGTTTTGTATAGGCCTAGTTTGCACGAAAAAACTTATTCTGCACTGCAATTATTTGCTAAGGCTTCTTTGCAAGGTGCTGGTATCGGCTTTGCTTCACAGATATATAAAGCCTCCATTTCACCCGATCCTGTTTAATTCTAATGCAGGTTATTCAGTTGTAGTCACCTAACATTCCGGCCAATTCGGCAATACATTATACTCTATAAATAGCACCTTTTTAAAAATGTAAATCCAGATTTTTAATAAGCGAAAAAAATGACCATCCCCCCTGAAATTTTTTTACAACTCGACCACTGGTTATAACTGTGATGATGCTTTTAAATCTGTGAGTGAGGGATGGTAATAGTTTATGTGGGGTCATTTTAATCTGTAAAGCACTTTGAGTTGCAACTCCTGTATGAAAAGCACTTTATAAATAAAGTTTGATTGATAAAGTTTGATTGATAGCCCAGGTCTTGTTTCTTTTAGTCATTGTGGACCTGTCCTCTAGAATTCTTTCCCACAAGATCTCAGATCAGTTTCTACAGTATCTTACGGTGGCCCTGAAGCGCAAACCACATCAACAATTCAAAAAACGCTACAACCAATTCAAAAACACAACAACAAATCGAAAACAAAACAACAAATCGAAAAACACTACAACAAATCAAAAAACGCTACAGCAATTTCAAAAACATAACAAAAAATAACTAAACACTACAAAAAATTCAAAAACACTACAACAAATTAAAAAAACACAACAAAAAATCAAAAAACACTACAACAAATTAAAAACTACAACAACAAATTCAAAAACACAACAACAAATTCAAAAACACAACAAATTCAAAAAACTACAAAAAATTCAAAAACACTACTACAAATTCAAAAACACTACAAGATTAACAAACCGGAAGAGGTAGGTACCACTGAGTCCAACATGAGGCATCACTGATTGGATGATAGAGCCGCTCATCTTTTCAAGCGGAAGTTAGCTGTGTCCAAATTCAGGGGCTGCATCCTTCGAAGGGTCTATGAAGGACCCGTCCTCCGTAGACCGGGGAGGACGGGTCCTTCATAGACCGGATGTTAACGGCTGTGGACGGTCTAGCCTTCAGATTACTTCCCGCCCCTACTTTGGCGAATGTCCTGCCGCCTAGCAACGGTGATGAGGCTACACACAAGCTGGTAAAAATGGAGCAAGAAATCTTCCCGAGTTTTTTTTAATTACTTTTTTAAATTCTACATAATACAGCAGTGTTACCGTTTGGGGCATGTTTTATATCTCTGGCTGAGAAGTAATCATATCCAGGTAAAGTTCTTTCATTTACTTATACAGAATTACAAGTTAATTTCAGCTAGTTTCATGGATGTGAACTGAATGACTGGTGGTCAAATGTACACACATATACTATAAAATTTTTCTAGTATTCAGTTGATTTTAAAAATCCTGTGCAGAAATTGTATATATATATATATATATATATATATATATATATATATATATATATATAGAGAGAGAGAGATATAGATATAGATATATATATATAGAGATATAGATATAGATATATATATATAGAGATATAGATATAGATATATATATAGATAGATATAGATATATATATAGATAGATATAGATATATATATAGGGGATCCATGAAGTATTTTTGAATCTGAATATATCAGGGTTTTATAAGCTGGTGATGTCTTGCTAATCACTTTCTGAATAAGAACTGAATTTATTTTTTTGTTAAAAACCAGTGCAATAATAACTTAGAACGTTTTTATGTTTTTAACACCATTGCAGGTCATAAGCTCTTCTCCACAACATCTGCCCCGGTGCTGGTGACATCGTGGCCCCTGGGAATGAGCTAGAGGAAGATGTAGCAGAGGATGAGGCTGGTTTGGAGAAATCAGCGGTGCTCTCTGGTGGGACAAACTGTCTACTGAACGCGTCTTAGTGATGTGGCAGCCGTTGATTGAGTCCGCCCTAGACGACGCAGTGGACAGGACGAAGAAGCTACCCTAAGTCCTCTCTGCAGACCAACCTGCATGATGTTCCCCTCATCAACCAGAAAAGACCAGCCAGAGGTCTCAGCTGGAGAAGTCCATCTGATCTTTATTCAGCCGATTCAGGAAAACTGACTGTTTATTTTAATAAAGCTTAAAGAACGGTCCAGGAAGAGGTCATTCAGGTTAATCCTAATTGAATAACTTCAAATAACTACACAATAATTTATACTTATGTAAATTTTTGCTATTTCTTTTTCAATAGTCATTTTAAATTGTTCTAAGTAAGCTTAATGTTCATATCTTTAAAAAACTGTAATAACAATGTAACTGTTAATAAAATGACTTGATATTTACTATTTGTTTTTATAAAGTTATTTATAACCATAGAACAACTAAATAACCAATGTGACAAAAACATAAATTGACAAACAGAAAACAGTCGATCCATCCACAGTCGATCCATCCAGTCTCTCCTCTCCTCTCCTCTCCTCTCCTCTCCTCTCCTCTCCTCTCCTCTCCTCTCCTCTCCTCAGCCTCCTGTTGCTGCTTCATGTCCTAAAAAAGAAATCAAAAAACAGTTTATAAGAGCAACACAAACACTTTTAGTAAAATTGATAGCAAAGGGGCTATATGCAATTTTCTGAAATTGAAACTTGCGACTGACCCCATGTGGCGAAAAACCGAACTGCTCTTCCTTTGTGCTCGCTCTCGCAGCGCGCACTCGTGCGCTGGTCGCTCTCAATCTTCTATATTTTTCGGGCACTTGTCAGGGTTTTAACTTTCTTAGTCTTATGTGGAGTTACTATTGGTGTCAAAGTTGTCCTGTGTCTCTTCTGTGTATTCGCACAATCCATTTAACTGCTTGCGAGTGCTGAATACCGGTAGTGGCAGAATGACCTGAAACATTTAACATGAACGCGCTTGACGTCACATCCGCAGACAGCGCAGGCAAATCAGACCCGACAGAAAATAGAAAAAATTGGATACAGGCTTATAGGTGCACCCACTTTGAGCTGACAAGGTGTCAGTATGCTCATCATGAGATGTTTGAGTCATAAATGGTCAAATAAAAAGACTATTGTTACGTTCATTTTGGAGGAAAAGTTGCATTTAGCCTCTTTAACAAGATCAGTAATAAATTATGTGTTGATGCACTGTTGCACCTGCACAAATAGTACTTTTTCATAAATAAATAAAAATCTAATTTGTTTTTGGCCAACAAGGGTGACATTCCCCTCCAGATCCACCAGAATTGTCCTCATAAAATAAATAGAAAATAAGTGAAGATGAGGAACATGGCAACTGTGTTAATTAACACAAGAGATCACGTACTGAGATAACAGGTTCTGTAGTTTTGAGGCTTATAAGACTCCTAAGCATAAGGTTTGTAACTGGATTGATTATTTTACCTCCATGCCACTGTGGCCCAATTTTGCCCCGGTAAAGACGTAATAATTTATCCTAAAAAGAGTCGTCTTTTTGCTTTATTTGCAAAAAACGAAATTAGCTGTATCAATGCAGGCCAATACACGGAGAACCATTAGACCAACATACGAGCTCATTCACGAGTGATGGTTTAGAAAATAATATTAAGATACATGTCTATACCAACAACAAAACCCAAACAACACAACTGCTTTAAGTTTTTAATTTTTTTTCCGCCAGATTTTTATGTACTTACATTTAAAACTGTACTCGCATCCCGCTTCGCCTCCCATGCCGTCCACCATTGTTGCTGGAACAAAAATCTCCCGTTCGGCCCGCAATGCATTTTGGGATATGGAGAGCGTTGAAGGATACACCGGACCCATCCTTCAAATCTGGGAAAAGGAAGGATTTGTGGGCCCCATTTGAAGGATCCTTCGAATTTGGACACCCTTCGTCGCGGCGCTGTGACGTGGCATCCTTCAAATGAGTCCTCCGAAGGATGCAGACCCTGAATTTGGACACAGCTGTAGACTGGGGAGGATGGGTCCTTCGAAGTATGTAGCCCCTGAATTGAACACAGCTAACTTCCGGGTTTAAAAGATGAGCGGCTCCATCATCCAATCAGTGATTCCTCATTTTGGACACAGTGGTACTTACCTCTTCCGGTTTGTTAATGTTGTAGTGTTTTTGAATTTGTTGTAGTGTTTTTTAATTTTTTTTCTTGTGTTTTTGAATTTGTTGTAGCCTTTTATGATTTTTTGTAGTGTTTTTGAATTTGTTGTAATGTTTTTGAATTTGTCACCGATCCTGTTCCTAACTTTTATGGACAGGATCTCTAGGCGCAGCCAAGGCGTTGAGGGGATCCGTTTTGGTGGCCTCAGGATCGGGTCTCTGCTTTTTGCAGATGATGTGGTCCTGTTGGCTTCATCGGAGCGTGATCTACAGCTTTCGCTGGAGCTGTTCGCAGCCGAGTGTGAAGCGGCTGGGATGAGAATCAGCACCTCCAAATCCGAGGCCATGGTCTTGAGCCGGAAAAGGGTGGGGTGCCTCCTCTGGGTCAGGGATGGGGTCCTTCCCCAAGTGGAGGAGTTTAAGTATCTGGGGGTCTTGTTCACGAATGAGGGAAAAATGGAGCGGGAGATCGATAGACGGATTGGTGGGGCATCTGCAGTTATGCGGGCGCTCTACCGGTCTGTCGTGGTGAAGAGAAAGCTGAGCCAAAAGGCGAAGCTCTCGATTTACCGGTCGATCTACGTTCCTACCCTCATCTATGGTCACGAACTCTGGGTGGTGACCGAAAGAACGAGATCACGGATACAAGCGGCTGAAATGAGTTTCCTCCGCAGAGTGTCTGGGCTCTCCCTTAGAGATAGGGTGAGAAGCTCAGTCATCCGAAGGGGGCTCAGAGTAGAGCCGCTGCTTCTCCACATCGAGAGGAGTCAGTTGAGGTGGCTCGGGCATCTGGTCAGGATGCCTCCTGGACGCCTCCCTGGTGAGGTGTTTCAGGCACGTCTCACCGGGAGGAGGCCCAGGGGAAGGCCCAGGACACGCTGGAGGGACTATGTTTCTCGGCTGGCCTGGGAGCGCCTTGGGGTTCCTCCCGAGGAGCTGGAACAAGTGGCTGGGGAGAGGGAAGTCTGGGTCTCTTTGCTTAGGCTGCTGCCCCCGCGACCCGAGCCCGGATAAGCGGAAGAAAATGGATGGATGGATGGATGTTTTTTAATTTTTTTTCTTGTGTTTTTGAATTTGTTGTAGCGTTTTATGATTTTTTGTAGTGTTTTTGAATTTGTTGTAATGTTTTTGAATTTGTTGTAGCGTTTTCTGATTTGTTGTAATATTTTTGAATTTGTTGTAGTTTTTCGATTTTTTGTTGTTTATGAATTTGTTGTAGTGTTTCTGATATTGTTGTTGTGTTTTTCAATTTGTTTTAGTGTTTCTGAATTTGTTGTAGTGTTTAGGTATTTGTTGATGTGGTTTGCAAATAACTGTATTTCTCAAAATATTTGTGACCCAGGTTTCTGCTCCCAGTAAACCCTTGATGAAGTTCAGGCCTTCAAAACAGACAAGAATATGACAAAGACACTATATAAAATGAACATGACTATGTTTCATTTGAACTATGCACAGCAGAAAATTACTCTTGAGACAATTTTAACGTTTTCTGAGTTTTGTTTGAGAACATAAATGAAGGTATAACAGAACAGGACATGCAGCCAACTGTAAAATATCCTATTTACCCATCTCATAAAAAATTGACACCAAGTATTTATCCTTCTTTTGATTTCGTTTTTGATTTTTGTTATTTGCTATATTTATCTGCTAATTTCCTTCTAGAAACCATAGCTTACATCAGCTAAATTTCTCAATAAACCTATTGCAGATGTCATATTTATTTGCTAAGATGACAGCAGAAAAGCTTAGTTGTTACAAATAGTACAAATTTGCAGAAGATATGGCACTTTAGGCATGTTTCTTGAATATAATCAGTTTGTGATAATCATGCATTCAAGGAGTTTATTATGATTAAATGGTTTAATTTGCTTTCTGGTGCAACTACATTCCCCCAAGCTGCCTTGTTTACTTCTAGTTGATTGGGTAATTCGCTTCATCTTCCAGAGGAATGTTTGACTCCTCAGAGACTGTAACATCTAGGTACGTCTATATATTTATTGGCATTTCTCTCTACACATATTGCAGAGTGCAAAGCTGTGGTGAAAGAGAGTTGTTGTTGTTGCTTCTCCTGTGATGGATTCTTGAAAAATGATTAAATGATTGTAAATCTGTCAGTTTTTTACCTATTACATTTGTACAGTGCCACTGTAGGATTACAATGGTATTTTAGAGAGGCTGAGGTAGAGGGACTCATAAAACCCTTGTTACAAGACATGTTTATGGTATTTAAATTCAATGCACTTTGTAAAGCTCAAATAGAAAATAAATGCCATCTCAAGGCACTTTACGAATAAAAGAAGATTCATTCTTATCCATTTATATATAATCCAGTTTAAAACACATTCTATTTAATCGGTTGCTTATGATACAATCCAGTACAATGCAGTCCGATTCATATTCAAATCCATTTAAGTGAATTCCATCCAATTTTATTACAATACGGTTCTAATAAGTAAATCATGAAGTGCCTACTGATATAAAGTCTATCAGTAAATTGCACTGAATGTTCACTTTGCAATTGGCATTCTGAAAAATGTAAATGTAAAAAATATATAATAGATAAAACGAGCTGATGAAAGAAACTAATATTGCAAACAATACTTTATTTATTTTACTTGTTCTCTTAATGTAATGGTATTTGATAAATTCCCATATCATCATTTATTTCAACTCACTAAGTAAAACACATTATATAGACTATACAGACTGATCTTTTCAAGCTTTTGCTCCTGCTAATTATGATGATTTACAGCTGACAAAAAACTGCATTTTATATAAGATATTACATTAGACCAATAAAAAAAACTTTTTTTATTTTTATCTTTTTTTACGTGTCCTGTCTCACAGTGTGGAGCTCAGAATTGGTGTCTGAGTACCAAGTAGAAGCCCAACAGAGTTACTTTCACAAGCGGAGCACTACAGCTTTTGCTATAGTACTCCACTTGATATATATATGTGTGAGAAATCTTTATTATGAATTGCTGTGGGTTTTATTTTCTGATGTTATGGACGCGGAAACGGAAAATGAAGGGGGAGAAAGAAAGAAGATGAAGAAGAGAGGTAGGAAACAAAAAGTCAAGAGAAAGGGTCAGTTGAAAGTACAAGAGAGGAAGGGGAACAAAGAAAACACAGGAAAACATCGAAGTCTGCTTTCATACCCACAGGATGGCAGAGAGAGGGGAAAAAAACAAAACAAAAATCGAAAAAGGAACATCGACAAAACAAACCAAACATTGTAAACTAAGAACTACACAACCACATCACACAAAAATGGATATAAAAATACAACAACAATGTCACTGAAAAGCTCATGGTGCCGATTAATCAATATCTAGTAATGATAATCTCAGCCCAAGAATGTATCTGTAAACACCAAAGATCCCACACCTATGTGTGTTAGCATGCTGGTGCATATAAGGTTTCTCCATAGCAGTGTTCGATAGCTGGTGTGAGCAGGCATCAATCTGTCTCCCAGGAATCGATGCAGACATAAAGGTGATCAGCGCCAAGACGTCCAAAAGACCCCCAGAGCCCCAGGCGGACCAGTGCAGGGCAGACCACATCCCCCAAGAGAGGAGCAGAGGAGAACCCCAGGGGAACATCCAGCGGCTACTATGCAGGGGCCCGAGTGGCCGCAGTGACGAACTCACGGGCCCCGCCGGCAACCGGCTGCCCCAGGGCTGGCCCGTCCATTGACCCTGAGAGTTGGGGCCCAGGGGAGACCCACCCCCCAGCAGGGACTGGCTGACGGCCGCCGCCACCCCAGGCCAATTCCCACCCCCAACATCCCAGCCCCCCACCCCTGCCCCACGTCGGGGTGCCCCACCGACAGCCACAGCGAACGGAGGGCATCCCCAGGCCAAGCCCAGCCAGCACCTGGACACCAAGTTGTACCAGCTTCCGAGTCCTGATTAACTTTAAATGCCAACTAATCAGTTTTGTTTTTTACGATATAGAGATATATATTTTTTATAAAACTTTTACGATATATATATATATATATATATATATATATATATATATATATATATATATATATATATATATATATTTTATTTGTACCCGTCCATCCTATGCAGGGTTGCATGGGGCTGGTGCTTATCTCCAGCAGTCATGGGGCGAGAGGCGGGGTACCCTGGACAGGTCGCCAGTCCATCACAGGGCAACACAGAGACATCCAGGACAAACAACCATGCACGCACACACTCAAATTAGAAAGACCAATTCACCTAACAGTCAAGTTTTTGGACTATGGGAGGAAGCCGGAGTTCCTAGAAAGAACCCACGCATGCGTAGGGCCTTCTTGCTGCAAGGCAACAGAGCTACCTATATATATGTGTATATATATATATATATATATATATATATATATATATATATATATATATATATATATATATATATATATATATATATATATAGGTATATATAAATGTAAAATCTATTAACTGTGCTGTGAATAGTTCTTGGGTTTGCTTTTTTTATTGTTTGATGTGTGGACATAGTACAAATCATTTTCAAATCGGTGCTAATAAACTGGTGTACATTTTTAGTAATCCAGGACCTGGTGGTCCTAATTGCTTAAATATAAGGCACATGGATTTCTTCAACAATAGGATAACTTCAGTTGCCTTCTACTTAAGTGCTTCATATTGGGTACAACAACATTATTACTGACCAATGTTGACTAATGGCCACCATGCACAAGTTTTAAAAGCATGGCTACTACAGTCAACACCTAGGCAAACCTTAAATACCAGCTGCAGTACATTTGGAATCAACAATGAACTAAGCTGTTTTTTTTGTTGTTTTTGTTGTTGTTTTTTTATTCCATGGTTTTTTCCCATTATTTATCACCTAGTGCTCCTACCTAGTTCTACTCCTGAGGTTCAGATCTCCCTCTGCCAGTCCCGGGAAGACCCCGCACTGAAACCCAAGCCTCCTTCATGCTTGGGGAGTGAGCAGGCCCTTCTTTTCACCTGATGGGGTTTCCCTGACTTGACGATGCAGGTGGAAGGATCATGTTATTCCAGCCAGATCCTCCCCAACCCTTCAGGCGGCCCGGCCGGCCAGGAGGAGGCAGTATATAGCCCCAGGACTAGTGCAGGTTTTTGTGGGAGTAGCTTACATTAGCTGCTCAAGGGAACACAGGGAGAACATGCAAACTCCACACAGAAAGGCCCTTTCGCCAACCCCACCCAGATTGTGGGGTTGGCGAAAGGTTGGCGCCGGGGAACATACACACCCTCAGCACCCACAGTGTCACTGTCGGTAATCAGACCTTTTAGTTGTGAGGTAAGCTGCGCTACCAGCTGCGCCACTGTGCTCCCTAGCTGAGCTGTTTAAACAGGAGCAGTAAAAAGTGCGGAAGTGTATGTAGCTGTTTGTAGGGTTAGGTTTGGTTAAATAGTGCTCCATCATGATCTGGGAGCAATCTCCTTCATTGGAACAATGAAGCTTCCGGCTTCTGGTTTACTACTTTTTCTTTGGGTCATATTGGCTCCAGGCTAACATTAAAGGAGTCATGAACTGTAATTTTCACTTTTCCATGAGAAAATAATTTATGTTATGATTGCCTAAGGATTATACACTGGCCGGGAAGCCGATATTTAAAAGTGAAGCGTTTGTTTACCCCTGGGTTCGTCAACCAGCCCACGTGCACGCGCACTCAAATACGTGATTTTAATTTCTGGCCGACTTGACGTCAAGTCGGCGCAGGATATACCATATATAGACATTGCAGACCTATGCTGCAGGAAGCCCGCCTTCCCCCTCGCCCCTCTCTCCCTCATATTCAGTTGAGCGCCGCCATTACTGAATTCTAGTGATGGGAATTCCAGCTCATTTTGGAGAGCCAGTTCTTTTGGCTTGGCTCTCCATAAAGAGCCGGCTCTTTCGGCTCCCAAGTGGCTCCTTAGATTTTCTTTTGCTTAAAGTTTATTTATTACCAATATTAATGCAAAACGATGTGTAGCAAATGTACCGAAACAAGCGGGGGGGGATGAAAAAATAAAAAAACGGCTCCCAATGACGAGCCGGCTCCCATCGTTCACTTCAAAGAGTTAGCTCTTAGAGCCGGTTCGTTCGCGACCGACACTTCACCGATTCAAAAGATGCAGAAAAGTTTCTTCATGTAATGATGCATTAAAGTCCCACTCCGATCATATCTTAGCTATTTTTTAAACATTCTCAGTGGTCTTTAAATTATGATTATGCCGTTTTTAGCCAAAATCACAAAACCTGTGCCGTTTTCTGGGACCTCGCTTCAGCAGAGCTACAGTAGCTCATTAGCAATTCGCCTCTGCGTTGTGGGCGGAGCCGTTGGCATTTTGTTTTTGGTTATAAAAATCGCTATCTGTCTCTCTATCAGTTTCTATCCTGCAACTGCTGGTGTCGCTTATTTTTCTCTCCTCTCCCGCTCGCACTCAGCAGCATCTTGCGCTTAGCAGCTGGGCGCACTGACAGCTGGTGTCAGGTTTCAAACCTTTTTTTCTCCAATCTTTTTCATAGAAACATACTCACAAATGACGCCAGTATTGAAGCTATATGTAGTGGACATCTAGTAGTACCAAGCAGTAACAGCACAAGGCATAGATTTAAAGGAAGGGGCTGTTTTATCAAGCAATGTATTGCAACCCGCTACAGCACATAGGTGTTGATCCGCCATCGTCTTCTCTACTCCTCAGAACTGGAGCGGGCAGGGCGGAGCGGAGTAGGAGCTTGTAGCCCCGCCCAGTGGAGTTACTACGTAACATCTCCAGTCTATTTTAGCCGGCATTTTAACGTCTGCTACTGATTCACAGCCATTTGAATGCAGAAATACTCAGAAATACAACTTTGAGCTTAATTTTCTCACGATATGTCCTCTAGCATCAGAAAAATGTTACAACAACACGTTAAGACCTGGAAAAACATGATTTTCATCGGAGTGGGTCTTTAAGAAGACATATTTGTGTCAACCTTTTATTTTAATCAGCTAAATCAGCTAAAACCATTTCTGCCAGAAAGGTAGTGCACACGTGAGTTGCTCTGTTGTTGACTGCCAGAATCAACATGGAAATATTTTTTCTATTTTTTTACGCCGGAATCCTTTACGAATTTGGGACAATAGCAGGCAAAATTGGCATCGAA
Source organism: Valencia hispanica (assembly GCA_963556495.2). Lineage (NCBI taxonomy): Eukaryota > Metazoa > Chordata > Actinopteri > Cyprinodontiformes > Valenciidae > Valencia > Valencia hispanica. The sequence goes on along the minus strand of OY747706.1, from coordinate 25,667,725 downwards.
GCTCCGTTTGGAAAAAGGGACAATACCAACAATCAGAGACTTGCCTGAAATTGAAACGGTAACCCACGATTACCACTGCATGCGCTCCGCTCCGGTCCGGTTCCGCCACGCACTCCGCAGCCGTTCGCAATTTCCACTGCATGCGATCTAGATCCGCTCCGGTCCGGTCCGCAGCCCAGAGGTGGTCAACGAACCATGCGTGGGAATTGCAAGATCTCGCGATAAAAGCCAGTATTAAATGCGGAAGTCAGAACAAAATTCTTCATTCCGTGGAAAACGAATAGAAAAGAACAGTTATTCTCTGTCAAGATATGTTGGACAACATATGTATAAATATACACGGGCTTATATTAATATAGCTATGCATACAAAAAATATCTAGTCCGTCTTTATTGATTTATTTTGAAAAACACCCGGAAATGTGGTTGTTTTCTATCCGGTTGGTGCTAGGTATTTGTGTAGATTGACTGCGGACTTGATCCGGCGTCCGGCAAAAATAGAATCGATCCTATTTTTGCCGGATGGCGAAACGGCGGCTGGCACCCTGCGCCACTCGGCGGCGGCAGTGGAAGTGCTCTCATTGACTACAATGGGAGCGTTTTTGCTGCGGAGTGCGTGCCGGAGCGGAGCGGAGCGCGTGCAGTGGAAATTGGGGGTAAGGCTGTGTATTTATTGCTCTGCTGTGTGTAACAAACAGCAGCTAACTGCTAATGTGGCTATTGTATGCTAGCGGGAGTAGTAGATATGGGTTAGATATGCTGAAGCATTGTCAACCACAGACATATCGTGTCAACCACCCTCCTTCCTGCCACCAATCAACGCGTCCCTCATTTGCATTATTACAATGCCTGTCCACGACAGCTAAAATATTGCATCAGATCTCGCGAGACAATAATGCCTTCAGAAATAAGGGCCAGAGGAGCTCTGTGTTTATTTCTTTTACTTTTTTTCAACTTTTCGTTTTTAGAAGGGCCTGAAAGACTATAATAGAGCGTGGGTATCCAAGGTAATACTAGGTTATGACTCCTTTAATATATACTCTCCTTGTCTCCACTAGTATACAGTTAGATATAATATCATACATGATCTAAAGTGTCTAAAAACTTTGAATAAATAATCAGTGACTTAATTCTTATTTCCTTAGCATATATTATAATGTCATCACACAAAAGCAAATTTCTGTTCAAAATTGAAAAGACAAGACCACATGTCATTCAAGTAAGATATTTGTGTAATTTTCTTCAGAAGTTACAAAATGGTGACAACATAAGTCTGAAGTAACCTAAGCTTTGTTTTGTCTACAATAAGAGTAATTATTAAAAAATGTAACTGGAACTGTTACAAACAAGGATGAAGAAGGACCTAGGTTTAATTCATCCCCACTCATAGAAAGGAGAATATTAAGGACGATAAATAAAAAATTCAAAGTTGACGGTAGGGATCTGCATCAGTTTATTATATTGTCACTTTAAGGGTTTCTAGAAAGCTTTTTCATGACTGCTTATAAATCTGATAGGTGTTGTATTTAAAAAGCTTTTATCGTTTTATAACAATTTACCTAATTTTACACTTTAAATTTTGAACATATCAGTTTATGCTTCTGTGACACAGACATTTTCTTTAACTCACCTTGGCTTTGGTGGATTTGACTGGAGAGGGTATTTTGTCATATTACAGTCTTACCAAGAGAAATGAAACAGCCGTTCTGCTTGCCAAGAGTGGGAGCCGAGCTGGCATATTAAACGACTACTAAAGGTTAGAACTCCACAGGGGAATTCTATGGAAATAAAATAACAAAAGAGGTGCAAAAACAGCCTGATTACAGGGCCATAATAATGAGGAAGAGACAGACTGATAAGCAGGAAGAAAGAGAGGCAGACTATTCAGTACTTCTGACATTTATAATGTTGTTGGCATGCAGAAGGAAAAAAAAGATGTTAGGCTTTGAAAAGATCCCTTTGATGTAAGGTCCTCTAGAGTGGTGTCTTGTATAGGCTATGTGGAGTACAAGGAGGACCAGTAATTGCATGTAGGACCTCATGCAGCTTCGTTTCATGGCCACACTCTGATAAGAAGATGTGTGATATTGCCATTCTGCAATGAGAAAGATATCGCACAGAGAAGCCACATAGCAGAATGTACAAGTGAATGAGTTAAATCAGAACCCAAAACACATCCATTCATTACATTTTAAATCACAGTCTTTTCCAAATAACTGCAGTTCTGCACTGAAAATTGAAAAGTGACAGTACATTTCACTATTATACCCAAACACTGTAAATCCTCACAGCATTATTTATACCCGCTGATAACAATATGTCAGTTAGGCTGATATCTGGCTGACAGTCTAATCATACTACAGAAATTCATACTGCACATAAACACAACAGCTCAATAAAAATGACAACATGAGAGTTTGATCCATGGTCAAAGTCTTTAAAAACAGGGGAAACAACCCTGACAGCAAGGGCATATCTTTAAGCAATGGATCTGTGTAAAATAAACTATTTCTAGACAGATCAATATGTGACAGCACTTAAGAATTCTTCACACTGCTCTGACATTTATTTTGGGACCGTCGGAGTTACACGAAGAATGTAGAATAGTCAAGCAACGTGATGATCTTTCAACTCTTCACATCTCCTACTCTCATTTAACCAAAGTTGTTTATTCAAATTTGAGTTATTTCCCAATTTAAAATTTCATCTTTTAATTGCATCTACGTAAGTGGAGGACTCATGATGAATCCCGTTTTCTAGGTTAGGGGCCACCCACCCACAGTGTATTCTGATGCTGTTCTTATCAGAGCAAACCCAATGCCATGGCAATTTGTTGTCTTCCTTGCTTTCAAGCATTCTTCTTCAGAAAACATATATAATTGAATTACTTTTATTTTTTAGCAGCTGCAGTGACAAAAAATTGTACTGTTCCTTACGCGTATCATTTATTAGGGACATGTAGTGAGTAATTAAAGTCTGATAGAAAGATATAATGAAATGCATGTGACAACCCTGAAGAATTTATCAACAATGAATGTACCAATCGTTTAAAATAAACTATTAAATCCACATTACTATTACATCTCAGTTGAATCATTCAATCTTAAAACTTCTGCTTAGTCAACTTGAAATTACTGTGTTGAGCAGCCACACTGTTTTTAATCTTTAAGTGGTTTGAACAATTACAGTGTTACATTGTTGCTACCATAAAAGTGACAGGTAACTCATATCAACATTTCATCGAAGGGGTGCAAAACATTTGCTGATATTGCTATAGTATTAAGTCTGTTGTTTTGAATTAGGATTAGGTAATCAGACTCTTCATCGTCATTGATTATTTCTTATTACCAGACAATGGCTTGAAATTAGGGCTGTCAAAATTAATGTGTTAACGTAAACCGATAAATTTGTAGAATTAACGCAACTATTCTTTTAAGGCAAGGCAAGGCAATTTTATTTGTATAGCACACTTTCAACAACAAGGTAATTCAAAGTGCTTTACATGATTAAGGGGTAAAATGAAAATAGCAGTAAAACAGACAAAGCATATAAAGTAAAAACAGCACTGACACATGAAGCACACTCAGATACATCAAGGCATTACAAAGCATTTTATGTTAAAACAAGCAATAAAGCAAGAAGCATACACAAAACATGATACATGAAAGCATTACTCAAAGGCAGCTCTAAATAGATAGCCTACGTTTTTAGTTGTGATTTAAAAGAACTCAGTGTTTCAGCAGCTTTGCAGTTGTCTGGAAGTTTGTTACAGATTGGAGGAGCATTAGAGGAGCATAGAAACTACAATTAGTTAAAGCAATTAACGCATTCACAGAATGACCTGCATTTTTTATCCAACAATTCAACCTGCACTGCTTTCAGTGCTGCCTCCTCACATAAACAGCATGGCAGACCCAAACTGCATCCGTGGTTCCATGTGAACATCACTTCTCAGTCGCAGACTGTGAATAGTTTAAAAGGGCTACCTGTAAATGTGATAGTGGAATTCAAAATTCAAAAAAATGTATTTCCTTAAAAAAAAGAGCAACAGCTTCCGGTTATGTCCTTTATTTACAACGAAAGTTGTACTTTTTCAGTCATATTTAGGAATGTTAATTAGTCTTAATTAATTCACACCTACTCTGTGATTAATTACATAACATTTTTTATTGTTTGGCAGCCCTGCTTGAAATAAAATTGAACTATCACAGAAGTACTGAAAAGCTAACTGAATTAACAGACCAATGCATTTTGGCTTGTTGTCTTCTGTGTTATTACAGAAAATTAAGCATAACATAGACAGCATTAAAACAAGTTGGTCTATTAATCAATGGGGATTTTCCCAGTACTTTAAGTGTTTCTGTTGTCTTAACCACACTAGATCTTTGTCCCTCCATATACACTTTGCAAGTAGGCGAAGGTGTGCAAGAAATCTTGGATCTTAATGATATAAAAGTAAGCGTGCTGCCTTGTACACAAATAAAGGTTATTACAGTCAGTCCAAAGAACCAAACAATTTTCTGCCATATTATATACACTTAAAGTAAACGCAGATGGGGTGTCGCTTGGCGTAGACGTAGAGTGGGCACTCCATATGCAGAGGCTACAGTCCTTGAAGTATGGAAGCATATGTGTAACATAAATCAAATTAAAATGGATTAGCAGAAATGCTTTTTAATTTTCAAAATCTAGCTGGTATATTTTTGACTCATACATAAAATTAAAAAGAAATTATCCAAACTGCTTTTTCATTTCACAATTCAACATTGCTCATTCTGTAACTTAATTAAAATGAAATGACATTCATAAAATGAAAGGACATTTAAGATTTAATTTTCAAATTGCATTCCAGCAAAATAGTTACAAAATTCAATTTGAAATGTCAAAGTTGAAAATTAAAATGCATTGGCAGAAATGCTTTTTCATTTTCTGAATACAAATGCCATTTTTGAGTCATAAATTAAATGAAAAATAAATTATCCAAACTGTTTCTTCATTTTGCAATTCAACGTAGGTCGTTCAGTGACCAAATTAAAATGACTTAAAAGTAAAAGTATATTGCTTTTTTCATTCCTGCCCCCGCAAAAGATGTGACCCCTAATTTCCACTGCATGCGATCCGCTCCGGTCCGCCACGCACTCCACAGCTGTTGGCAATTTCCACTGTATGTGCTCTAGATCCTCTCCGGTCCGCACCCCAGAGTTGCTCAAAGAATCCTGTGCGGGAATTGCGAGATCTCGCGATAAAAGCCAGTAATAAATGCGGAAGTAAGAACAAGATTCTTCATTCCGTGGAAGATGAACAGTAAATAACAGTTATTCTCTTTAATCTGTGTAAAGATATTTTGGACAACATATGTATAAATATGCATACAAAAAATTTCTAGTCCGTCTTTATTGATTTATTTTGAAAAACACAAGGAAATGTGCTTGTTCTATATCCTGTTGGTGCTGTGTGATTTGTGTATATTCATTCCGGACTTGCTCCGGCGTCCAGCAAAAACAGGATCGATTCTTTTTTTGCCGGATGGCGAAATGGTGGCCGGCGGGCTCGGCGGCGGCAGTGGAAATGCTCTCATTGACTACAAAGGGAGTGTTTTTGCTGCGGAATGCGTGGCGGAGCGGAGCGCATGCGGTGGAAACTGCGGTTAACATAATTCAAATGGAATAGGCAATCCCACACGGCGCAAGAGAATGATGTCAGGGCATTGCAAGCCGTCAGGGAGATTTCTGTTCCAGCAACAATGGCGGACAAAGCGGGAGACGGAGCAAGCAAAGAGTACAGTTTTAAATGTAAATTTATTAAAATCTGATGGTACAAAAATTAAAAACTTAACGCGGTTGTGATGTTTGGCTTTTATTGTTGGTATAGATATGTATTTTAATAGTATTTTGTTAACTCTCGCTCATTAACGAGTTCCTATGGTGGTATAATAGTTCTCCGTGTGTACAGCTAATTTTGGTTTTTGCAAAGAAAGCAAAAAAAACTACTCCTTTTAGGAGAAATCATTACCTCTTTACCGTGGCAAAATTAGGCCACAGTGGCATGGAGGTAGAAGAATAAATCCAATTACACACCTAATGCTTAGAGGAGTCTTATTAAGCCTCATTAACCACATAACCTGTGTTCTTAGTATGTGATCTCGTGTTCTGCTATAAAAACTATAGTTTTGAATTCACAAATTAACATAGTTGCCATGTTCCTCATCTGCACTTATTTTCTATCTTTTTTATGAGTACAATTATGGTATATCTGGGGGGGAATGTCACCCATTGTTGGGCAAAAACAAAGAAGATTATTTTAGTTTTGTAATGAAAAAGTACTGTATGTGCATGTGCAGCAGTGCATCAATACATAACTTATGAGTGATCATGTTAATAAATATAGATTTCCTAAAAGTGTTTGTGTTGCTCCTTTTGTAAACTGTGTTTTGATTTCTTGTTTAGGACATGGAGCAGCAAAGAAGGCTGAGGAGAGGAAGGACCGGATGGATAGACTGTTTTTTGTTTGTCAATTTATGTTTTTGTTACATTGGTTATTTAGTTGTTCCATGGTTGTTATAAATAAATTTGTTGCAGAGGGACTCTCTGCTGTGTAGCCCGGGGTGGAACTCCGAACCTTTGTGTGTTAATTTGCTTTTCCCTGCCCTAGTTAAACTGTTGCACACCTTGTGCTGGAGTGTGTTGTCGTTTTGCAAGCCGCTCTTCTGTACTTGTTGCTGAGTTTAGTAAAGACGATAAACAGCAATGTCTGCGTGCATCTTTAAATACTCAGGTAATCACACTGGCGACAGGGATTAAAACCCATAATAACCAAGCCAAGGTTCCAGTAAGTAGGCCGGTTCTGCAGTGAAGAAGAATTTACGTAATTAAACAAAAACTATGGCTGCTACTCTCAGCTCGCTCAGTAAGTTCTCAGAGAAGGATGGTGACTGGGTGGAATATGTCGAGAGACTGGAGCACTTTTTCCTGGCTAATGACATTGTGGATGAGGAGAAACAGCGATCCATCCTCCTGAGTGTGTGTGGGGCTAAAACGTAACAGATTGATACGAAATCTTGCAACGCCGCAGAAACCTGGAGAGATCAGTTTCAAAGAGATTGTGGAGATGGTGCAAAATCACCTCAGTCCCAAGCCCTCGGTGATTGTGCAGTGCTTCAAGTTTCACACGCATTCACGTAAGCCAGGAGTGACAGTGGCGGAGTTCGTGGCGGAGCTGAGGCAGCTATCTGAACACTGTGAGTTCAGGGCAGTGCTGGAGGACATGCTGCAGGATAGGTTAGTCTGTGGAATTAACGATGACGTCATACAATGCCGCTTGTTGGGAGAAGCCACACTGACTTTCAAAAAGGCTTTAGACATTGCCCTAGCCATGGAGACGGCGGCAAACAACACGATTGACATAAAAAATGCAGGTGGGGGGACGCTATCAAATACTGCCCATTTTGTAGCAAACGAAGGCAAAAGTGGTTCAGGAAAACTCAGAGTGTTATCGTTGTGGGGGTCCGCATTTTGCGAATAACTGTGGCTTTAAAGACGCTGTTTTCCATAATTGCCAGAAAAGGGGGGATATTGCAAAAAAGTGCAGGGGTGCTAAAAATAAGCAGACAAAAGGTTGGGGAAAAGCACCTAAGCCCAACACACATCACCTGCAGAGTGAGGATTTTGAGGAGCAGTTCAACATGTTTAATGTCCGTGGCCAGCCCCGGGCTCAGCCCATATATGCAACAATTAAAGTAAAGGGGAAGGAGCTGAACATGGAAGTGGACACTGGGGCCTCAGCTTCAGTAATCAGTCAAACCACATTCAACAGGTTGTGGAGCTCAGAGGGTGCACCTGCAATGGAGGAGACAAGTATTAGGCTCAGAACATACACTGGTGAGTGCATTCCACTCGCTGGGGCTATCAAGGTGGACATTGTATATCAGGAACAGCAGGCCTCGGGGACACTGCTTGTGGTTGAGGGGGAGGGAACGAGCTTGTTGGGGCGGGATCTCCTCCAGAAAATTCGCCAGAATTGGAGACAGATCTGCGGTGAAATCAAACATACCACTGTGGTACAGGACATCATAGGGAAATATTCTGATGTCTTTAAGGATGAACTGGGCACCCTCCAAGGGACCACAGTTCAACTGAGTGTTGACCCCAAAGCACAACCGCGTTTCTTCAAACCGCGAACAGTACCATATGCCATGAAAACTAAGGTTGAGGCTGAGTTGGAACGGCTGCAAAGGGCAGGGGTGATCGAGCCTGTGGAGTTCTCTGACTGGGCAGCCCCGATAGTGCCAGTGGTGAAGGAGGACGGTGAAGTGCGCATATGTGGGCGGTACAAAATGACCATTAATCAGGCCTCACAGCTCGACACCTACCCCCTACCTCGAGTGGAGGACCTATTTGCCACAGCAGGAGGAAAAACATTCACTAAACTAGACATGAGTCACGCATATCAGCAACTTTTGCTAGATGAAGACTCTAAGCAGTATGTGAGTATAAACACTCACAAGGGCCTATTCAAGTATAACCGTCTGGTGTTTGGTGTTGCCTCGAGCCCGGCTATTTTCCAACACACCATGGACAATCTGTTTCAGAACATCCCCCAGGTTGCCGTCTACCTGGATGACATTCTCGTCACAGGTAAAACAGAAGAGGAACACCTGCAAAACCTTGACGTGGTGTTAAAGAGAATGTCTGAGGCTGGGCTGCGTCTGAAGAGCAGTAAGTGTGTTTTTCAAGCTCCAAGTGTCACATATCTGGGCCATCGGATTTCAGTTCAGGGCTTGTCGCCAGTCGAAGACAAAGTGAGAGCAATAAAAGAAGCCCCAACCCCAAAAGACGTTACAGAGCTCAGGTCTTTCCTGGGCTTAGTGAACTATTATGAGAAGTTTTTACTAGACCTCTCGACCGTGCTGGCCCCACTCTACCAGCTGCTACACAAAGGCTGTGTGTGGAGATGGCAGCAGGATCAGGACGATGCTTTCCAGCACGTAAAGGGACTGTTGCACTCAACACGACTGCTGGTACATTTTGACCCAGATAAGGAGGTCATTCTATTGTGTGATACCTCCCGGTATGGACTGGGGGCAGATCTTTTGCACCGCATGGAGGATGGAATTGAAAAGCCAATCAGCTATGTGTTGCGTACTTTTATTGAGGCAGAAAAGGGGTACTCGCAATTAGAGAAGGAGGGTCTGGCAATGTTTTTGTAGTAAAGCGGTTCCACCACTACCTGTTTGGTCGCCCTTTTATTATCTTCACAGACCATAAGCCTCTAATTGGTCTGTTCAGTGAGACAAAGGGCATCCCACCCATGGCCTCAGCAAGGATACAGCGCTGGGCATTAACCCTGTCAGCATACCAGTATAGCATAGAGTACAAGGCGGGTAGCAACAATGCAAATGCTGATGCCTTTAGCCATCTGCCTCTCCCAGACACACCACACCACACAGGCCTTCCCCCAGAGACTGTTTTTCTGATGGACAGCTTTGGAAGAAAATGTGAAGGGATGTTCTCAGTGTCAAAGCAACCTGAAGATGCCAGCGGTAGCGCCACTAAACCCATGGCAGTGGCCTGGTCGTCCGTGGTCCAGACTCCACCTGGATTTTGCTGGCCCATTTATGGGTCGGATGTTTTTAGTGCTAGTGGACGTGCACTCCAAATGGCTCGAGGCACAGATCATGTCAAATATTACTGCACCTACTACTACAGACACACTGAGAAGCATTTTCGCAACACATGGGCTGCCAGACAGAATTGTGACAGACAACGGGCCAACTTTCACCAGTGAGGTTTTCAAGGAGTTTATGGATAAAAACGTGATTCGCCATGTCTGCACTGCCCCCTATCATCCCGCATCCAACGGCTTGGCAGAGCGGGCGGTGGAGACTCTCAAAGATGGGCTGCGGAAGATGTCAGGAAAATCTCTGGAAACCAAGCTCGCACGCTTCCTGTTTCAATACAGGATTACTCTACACACAACTACCGGAGTGTCTCCAGCTGAGATATTGCTGGGGAGGAGACCAAAGTCTCATATGGACCTCCTCCAGCCAGACATCAGAGCAAGGGTTGCCAGGTATCAGGAGGAGCAAAAAGCAAGATGGGACCAACATGCCAAAGAGAGACATTTTCACCCAGGGGACAGTGTGTATGTCAAGAACTCTGCCATAGGTTCACCCTGGTGGCCAGAGGTTATCCACCGACAGACAGGGCCAGTGTCTTTTGTTGTGGAATTATGTGATGGTAGGCAGGTGCGCAGGCACCAAGATCACTTATGTGTCCGCCATGATGGGAGAGGGAAGAGTTTTCACGCGGTTTCACGCAAAGATAGTGTGGGCTGCTCTGCAGAGGCCGTGGCGGTGCCAGTAGCTCCAGGGCACGCGGAGATGTCACATGAGGGTCTGTCTGAGCCCTCAGAGGAGGCACCTGATGAACTGTCGGAGCAGGCAGCTTCTGCTGACCCTGCCCAGAGCCTACCTGGGGGAGCAGAGCCTGCCACCAGTTCTGAGGACACCATTCCTGAGCTTAAGAGATCCAAGAGACAACACAAGCCTCCAAACAGACTGACATGTTGAGCTACAGATACACAAAAAAAAAATTAAATATACAATATAAAAGAGTGTTGTTTGTTTAACAAAATTTGATGTTCATATTGCTACTAATGTTTTTCCTGGTTATAGTGGCACTTATCTGACAGTGTGTGTATTAATATTTTTTTTTCTTGGTTACTCAAAGGACTAAAGAATGTTTTATGGTTGGCCTTTATTATGTTTGCACTTTAAGAGGGAGAAGTGTTGCTGAGGGACTCCCTGCTGTGTAGCCCGGGGTGGAACCCGGAACCTTTGTGTGTTAATGTGCTTTTCCCTGCCCTGGTTAAGCTGTTGCTCACTTTGTGCTGGAGTGTGTTGCTGTCGTTTTGCAAGCCGCTCTTCTGTACTTGTTGCTGAATTTAGTAAAGACGATAAACAGCAATGTCTGCGTGCACAAAATTGATAAAAACAAATCTGAAATATAATTAAGTCATTTTATTAACAGTTGCATTATTGTTCAATTTTTTAAAGGTATGAACATAGAGCTTACTTTGAACAATTTAAGATGACTATGGAAAATGAAATAACAAAAACTGACATAAGGATAAATTATTGTGTAGTTATTTATAGTTACTCATGCAGGATTGACCTGAATGAGCTTTTCCTGGACTGTTCTTTAAGCTTTATTAGAATAAACAGGCTGAATAAAGATCAGAGATGCGGATGGAGGCTCCAGCTGAGACCTCTGGCTGGTATTTTCTGGTTGACAAGGGGAACATCATTCAGCTGGGTCTGCAGAGAGGGGTTAGGGCAGCATCGTCGCACTGTCTGCTGTGTCGTCCAGGGCTGGCTCAATCGATGGCTGCCACATAACTAAGACATGTTCAGAACACAGTTTGTTATATATATATATATATATATATATATATATATATATATATATATATATATATATATATATATATATAACTAAATATTTTTTGTTATACATATATTTTAGTTATACACACGCACGCACACCCACACACACACACATATATATATATATATATATATATATATATATATATATATGTGTATGTATATATGTGTATGTATGTATATTGTTGTATTCTACTTTTTTGGGGCTATTTTTTTTGTATTATGCAGTACATATGTTTTAACTATATCTTTAGTAAGCGTTTAGAGGTAAATAGGCCTGTTTATATTATTCAGGGTAGTAAAACATGACTGTCTACCAGTATTTTATGGGGGTAAGGTTTTAAGTAAATAAACTCTTGGGCAAAGATATGAACTAAAAGCAGGGAGGATGGGTTATAACTCTAGTTCATGGTACGGCTATAAAACCAGGTCAGGAGACCTGGAGAAAATGTATGACTTGTTAAGATGTAGGAGGAGGAGAGAGGAGTTATGTGATATTTTCTTTGTTCTTCTTTAATAAAAATGGTACACCCTTGTAGAGAAGCGAGTCAGATCTTTTCTGGCTCCCATCTGCAGGTGCGTCCAGTGTGAAACAGATATCTGTGGTGTGTGTGTTATTTTACTCTCTGTCTCTCAGTTCTGGGTCTTATTTTGAAACAGTTCCCGACGGGGTTTTGGAGTTCGGCGCCCCCACCTCTCTGAGTAAAAAGTGAGTTGCCGACAATATAGGTTACGAAGCCGACAAAATGGTGGAGGATGCGGGCATTAATTTGGTTTTGAGTTTTCTCAGGGCTGAGAGAGATTGAGTGTGAGTAATGAGTGTGGGATAACTGATTGATACATGTGTTTGTGGCATTATAGTAATTTTGTGTTTTTTCTTTGAGTTCAACAGAGAATCGGAGAGCGACTGCATTGATCCTTGCTAATCAACACCCGGGTGGTTTTGTATCAATCTGGAAAAGCGCTAACACCAAATTAATAGGTATTGTTCGATTTAAACGTTCTCCATTTAATGTTGACGTGTTGTTTTTTCGGTTGAGGGCCGACCAAAGTGCGGACCAGGGCTTGAGAGGTGGCCGCTCGCCTCCGGTAGGACGCTGTCGGAGTTCTCCAAGGCTGGCAAACGGAAAAAGTAGACAGCAGCAGAGCCTGTGTGCTCTCTGTTGTCGAGACGGATTCCCTTGGAGAGGCCGGCGTATCTTCCAAACGCACGATTGAGCCACGTGAATTGGATTGTGTTTAATGGTCCGGCTTTAGGTGGCTCCGGTTGAGGTATTGTAAAATTGCTGTACTTTTATTTTTTTTCTAGTGTGAGTGTGTGTGATTGGAGGAAGTGGAGGTTACGGAAGGGAGCTACCATGTAGCTCTTTGCACACCGGCCTCATATAAACTTCTCATTTAGGGGAACTAACCGACTGAATCTAAAACCATTATTCCTCTGCGAATCTTAAACGCCTAGACAATGCCTGCGCTTTTTGTATAGACAATAAGCGTAGAAGCTTGACATTGTAGAGGAATAAGGGAATATCATTTTCAGTCGGCGAAAGTACCACCATAGCTAGCTTACGGCTAACACACAGTGTGGATGAGTCTCGCCTGGAATAAAGGCGTTCAACCTTGTGCAACTACGTAAACACGTCTAAAGCATTGTCTAACACATATATAGGACTTTTATTATGGATAACTGGTAGTAAACTCTTTAGAATACATATAAAATAACTTTTTTATTGTAACGGAGCGGTCACGTTTGGCTTCCGGTTGAGCTAGGTTGCTCATGGTTACAGCTAATCTCTGGTAGCTTAGCTTCCGAACTGTATTTATTTGGCTCGGTTAAACAGTCATTCGAGTATTGGTGGCGAAGTGTGGTTTTGTTGGAGGCATTTTGTTCTTGTCTTTGGTTGGTTTACTTATGAGTACGGTTTGTTAAGTTTAGCATCGTATGGAATTTGCCATCTGTGCGCCGGCTTATTCATTCCGCGGTGTGACTCGGAAGTTCTGTTGGGCCTGACTTGATCAGTCAGTCCGGTGGAGTTTTTTGAGCAAACTGTTGACGATTTTGTGTTGCAAAGCGAGTTTTAAATGTATTTCTTTCGGTATATGTTTTAATGATAAATAAAAATTGCTTTATATTGGGAGAATTCTATTTCTTCGTGTGATTCGCCGAAGTGTGCGTCCCAGGTTTTGGCGCCGGCCGGACTCCATTAGGAATTCTTTGATTTTTAGACGAAACGGCAATAATCTCCGTATATAAATAAATTAATGATAAGATAAACATTGCTTTATAAACCTTTTTAGCTTTCCTTCGTTTCGGCTTTGCCTAAAACATTATTAAGGTTAATGTTGCATGACTAAATAATACATAAACCCCTTCACTATAAAAAGAAATAAATGAAAATTAAATAAATAAAAACTGTGCCTGCCTTTACTGTTAACTGCATTAATATTGGGATAAATTTGGGCCTACGAATTGATAGTTTATCAATTAAAATAAATAATTTACAGAGTTAATACAAATAACCTACTTTGTTAAATTTTAATCCATTTTGGATTTTGTTACGAATTTTCAATGGCAGCCGAATATAAATTACTCCCTGCTCCACAGGGACAGGAGTGGCGCACTTTAGATGCCCAATTGTTAGTATACATTTCTAAATTATATTCTGTTTTAGTTGATAAGCCCGGTAAAAAAGAGATAAAAACCAGTTCCAGGGCATTATGACGGCCATGTGGGCTCGTCATGGTGCCCGAGGGGATGATAAGCGGAGACTCTCACAGATGTGTTTTGAGGAAGGAAAACGTTTTGCAGATAAGGCTAAAACAGCAAAGAGCATCACTGGTGCTAAAATGAGACACTTAAAAGCTGAGAAAATGTGGAAAAACTGGGGTTTAACAGGACAGGGTATTGATCATTTGTGTGTTACTGCAGAAAGTAGTTTTTTGGCAGACCATACTCCTCCCCCGTACCAGCCCATGTACCCCATGTTGACGACCTCTGGTCAAACACATATTTCATGGGGGTTGGAGACAGACAATGGCCAGATTGTACTTCAAAACACGCAGGGTGACGCACAGAGTTCACCATCTCCTTGTGCGCCATCCCCGGTGGGCACCTCTCTTACTCCCCCCCTTCCTTCAAGCAGTGCAGTGTTGCACTGGAGTGGCCTCCCACAGAGGTCTGTAGCCCATAAACCATTGACTAATAAACCACAGGTTGATCTAAAGGTAAAAGATGAGGGACAAGATTATAAATCGCGTTTTGAAGTCACCGGTAAAGGGATTGTTGAACATACTGAGGGGGAAAAGCGACAGCTACTAAAATTAGTTAGCAACAAAGTAGAACAGGACACTGATAAATTGTTCTTGGCGTATAATGCTAAATTGATGGACGAGATGGAGCAGCACGAACACAGGTTAACTAAAATTCAGCGACAGATGGATGAGGTGCTGCAGGATCAGGAAAGATTAGCATTTGTGGTAAGGGGGCAAGCTGCAGACCTTCCAGGGAGTGCCAGCCCCAGTCAACGTGATGAATGTGCAGCAGTTGTACAGGTTGACAATGTGCAGACGTTGGGAGACGAGGGGAGTGAGGGGCCATTTAAGAATACCAGATCTAAGTTACCACTGGGGGCATGTGGGGGCCCTGATTTAATGCTTCCTTCAGTGGGAGCATCGGATGGTTCAGTAATTTACAAACCATGGAAGATGGCTGACGTATCTGCCATCATTCTGCAACTCCCTGATCCGTGGGCTGGCAGAGAACCACAGGTTTCACCGCACCCTGACCCGGACCCTCGCAGTGATCATCAGCAGCTGAAGGACCTGGTCTCCTCCTTCCTTCCGGCTCCCCGTGACGTGCAGGGACCTGCGGTGTCTCCTTCCGAGGCTGGGCGCGTTTGGCTGAGGGTGTATAAAAGAAAGTGGCAGGAGCCCAGGTGGTCTGGCCCCTTCCAGGTTGCTGCTCGTACAACCCATGCTGTCCAGCTGCGGGGAAAGCGTTCTACTTGGTTTCACTGGTCACAGTGTGCTCCTGCCCCCGACCCCCCTCCTGTCCCTCACGCTGCAGCAGCTCTCTGCTGACCTGTGGGAATCTCTTTGCAGTGGGTGGTGTCGGTTCTGACTAGGCGGTGTCGACTGCCGAAGCCAGGAGGCGGGGCCTGGCCCACCCAGAGGATTGGTTGGGGTTGCTGTAATCATCCAGTGTAATCTATATGTGCAAAAATTGGGCGAGATAAGCAATTTGGACTTGCTTTTCTCGAAGAGGGATTATACCGAAGAGAAAAGATCGCAAGAAATCTAACACATTTCACAGCAGGTTTTAACCACCTCACAATCGGTGGGGGAAGCTATTGGAGGCGGGGCATGTCTGTGCATTTGTGTTTATTGGGGGAAATGTTCAGTTAATGAAGTAACTGTCATTTCAGTGAGGGCGATCTGCATAAAAGACAGTAACATTGGGAAAAATAAAGAGTCCACTGTATTGAATCATTTCATCACTCTGGTAGCCGCCTGCTGCCAGAGAAATAAACAAGAGCGAAGACTAGAGAACAAAATAATAAAGACTGAACACTTATTAATAATTTTTCTTGTATTTTACAGGTTGTTTAACCAATTTTTATTTACAGGTGCAGATTGTTAGACACTGCCTAAGAGGGTGTCAAAGAATTTTTAAGTAGTTAATTTGTAGGATTTTTTCTTAATATTCAGTTTTTACGGTTTTATAAAACTTTTTATTAATAAGCTAAAACATTTTAAGGGGTGTTTAAAGTATAATCAGGTTGACTGACTACTAATTTTTGTTTTACTTATTCTTTTTCTTTCATTATGATGTGGTTTTTGTAGGATGTTTTTGGGGTTGGTGACAATTACTAGAGTTTGCTTTGTACTAAAAGAATATTGAGAATTAGGTTAAAACATAAAAAACAATAATAATAAATTAAAAAAATATATATATATATTGCTTAAAGGTAAAGATAAAGAAAAAAACAGACACCCTTCTTTTTTGGATAAAATAAACATAGGATCACACCACAGACAGAAATATGCATCTTTGGGGCAATAAGAAGGTGCTGTGCGCCACAGGTTTTTGCATGGTGTTATTGGTCAATATTATCTTTTACTGTTGTGGTGTATGGCCCTATAATAGTTCTACAAATCAAACGCAGGTTGGAGTTCACTCAATTAGACAGAGAAGAAACTTAATGGCTAAACCATCTCCCTCTTCACGGTGCGGCACTTCCGAGGCACATCATGGATTTTCTCAATTTTGTATACCAAAAGGACGATCTGCAGTGATTACTATTCCCTTAAATACATTGGTTTATAAGGGACAACAAGCAAGTAAATATAAAACCTACCCCTTGTGGTACATAACAAATGATCAAAAAGATACTAGTTGGTCCACTTTAATTGCTGATCCTTTAGGATATGACTGGAGAAGGTATACCACTACCGCTTTTGCAAAACACATGCGTCCCTTGGTTAAATTGGATAAGACTGCAGATAAATTACTTCTTACGGTTAATTTAACTAAGAGTGATCTCCTCCCCTTAAAATATCTCCAGAAGGGGGAAGGTTGTACTCTCTTTATAATTTGGGTTTATAAAGGGGGAAAAGATGTTCAATTTCCTATTACAATATGTCAAGACTCTCTTAATGTTTCCACCTCAGTAAGTCAAAATCAGGCCTCAGCAGCAAGAGGTAGTATAATTAAAGAAGAACCATCTGTGGACGATTACTTTGAAATGATGACAGGAGTGGGAGGCTCCACTAATAATTGGTTGCTTATGGTAGAACATGCAGGACAAGAAGCGAGACAGGACTGTGTTGTGTGCATGGGAGCCCGACCTGTTCTCAAGGTGGTCCCTGCACCTTTTGAGCTCAACACAACTTGTCTGGTTTCCCTGCTATCTAGTGAAAATCCAGTAAAAGATTGTAGTAACTGGGAAAAATTATTCCCTATAGCTGATAACAGAGCTACCCCACCCTTCTTTGATAGTAATGTAGCTCCAAATAATTTTACTTGTTTCAAAACTGGTAAGCCTGGAAATAAACTAGTGGGTTCAGTCAACATTACATATTGTAATTCAATCCGAACTTTCCTTAAATCTTTTCAGGCTCGTGCGGATATCTGGTGGTGGTGTGGAGGAAAAATTCTCCGCTCCATTTTACCTAGTAATTGGACAGGATTGTGTGCACCTGTTACATTAATTATGCCAGTAGCAATATTTACTTATGATCCCACAGGAGACCAGACTCTTCTCACTTTGAATAATCATGTTAGAAAGAGGGACGATTTGTTAAATAATATGTTTGGTAAATGGAAGACTCTGGCTATGTCTATAATGGTTTCTTTAGCACTATTTGTGTCAACTATGGTGTTATGTGGATGTTGTTGTATTCCTTGTATACGTTCATTGCTCACAAAGTGTATTGAAAAAGCTGTTGGTGATAATATGCAAGGTCAATATCTGTTACTCCCTCACATGGAGCCTGAAGGAGAAGTACAGAGGAGTGATCAATCTATTTGAAAATAGATTGAAAGAGGGATTTGTTGTATTCTACTTTTTTGGGGCTATTTTTTATTATGCAGTACATATGTTTTAACTATATCTTTAGTAAGCGTTTAGAGGTAAATAGGCCTGTTTATATTAATCAGGGTAGTAAAACATGACTGTCTACCAGTATTTTATGGGGGTAAGGTTTTAAGTAAATAAACTCTTGGGCAAAGATATGAACTAAAAGCAGGGAGGATGGGTTATAACTCTAGTTCATGGTACGGCTATAAAACCAGGTCAGGAGACCTGGAGAAAATGTATGACTTGTTAAGATGTAGGAGGAGGAGAGAGGAGTCATGTGATATTTTCTTTGTTCTTCTTTAATAAAAATGGTACACCCTTGTAGAGAAGCGAGTCAGATCTTTTCTGGCTCCCATCTGCAGGTGCGTCCAGTGTGAAACAGATATCTGTGGTGTGTGTGTTATTTTACTCTCTGTCTCTCAGTTCTGGGTCTTATTTTGAAACAGTTCCCGCCGGGGTTTTGGAGTTCGGCGCCCCCACCTCTCTGAGTAAAAAGTGAGTTGCCGACAATATAGGTTACGAAGCCAACAATATATATATATATATATATATATATATATATATATATATATATATATATATATATATATATATATATATATATATATATATATATAGGGGGGTATTATGCAAAATGGACTTTCTGAAACTTAATATCCTGAGAACCTGTCTTTCCCTCATTAAAGACATGCCTGAAGTGTTGCTCTAACCCATTCATTCATGTTAGAGTAATCTTTGAGTCTCTGCTGGTAGTTCTCGGGGTTGCTGAAACGCCTGCTCCCACCTATCCACGCCTTTTCCACCAATCTCCTCCTCCGACCTTATGTACTCAGCCGAGAGCCTCACCCCTGCAGAGCTCCCCTACCCCTCCCCTGCATCATTTAGCATCTTCACATTTTCTGTTGAGGAAAGGAGGAAATTGTGTAGGATGCAAGCTGCTATTACAGCTCTGTCTACATGTATGGCACCACCTAGAGGCCAGGATACCAAATGCATTTTCCACAACCATCCTTGCTTGAGAGAGTCTGTAATTGGATTCTCTTCTCTTATTAGTTAAGTTTTGTCCGGAGTAAGGACTCATACGATGTCTTCAGTTGGAAGACTGCATCACCCACCATGGCAATTGGGATGTCACCCAGGTGAGCAGCACCAGGTAGAGAGGTACTGGGTGGCACATGAAGAGTTCTGTCCTCCATAACTCTACCCAAGTCAGATCCAGCATAGACAACACCATCGCTGGTTCTCCCAAAGTCTCTCACCGAATCAGCCGGAACCTGCAGTCAGCATCCACTCGTCCCAAAAGCACTATCGAAAAAGTCGTCTTATAGTTGAAGTACTGATTTCCAGACAGTGGTGGTGCTTGTATAGCCACATGTTTGCCAAAGACAGTTCCCAGGCAGTTTGGAAGGTTTGCATTCTCCCAGAAGCCTTTTGCTACCTCCTTCCATGAGTCTTCAGTTGGAATGGGTAGGAACTTCGCCATCACGACTTTTCCTGTAGCATAAAATACCATGTTGACCAAGTTTGCAACAGTGGTGTGTCCCAGCCGATAGCTAAAAGCTAGGCTAATCAGTGAGTCTAAAGAGGCCAAGAATCTGTGAAGGCAAAAAAAAAAAGATACGTTTCATTTAAAATGATGTTACTGTGTGGTCCTCTTTGTTGTAGTTGATATCTACAAGGCAAAATGGAAAACACTGCAGGATGCTATTAATAAAAGCAGGAATTAAAGTTCTTTGCCAAGTGGCTCAGCAGGTGGGACACAGAAGGACTGGAAATATGCTGAAATTATGTCCTTTCTTTAACCCCATCTGCAGCCAAGAAGGTGTGTGAAGTTTTCAGAGCAATTAAGTTTCAATTCAGTTTATTTATATAGTGCAGCTTCACAACAAGATGTCATCTCAAGGCACTTTACAAGATAATTTTTCCACCACAATTAATTTCAATACAATGATACAAACATTCCAATCAGTATAAAAGTTTTCTTTTCAAGGGATCCAAGCAGATTGCATCGAGTCATTGACTTTAGGTTGTGCCCCGTTCATGCAGACTCCAACCACAGCAATCCCTCAAACTGAGAAAGCATATAGCGGCAGTGGAGAGGAACAACTACCCTTTAACTGGAAGAAACCTCCAGCAGAACCTGGCTCAGTACGAGCGGCCATCTGCCACGACCATCTGGGGGTTCGAGAAGACAGAACAGAGGCAAGGAAAGAACAAAAGGAGTAAGAGCATGTTATCAGAATAAGACTAACTTTATTTGTCCCCCATTGGAAATATTCAGGTAAACAGTAGCAAGGTGACAACCAATCTAAGCATGTAGACTTGGGCAAAAATAAAAAAACATGTGAAAAAGATGTATGCAACTATGTGAGATCATTTGAGAAATGTACAAAAATGAGTATCCTTATATATGGATTTAGAGTATTTAAAATAAGTAAAAAAATATTAGAACTTTCCAAACAACTGGGATATGCAATGATTTTGAATGAGATACTATTACGCTTAAGATATCAACCATCTGCAATGGACTGGCGACCTATTCAGGGTGTACCCCGCCTCTCGCCCCATGACTGCTGGAGATAGACACCAGCCCCACCGCAACCCTGCATACGATAGACGGGTACAGACCTGGTTATGAAAAATTTCAGCTTTTTGCCAACTCGCAGTCAGCTTTCAGCCGAAGATAATTCAGTTGCCAGCATACTATCAGCCGATTGTATCACAGGGTAACACACCCACTTTCCCAAGGGGCTGGCTTAATTTTTTCAAAGTGTGTAATTGCAGGATGTCACCAAAGGATATCGCCACAAGAGCCCCACGTGCCTGAGACACTCGGCTTTTTCCAAAGTGGAGACCAAACGATGGCCCACAGATAACAAAGCGGCAGCGAACTGCTTGTCACCATATGCTGCGCCCTCAGAAATACGTGCACAACCATTGTGTGACTTTTGCCATGTGAAGAAACACATATTTTCACATGTTCTTTATGCATGTTTTCTGTGAATAAACACCCGAAACTCTATAAGGTTCATGTTGTTTATTATTAGTCAGTTTTTTGGCATGTAAAAGACTACTACCTTTTTGGTAGGCTACACTTTTTCACATAAATGACAAAACAAGAGTGTAGGGAATTAGACAGACAAAAACAAGAATAAACAATGAAGTGCGCACGGAGTGGCCAAAGTGTTTATCTGTGTTTAATAATTTCCCATAATTAATCCCATAGTACTCCATCCAAAATACTCCAGTTCCATATTGCCTAGTAACCGCAGATATTCCTTAACTAATCTTCTCCAGTTAAACAAAATAATTAGCCTAAACTATTTTTTTTTATTAATCCTTTTTTAAATCTAGCCTACTATCTTCCTTAAAAATATCTGTTTACGTGTGACCCGCGTCTGTGTAATATATTTAATTAAATTAATCATCAAAAATAATTTTTTTTACAATTTCATTTTTTAAATGGTGCCGGAAATTATATTTTTTTTAGTCCTGACGTTTTAAACAGAGAAGGCTTGGCTGAGCGAAAAAAAGATTTAACTGTAGGCTATCACTATTTTTGTTGAATATATTTTTGTTAACTGGGTTCTGGAGGCAGTTTAAAACTTTCAGGAAGCTTGATCAGGAGATTATTCCATCGGGTGCTCTCATGTCCGCTCTGTTTACGTATCTCTGTTAGCTCGGTAATTTGCACAATAAGGCTTGTGTAGTTGTGTCGAATTGTATGCACTTGTAGGAGGTATTTGGTACGTTTAAGTTAGCTAATGTAGGCTACTCTGTCTTTTGCACATAGCAAGATGTAGGCTAAAACTCCCCACATGGATTTGGGCAAAATGGAAAGGGGGTGTGGCTGTGAGCCATCTCTCTCTATCTATCTATCTATCTATCTATCTATCTATCTATCTATCTATCTATCTATCTATCTATCTATCTATCTATCTATCTATCTATCTATCTATCTATCTATCTATCTATCTATCTATCTATCCATCCATCCATCCATCCATCCATCCATCCATCCATCCATCCATCCATCCATCCATCCATCCATCCATCCATCCATCCATCCATCCATCCATCCATCCATCCATCCATCCATCCATCCATCCATCCATCCATCCATCCATCCATCCATCCATCCATCCATCCATCCATCCATCCATGGGAAACTGCTGTTCAGTTCATCATCATTTTTTTTTTTTTTT
Source organism: Valencia hispanica (assembly GCA_963556495.2). NCBI lineage: Eukaryota > Metazoa > Chordata > Actinopteri > Cyprinodontiformes > Valenciidae > Valencia > Valencia hispanica. Next base: position 25,645,503 of record OY747706.1, on the reverse strand, counting down.
TTTACCAAGTGAAGAGATGTAAGGAGACAGTTAATTTCCATTTTAAAGGCAGAGAAACATGGAGTTGCTTTTTGCCATTTTTGCTTGTGGAGAAAAAAATTTAGCATGTAAAGCCTAAAAACATTTACAACAAGTTCCTGGGAGTTGTTGGTGGGGTTTTCATAGTAAAACAGAAAATATTTTAGGCTACAGTAGGACAATAGCGAGAATCAAACAAGACAGTAATGTTGTTGCTACAAATTTAGATAAAGATTTAAAAAAAATTCAATATGCCAATGCCAACAAGTGACAGTTCAAATGATTGATAAATGTTTGGGTCTTCTCACAGTAAAGAAAACTGACTACTGACATGCGTCCACCCCCGCCCCTTCTCCGATTGCTTGTTAAGAACATTCCCTGAGGGCAGATGCGTCACCCTGGCTTATTCACTCATATTGTTATCATATGATATACTTATATTGTTGTTATAGTGTTATACTGATATTGTATATTAGCTTATTTTGTACAGCACTTTGGTCAGCAATACAATCTACTTTATAAATGCTTTTTATAAATATCTCTGTAACCAAGTGCATAAGTTTTGCCCTATGATGATTTAAACAAATAAGCTACACGTTTTACACTTAAATGACATTTATTAAGGCAAGTAAGAAAGGAAGCCTGCGGCTTATTTCTGCATGCACAGAAGGACTCACAAAGGATTATTTATGATAGGCTTGCTTATATACAGTAATTGTTCAGCACTGACTGTTTACATCACAAAAACTAAATACAGATAAATACAACTTACAGGATAATAATACAGGATAATGAATGGAAAGGTCACTTTCCAGTATGCCCACCGCCATTGCTAACAAGTTGAACGACTTTATTAAGACCTGTGATGATGTTGTTACATGTTTCTTGGGTCAGTCTGCTTGTCCAGAATGTCTTAATAGCTTGAATAAGCTCCTGCTTCGTACCCGGTTTTGCCTCCTTACGTAAGAAGTCCTTAATTAAATGCCAGACAATCTCGATTGGGTTTAAATCAGGGGACTCTGGTGGCGTTTTGACCCAGTTGATTCCTTTGGAGGCAATAAAATCTGCAGATGCTGAATGTTTAGGATCATTGTCCTGAAAGAAGCGGTGGTTCGTACCGAAATGTCTAGTTATATGGTGCTGCACATTTTTCTATGATCTCATTCTGGAAGTAAATCTTGTCCATGATCCCATCAAAGATAACCAATTAACCTGGACCCCTGCGTGAAATTAATCCCCACACATGCATTTTCAAAGGATGCTTTGGTGTAGGCCTGCAAACTTTGTGATCTTTTCTATACAGACTAAATCTTGCATAATGCTCTAATGCAACAGTCGATTCATCTGTGAACAACACATCATGCCATGTTTCGCCAGTCTGCAGCCACTGCAGTGCTTGCTGTAGTCTGGCCTCTGTTTTTGTCCTTAATCATTGGATAGACATGGGCTTTTGTGTATTTCCATCCAAGTCTTCTGCGGGCACGGTGTACAGTAGATGGACAAAGTTGCACTCATATTCCACTGCAATCTTGTCGCACAAACCTCTAGAACTTATCTCAACGTTATGTGATAAAATGTAATGTGATAAAATACAATGTGCACTTTGTATTTTATTCCAGTCGTCAATACTAGAATGGAACACATTTAGTGATTAAACAAAGAGATATTATAGAGATATGGGAATAACTTGTTAGAAAAATAGCCTGACGTAACAGTAATTTTGCATGGCAATCACATTGCTCAACATAAAATATGGAGAAATGTTGAAAAATGGCCCAATCTAAAACATAATGTAGTTTCAATTATAATAAGAATTAAAAGTCCATTTGAATCGCCATTTTTTTCACTTTTTAAAAAATCAAATTATCGACAACACTGTTGATGTTACATTTTGGTAACATCATGGTCTACACAACACTGATGATTTACTTCCCAAGTCAGTACAGTAAGTAGTACCCGGTACTATTATTTTGTAGCTTACTTTATTAGTATTATTGTATCAGTGAAGGACATTCATCATTGCTATTCTATACTTGCAAAATTGACAAAGATTTTCCTGAAGATTTTTTTTATTGAGACATAACATTGAGATAATAAATTATTAAAACCAACTGAGTCATGTTTGTCTTATATATATATATATATATATATATATATATATATATATATAAACACTGTTTTACAATAAGATCATACTTAAAACAATATGCAAATGCCAACATTTTACAAATTTAAAGTCTTGAATACGTTCAACAATAACAGTGAAGGACAGGCCAAATCACCCTCACCTCATTAGGATATAAGTAAGTTTAATTATTTAAAATTCTATTTGATTGATTGACTTTAATTTGATGTTACTTAAAGAAAGAAGACGTGGCTATGTTATATTCTTAAATTACATATTAATTTGTTGTTATCGTAATTTTATGACTGATTATTTAAGAACAACACGAGGCATCGATTCCATGGAATAACCCAGGTCTCAAATGAAGAAAGAATATTCAAGCCAGCGTGATTCTTGAACCTCAGCTGCGAATCTGTGGAGAGAAAGAATGGAAATTGGCATCAAGGCACAATGATGAGCACATTAAATCTGAGAACTAAACTTCGTTTCGAACTCTTATGTCATACGCTTATTACATTCTTCTCAGAATTAAGAGGAAAGATTCAGATATAACCAGTGTTGGGGAGAATACTTTGTAAATGTATTGAGTTACAGAATACTGAATACCTGCTTTAAAATGTATTTTGTAACGTATTCCGGTACTTTGCTTAATCCTGGTACTGTATTCCAAATACAGGGGGAATATTCCAAACTTGGAATACTCCCCCTTAAAAACAGCATTTGAGTCTATTAAATGTCACAATATGCGTTGGTAGCTACTCCCGTAGGAAAACAGAGGGCATATTAATGCTAAACATTATGTACTGATTGGGAAAAAAAGAAATAAAACAATTTAATTATTTTTGTTTATTTATCAAAGTGTCAACAGAACATTTCTGTAATAAAGTGACAAAGTGATTGAAATCAAGCACAGCATTACTGTCTGTTATATATATATATATATATATATATATATGCATTTTGCTTACCCTTTGTATTTCACAATTTGACAAGAAAAAAAAGGCTATTGCGACTTTCTGTTTGTATAAACATGACGTTCATTTCACTCCAAATGGAGAGCTTTTATCCTTATCGCAGGAAACATCATCAAGCTAACGTCATTTCAGATAAAACGAACAGCGACACTATAACTGTGAGAAATGACCTAACTTACACGATTCAGGTACTGTCAAATAATGCATACAGTCTATAAAAACAATTTAGGATACTTTAAGTTGTTTCTTCAGATTAGACGTTGAGTCTTTGGACGCAGCTAATAGGTTGTTCGCTGGCAAACAAAGATTGCACTGCACTGTTAAGAGTCCTCCCCCCTCTCCTTTTTTAGTGTAAAAAAAACCTCAAATTTTCAGGAAATAAATGCATTTTTCCTTTACTGCTCGTAGGTTGATTCGGCTGCGGTTGTGGCTCCAACCACTCCAGCTCCTGGTCTGAATCAGTGACTGTATGTAGATCTGAATCTGAATCCATACCTGGCCACTCACGTTAATGCTGATGCTTGATAGTGTGAGAATGGGGAGCTGGTTTGACGTCAGAGAGAAGCGACAGTGTTATTGTTTGCAGAGTTGCGGTGGTGTGAAAGAAAATAAACGGAGTGTGTTGCTCAGCTCCAAAGAGTATTATATTTGTGAGTCCTGACCACGAAAGTGTAAAACACACAAGTATTCCAATGGTATTACGAAAGTAACTGTATTCTAAATACCATGTTTAAAAATAGTAACTGTAACGTACTCGTAATTAGTATTCTAAATACGTAACGGCGGTACACGTATTCCGTTACTCCCCAACACTGGATAGAACTTTGTCACAGGATGATGCTGGATTTTGCCCCTTTAGCCCCCTGCAGCACATAAATGTTATAAAAAACGACATGCTACTCCATTAGCTAACATTCACAAAATGTTGCATTTGGTCATTTGAAGATGACTGGGGGTCATATTTATCAAATCCTTCTCATCAGCTAGTGTGTCCAAGACAAGAACACATGATGGATAAAACAATATTAGGCCTATAAAGTTTGTTATCATTTTTCTTGGATCGTTTAATTTGTTCCTGTAAATGTGTTCTTTAGATGTTAAATTAACAATTGACTGATGTTAAAAATACTAAAATTAACTCTCCAACAATATATCTAATAAATCAGTCACTTATTAGCCTCACTATTCAAATCAATTCAATTCAATTCAGTTTATTTATATAGCGCCAATTCACAACAGATGTCATCTCAAGGCACTTAACAAGAAGTCATTTCAATACATTTATACAAACATTCCAATCAGTAAAAAAGTCTCCTATTTAAGGAATCCCAGCAGATTGCGTCAGTCATTGGCGTGAGGTTGGGCCCCGTTGATGCAGACTTTCCAACCACAGCAATCCTTCAGCAATCCCTCATACTGAGCAAGCATGTAGCGACGGTGGAGAGGAAAAACTCCCCTTTAACAGGAAGAAACCTCCAACAGAACCAGGCTCAGTAGGAGCGGCCATCTGCCATGACCGTCTGGGGGTTTGAGAAGACAGAGCAGAAACACAGAAGGAACAGAAGATCTGATATAAGAGAACTTTCTTTGTTACAGAAAGTAAAAAGTTAATAACAGGACACAGTGGATGTTCAGTTACTGGGAGGATCATCCCAGTCGATGCCCCCCATCCAACAGGGCATTGCAGCCAAGCAGGATACCAGACCAGGTATATCTTCTATGGAGAGAAAAACACTGAGAGAAAACAAAGTTAACAGTCGAAATAACAGAATGTACTGTAATACAACTGGAGAGTCGTAGGAGAAAAGGAAGTAGCAGAGTGAAGAAAATTGGTAAGTCTGTCCTCCAGCAGTCTAAGCCTATAGCAGCATAACTACAGAGATAGCTCAGGATGACCTAAGCCACTCTAACTATAAGCCTTATCAAAAAGGAAAGTTTTAAGCCTGGCCTTAAAAGTAAAATGAGTGTCTGCCTCACGGACTAAAGCTGGGAGCTGGTTCCACAGGAGCCTGATAATTAAAAGATCTGCCTCCCATTCTACTTTTAGAAATCCTAGGAACTACAAGTAAACCTGCAGTCTGAGAACGAAGTGCTCTGTTAGGAACATAAGGAACAATTAGATCTCTGATGTATGATGGAGCTTGATTATTAAGGGCTTTGTATGTAAGAAGAAGGATCTTAAATTCTATTCTGTATTTGACAGGGAGCCAATGAAGGGAAGCTAAAACAGGAGAAATGTGATCTCTCTTTTTAATATTCATCAGAACTTTTGCTGCCGCATTTTGGATCAACTGAAGGCTTTTAATGGCATTTTGTGGACTACCTGATAGTCTGTCTGTCTGCTGAAGGAGGAGCAGCTGCTCTCTGTCTCTCTCCAGATCCGTTCACTTTATTTTCTTTTCTGTTTGCTTTTCTTGTTTTCTTTCTTAACCTTTTCTTAGTTACTTTATTTTCCCAGCCCCTGGAGTTACTGTATTGGACCAGATCTCTTCTTGGATTACTTTTCTATGGACTTATCAACATGGCTTTTTGCTCAGCTGAGGATTTTGAAAAACTGCTCCACAGAATTGAGGGCATTGAAACGAAGCTACGTCGTCTGGAAATTAATTTTGATCTCCACGCTGATTATGGACAAAATGACACAACTTTACCTTTGAATACAAACAGCCCTGTGTTATGTCGGTCTAACCGTGGCACAGAGACTCCCTACAGGCGTCTGAGCGGCAGAACTCCGCGCTACAATGAAAACTGGCCAGCTTTAAAACGCATGAAATCAACCCCAGCCCGTTCTCCGAGGAAGAAAAAACAAAAGAAACTCCGACACAGAGAAACCTCTGAACCAAGAACTGCCACTTCTGCTAAAAGTAAACAAAAGAGGTTTCAGCCAAAAACCAGAGATATTTCTCCACCTGGAATCCCGCTGAAAAACAGATTCGCAGCCTTGAGTTCCCCGAAAGATGACGCATCCCCCAGGACCAGTCAAAGCTACCAGGAGAAACCCAGCCGCATCAAACGGACACATAACAAAGTAAGAGCGCCCCCGGCAAAGACTGTTATCATACAAGACGGATCAATTAATGGAATTGAGGCTTTTTGTAGCAAGAATACCAAAGTTTATAGCTGCTACAAAAATACAGTGAGAGAAATATCAGAAAAAATCCCTAAAATCTTGGACCAACATCCTGCTTTGGAAAAGCTTGTCATTCACGCTGGATCAGCAGATATGGCGATGAGACAATCAGAGATTCTGAAGAGAGACTTTTCTGATCTCCTACAGAGACTTGATGGACTTAACGTAAACATCCTCATCAGCGGACCAGTCCCTGAAGGGAATGATGAAAGATTTAGCAGACTCCGCATGCTCCATAAATGGTTGAAGAAACAATCAGCTGAGAAGTCGTTCACATTTATTAATAATTTCAAAGTATATGGAAGTGATAATCATCTGTTCAAAGCAGGCCGTTATCTTAACAAGGCCGGAGTAAGGCTCCTAGCAGCAAACATTTTTTCTTATCAAAATCAGAAAGCAAAACACTTGCTCCCAAAAGCTGACCTTGAGGCGCCCATGGATATCAGAGAACAAAAACAGCAAGTCTGGATGACACCACAGGACCGAACAGATAAACAACCATCAGAGATTGAGTCTTCATCTTCCTGTGACTCAGCCACATCAAATGAGTCTCCATTTAGAAACTTTACAGACAGACTGAACGAGCAAATCAAATTTGGGACACAATTAACACCTAGACTTAGACTACACCAAACGCCTGGGACTAGTGTCAATAAGCCTGGGAGCTTTCCCCCACTGATTATTACAGATATTTGATATTTGAGGGAACCGGGCAATAAATCTACCCCTACCGTCTCCCAGAATTCACCCGGCACCCCTGAGGCTATATCAGTGATTATCAGCAGCAGGAAACATAAACCGTTAACCACACGCTCTCATATTAAACAATCTCAAATTAATAACCTGTCAGAAGGTTCAGCTGCCCATCATCACAATACTTAAGTTAGCTTTATTAAACATTAGATCTCTATCCGGGAAGTCTTTTCTTATCAATGACTTCATCACTGAGCATAATTTACACGCCCTTTTTTTATCAGAAACTTGGCTAGATGAAAATAACGAAACAACTTCATTAATAGAATCCAGTCCTCCAAATTATAATTTTTTAAGCGAGAAAAAAAAACACAAACGAGGCGGAGGTGTAGCCACCATCTTTCACAACTCAATGAACTTTAAAAAGGTAACTCTGGGCACGTTTGATTCTTTTGAATACCTAGCCACCCAGATAAATGAGCCTAACAAAGCGTTATTTCTAAGTTTATATAAACCACCAAAATTTAACTCTAACTTTTTAATGATTTTAATGACCTTCTTTCTGTCATATGTATCGACTATGACCAACTAATCATCGTGGGGGACTTTAACATCCATACCGACAACCCCCAAGATAGACAAGCAAAAATGTTAGATGATACTCTCCACAACTTCGGACTGATCCAGCATGTCAAACAACCAACACACAATAAAGGACACACTCTGGACTTAATGCAATATTAATTACAGAGATGTCAGAAATATTTAAACCTTTGCTGATAATTATCTGACCATTTCTGTATTTTCTTTCAAAGCACCATCTCTGCTAAATTATCCAGCCACAGTAAGACCACTATAAAAAAGCGTTTTCTAGGGGACAGTTCAGTAGAAACCTTTAAACGTATTTATCCTTCCACCACATCCCCCTCATCTCCTAACTCAAACTCAGTAAATAAGTTGGTAGATAATTTCCTTGCGAAAATCTCAGACATCATGGATTCCATTGCTCCAACTAAAGTGAAAGTAGTCTCAGGTAGAAAAAACTCTCAGTGGACAAGTAATCCACTGGTACGTAGTGAAAAAAGAGAGTGTCGACGAGCCGAGAGAAAATGGCGGAAAACTCGACTCCAGGTTCACTGTGAGATCTACAAAGAGAGACTGAATAGATATCAGCTAACTATAAAAGATGCTAGGGAATCGTTCTTTTCTGAAATCATCAACAGAAACATTAATAATGCACGGACTCTATTTGCAACAGTGGAAAGACTAACTAATCCTTTAATGACAGTAGCCCCTGAACTAAACTCTACCAGGGCCTGCAAGGAATTTGCCTGCTTTTTCACTGAAAAGATTCTAACAATTAGACGGTCAATCTGTACCTCAATATCGAACCCACAACCAGTGCCATCCCCAATCAACAACAATGTAGAGAAAATGTCTGAATTCCACGAATTAAACCAGAACAGCCTTGAAAAAATCATTATCCAATTAAGCTCCTCCTCCTGCTGTCTTGATATCCTACCCACAGCTTTTCTAAAGAAGGTTCTTCCTGTTATTGGTTCTGATCTTGTTCAAATAGTGAACTCATCACTGCTATCAGGTGTCTTCCCTCAGGCTTTAAAAACAGCAGTTATTAAACCACTGCTAAAGAAGAAAAATCTGGACAACACGTTAATGCAGAACTACAGGCCAATCTCTAATTTCCCATTCATCAGTAAGATTATTGAAAAAGCTGTGTTTCAGCAGTTAAATGGCTTCATAACAATGACAAACCGTTTTGATGCTTTTCAGTCTGGTTTCCGCGCTCACCACAGCACCGAGACTGTCCTCGTCAAAGTATTTAATGACATCCGCATAAATACAGACTGTGGAAGAACCACAGTGCTGGTTCTGTTGGACCTCAGTGCAGCATTTGACACTGTTGATCATGATATTTTATTGGAACGACTGGAGAGCTGGGTCGGACTCTCTGGTACAGTACTTGGCTGGTTCGAGTCTTACCTAAAGAACAGGGACTTCTATGTTTCAATAGGAAACTTTTCATCAGAACGAATCCCATCCTGGGGCCCCTCTTATTTAATATCTACATGCTCCCACTAGGCAAGATTATAGCAACCAATAACATTAGCTACCATAACTACGCAGATGACACTCAGCTCTACATTACAATGTCACCAGGTGACTCTGAACCCATTCAACCCCTAAATCAATGCATTGACCAAATAAATGGATGGATGTGCCATAACTTTCTCCAGCTGAATAGAAACAAAACTGAAATGATTATTTTTGGACCCAAGGAGGAACGATCAAGAGTCAGCACACAGCTTCAATTAATACAGCTAGAAACTACTGATCAGGTTCTTAACCTAGGTGTAGTAATGGACTCAGACCTGAACCTCCAGGGTCACATAAAGGCAATAACAAGGTCAGCGTTCTATCACCTGAAGAACATCTCTAGGATTAAAGGACTGATTTTGCAACACGACCTAGAAAAACTCATCCATGCGTTTATCTTTAGTCGGATTGATTACTGCAACAGCATCTTCACAGGTCTGCCTAAAAAGTCAATCAGACAGCTGCAGCTGATCCAGAACGCTGCCGCTCGCGTCCTCACTAGAACCAGGAAAGTAGAGCACATCACCCCAGTTCTAAAGTCCTTACACTGGCTCCCTGTAGCTCAGAGAATAGACTTTAAAATACTTTTACTAGTTTATAAATCATTACATGGCTTAGCACCAAAATATGTTGAAGACCTGTTGTCATGGTACCAACCACCAAGACTACTCAGGTCCTCCAACTCTAGCCTACTAAACATCCCTAGACTCAGAACTAAACATGGAGAAGCAGCTTTCACTTTTTATGCTCCCCTTATCTGGAACAGACTTCCTGACGAGTGTAGAGCTGCTGAAACTCTCAACTGCTTTAAATCGAGACTAAAAACCCATCTGTTTAGAATTGCCTTTGAGTAAATGCTTGATGTAATATGTATGAAATGTGTTCATGCTCTCTTGCTTTTTTATTTTTTTTATTTTTTTTATTTTTTATTTTTCTCTTGCTTTATTGTGTATCATGTGTAATGTGTGTTTCTTTTATGTGTTTCTTTTAAATCACCAAATCATGTAAAGCACCTTGAATTACCCTGCTGTTGAAAGTGTGCTATACAAATAAAATTGCCTTGCCTTGCCTTGCCTAAAGAATTACAGTAGTCCAGCCTTGAGGTAACAAATGCATGGACTAGTTGCTCAGCATCACTCCTGGACAGGATGTTTCTAATTTTAGCAATATTCCAGAGGTGAAAGAAAGAAATCCTAGAAACCTGTTTAATATGGGATTTAAATGTCAAGGATCGGTCAAAAATAACGCCGAGGTTCTTTACGTTATTACTGGGGGCCAATTTAATGCCATCCAGATGAAGTGATTGACTAATCAGTTTCTGTTTAAGAACTTCTGGTCCAAAGACAGCAACTTCTGTTTTGTCAGAATTTAAAAGCAAAAAGTTTAGGGTCATTCATGTTTTTATGTCTTCCAGACATGCCTGTAATCTACCTAACTGACTGGGTTCCTCAGGATTTATGGATAAATATAGTTGTGTATCATCTGCATAGCTGTGGAAATGTATCCCATGCTGTGTAATGATTCTACCAATTGGGAGCATATATATGGTGAACAGAATTGGTCCAAGCACAGAACCCTGTGGAACTCCACAAGTAACCCTTGAGAGTGAAGAAGATTTATCATTTAGATGAACAAACTGGAATCTATCAGACAAATATGATTTAAACCAGCCTAGTGCTGTTCCTTTGATCCCTGCAACATGTTTAAGCCTTTCTAGGAGAATATTATGACCGACTGTGTCAAAAGCAGCACTGAGATCTAACAAAACCAGAACAGACACAAGTCCATTATCTGAGGCCATGGGAATATCATTAGTAACCTTCACCAGTGCTTTTTCAGTGCTATGATAAGCTCTAAAACCTGACTGAAACTCTTCAAACAGCTCGTTACTGTTTAGATGCTCACAGACTTGATTAGCAACAATTTTCTCACTACTACTAGCCTATACAATTATCAGTTTAGAAATACACCCAAAAATAGCATCCGCGGTAGTAGTGAGCTGTAATAAATGTGCTAGGCCTAATTACTTACGCCAGTTAACAAGACCTAACATTACACAAAATAAACCTCGCCAAAGTTATACATCAAATAAATAGCATAGCTAGCATATTCGAGCAACGTTAATACTCACCTTCAAACGTAAGGTCCTTATTTCGCTCATGATATTTAGGTTTTCCGACGTGTCCGCATTGTATACATCAGCAGATGTTCTGAGACGAACAGCTTTTTAGAAAAATATCTTTATTTAAAGTTGTAGCAACAACTACATTTCAGTCTTTCCAGCTCACATTCATTATAACAATAACGTATCCCATGAGAAATATAGTTATAGTGACATTTTATCCGTTAAACATTTCTGAATAGATGTTCATTTCTGATATACATTTCTTGTTTGTAATTAAATTAAGAGACTTAATATAATAATCCACCTCTATCAAAAATAACTTAAATGATGGTGAAGAGTTCTGAAATTTACATTTATGGATATGAAACTTCCCTAACAAAATATAAAGGTTTACTATATTAATTGATATATATTATTATATATTTATAATTTATTTTCTTTGAAGTCAAAACACTTGATAATGTTCTTCCTCTCAATGATGATTTTGTGTTTTGTTTTGTCTTTAATCTATGATTATTAAAAAAATTGCAAGAATTACGAGTGCCAACAAACTAAATCTGATAAAGACAAAGCTAAAAATTTTAAAACATCCAGGGGTTCCCTCAAAGGATATCATTATTTTCAAAAACTAAAGCAGATACACGGCGTCAGCCCACCGCCTGTGTAATCGAATCTACAGACTACAGAGGCTTGCACTTCTGCGCCTCCTGGTGGATAGATTCACGATTGCAGAAATTAAATGACAGCTTGGAGCAGGGGTGTTTCCACTCGCTACGTCAGGACAAGAGAAGTAATGACGTATGTTGCGGCCGGATTTGTTAAGCTGATAGTAACGCGATCATAACGTGACAATACTGCCCTGATACTGCAGGAGTATCAGCTGAAAAAGGCGGAAAATTGTCATACCCACATCTGTACAGATAAAGGATGGATGGATGAATATTAACTATTTGACAACTGCATTGGTAATTATTTCAACTTAGTATTCAACTTTAGTTCAAAAAGCAACTTGTGTCAACGACAATCTACTGATGTTGAGGAGGTGCGATCCAATACTCCATTATCACAGATGAGATTTCAGGAGCAAACTGCTACACCATTGCTGCTATCACAACAAACATCATCTGTGGTTCCAGTCCAGTCAGTAGCATCAACCTCTGCTGAAGCAGAAATCTCTTCTAGGTCCCCAAGCCCCAGGTACGGATCTCTTGGCCCCATTCAATTCAATTCAATTCAAAAATAAAAGTGTTGGTATAGCTCATATAATTAATTATTTGAGGAGTTGTTGTAGATGGGCAGGATTGTGGGCTGGAAGGATTCCTGTAGCGGTCTGTATTGCAGCGAAACTGAAGAGGCCTCCGACTAAAAACACTCTGTTGTTTTATGACTGACTCATGAAGAGGATGCTCAGGGTTGTCCATAATTTTTTTGATTTTATGAAGAATCCTTCTTTGCATCATCATCTCCAGATGTTCCACAGTTGTCCCAAGAACAGAACCAGCCTTCTTTATCAGGTTGTTTAGCCTATTTAAATCCCTGGCTCTGATGCTGCTACCCCAACAGATGATGGCTGAAGAGATTACACTCTCCACAACAGACTTGTAGAAGATCTCCAGCATCTTTCTGCAAACCTTGAAGGACCTAAGCTTCCTTAAGAAGTACAGTCTGCTCTGTCCCTTCTTGACGGTTTCACTGTTGCGCCTCCAGTCCAGTCTGTTGTCAAGGTGAACTCAGAGGTATTTATACACCTCAACCACCTCCACTTCTTCTCCCATGATGGAAACAGTTTTTGACTTATCCCTGTTTCTTCTGAAATCTACAATCATCTTTGTTTTGTTCACATTCAAGGTGAGACGATTGTTTCCACACCATGTCACAAAGCGGTCCACCAGCTCTCTGTATTCAGCTTCTTGTCCATCTCTGATACACCCGACAATTGCAGAGTCATCTAAGTATTTCTGCAGATGACAGGTCTCTGATTTGTACTGGAAGTCTGAGGTGTACAGAGTGAAAAGGAATGGTGAGAGTATGGTCCCCTGTGGTGCTCCTGTGCTGCTGACCACCTGGTTTGACACACAATTCTTCAGTCTCATAAATTGTGCCCTGTTGGTCAGGTAGTCATTGATCCAGGCGATTGTTAAGGGCTCCACCTGTGTCTTCAGGAGTTTCTGACAAAGCAAATCAGGCTGAATTTTGTTAAATGCACTGGAGAAATCAAAGAACATGATCCTCACAGTGCTGCCTGCTTTGTCCAGATGACAGTGGGTTGGTTGAAGTAGGTGGATGATGGCATCTTCAAATCCAACTCCACAACGATAAGCAAACTGCAGTGGGTCCTGATACGTTCTTGTTTGCTTACTCAGGGGTGCCAACAGGAGTCTCTCCAGGGCCGTCATGATGTGGGATGTCAGGGCAACAGGTCTATAGTCATTGATGACTGATGGGTGAGTTCTTTTGGGTACTGGAACAAGGCAGGATGTCTTCCACAACACTGGAACCTTCTCCTGAGTTAGGCTAAGGTTGAAAACAAATCCAAAGTCCTGTTTTCTCTTGTAGAGCAGCTGACAAACTGTTGAAATGTTGGAAGTGTAGTAGAGAGCGAGGCATGATTAAAATCACCAGATATTGCCACAAATGCATTGGGGTGCTGTGTCTGTAGCTTAGCAACAACGGAACTGATGACATCACATGCAGTGTCGGCAACGGCTGAAGGTGGAATGTAAACAACTGCCAAAATTACTCTGGTGAACTCTCTTGGTAAATAATATGGACGAAAACTCACTGCCAAGAGTTCGACATCTGGGCTGCAGAGACGACACTTCACAGTAACATGTCCTGGATGACACTGTCTGTTGTTGACAAGCACTGCTACTCCACCACCTTTTCTATTCCTGGTCGTCTTCAGATCTCTGTCTGCTCGTACCGTCAGGAAGCCTGGCAGACAGACGTTGGAGTCGGGGATATGATCCAGCAGCCATGTCTCAGTAAAACAAATAAAACTGCATTCACGGTTCTCTGGGTGAGTCCTTGTAAGGGCTTGGAGTTCATCCATCTTGTTAGCCAGTGATCTTACGTTGCCCATTATAATCAATGGAAAAGATGGCTTGAACTTCCTCTTTCTCTGTCTCCTTTTCGCTCCTGCTCTGCATCCACGTCACCTCCTTATCAACTCATCAGGGATTTGTGGCTTCAGTTGAGGTATTGTTTCAGCTTTTGCGATGTTAATCAGCTGCTCCCGGCTGTAAACCACATTGTTGCCACGGTTACGCATCATAACAAATTGTCAGAAAGGGAGATATTGACAGCAAAAATTCTTCCAGCTTCACAGCACCAAAAACTAGAAAGTATACAGGTCAAAAAAATGCAATCTTCTTTAAGAAAAAAGAGGAACCAATGTACAAAAAACCAAAACTTAATATGTAGCCAACAGAGCCTCTCCAAAATGCAGCCACCCAGAGCAGTGCAATTCTAGAATGCACCACAGACTCCAATAGGAACCTAGCATTAACACCTGATGACCTTGAGGAATGGCTCATCTCCATCTTACAGAAGCCACCACCCAGACCACACACGCCCAAAGATGACCTGGAGTAGTCATATCATTTTGCACTCAGCCTTGTGCCAATTCTGAACAGGCTTGATAAAGACTGAAGGCAATAGACCAAAATAAGCATTTTAAACACATTGCACAAATTAGAGACAGGAATACAATCAACTGCTCCATCTTTAAATACAGCTGGTTGGCAACCCTTTAACCCACACACACCGCTGCATTCAGCCACCAACACAGGACACTACAGCTTTTAGTTTAAAAAAAGTGTTTTTTTCTGTGAATTATTTTTGTTTGGTGACATACTTTACATTTTGTTGTTTTTCTTCTTCATATTATTGTTTACTGTTTCTCAGAATTTTAGTATTTTTACTAAAGGTAAAACATTTATAATTGTGTATTTGTATAAACAGTACATTTCATAAAACATTTAAAAGACGTATTTAGCAGTGTTTATTTTACATCCAGTCTCACTTCAAGATGGGAAAAGTGATACTGTGGCCATTCACCCACGATTAGCAACTCGGTAAGTAGTATAGGCTGCTGCGCTTTTTAAAAATGTGTTATTTAAAACAATACAACGCACACATATATCCTCTTGTATGCTGCTGTGCTCTGCATGTTTTGCAAATGGTTATGGTGGGCCGCCATGGCTAAAAACTCCAGGGCCACTTTTTGGTTCCAGTCCATCCCTGATTGCGGGTACCGAGTAGGGTTCATAAAACATTTAAACAGGTGGGGGTTGGTAAAGTATGGAAGCATATGTGTAACATAAATCAAATTAAAATGGATTAGCAGAAATGCTTTTTCACTTTTAAAACCTAGCTGCTATTTTTGACTCATAAATAAAATTAAAAAGAAATAATCCAAACTGCTTTTTCATTTTACAATTCAACATTGCTCATTCTGTAACTTAATTAAAATTAAATAGAAAAGGACATTTAAGATTTAATTTTCAAATTGCATCCCAGAAAAATAGTTACAAAATTCAATTTGAAATGTCAAAGTTGAAATTTAAAATGCATTGGCAGAAATGCTTTTTCATTTTCTAAATACAAATGCCATTTTTGACTCATAAATAAAATTAAAAACGAATCATCTTAACTGCTTTTTCATTTTACTATTCAACAGTGCTCATTCCGTGACCTAATTGAAACAAAAAAGAAAATGAAATTGCTTTTTCGTTTTCACCCCTACCCCCACAAAAGGTGTAACATAATTCATATGGAATTGGCAATCCCACAAGGCGCAGGATAATTATGTCAGGGCTCCTTCTTCTTCAGTCCCCAGCCTGACCGTGCTTAGCAAGCAATATGTTAGGGGGCGTTCAGTGGAAAATACCAGGACTGTGGAGGAGGGAGGAACAGCCTCTCACCATGTATAAACGTGTGCTGTGAAATACACCATTTAGTGAATTCTGGACTTTGTACGGTTTCACTCCTTGCTGCAAGTAAAGTTTTATTGAATACACTGCAGGCTTCTGGTTCTCCTTGGTGGTTTGGTTATATTATTTGTGTTACAGGTGTTAGGAGTTTTACCCTGACAGAAATAAGCCTGAATATTTTGCCACTGAAAATATCTTCATTTGTTAAGTCAAGTGTGAGTCTCATATGAAATAGGCTAAAGCTCTAAAGAATTGTTTTATATTGTTAACTAGAAGCAGTCAAATCTAGGGAAACTCTAAGACATATATAAGGGAGAGGAGTGTATACTCAGGGACAGTTTAAAGAAACAGCAGCTCAGAATACAGTAAATATGGAAAGTATATTTTATGTTTCAGCCTTAATTCAAAATGGATTAAATTATTTTTTCTCAAATCCTTAAACAATACTCAACATCTTTTCACAATGATGTGATTTAAGACTAATAAACTATTATTTGATTTGACTGATAAAATAGTATTTAGGTGCACCTAAATAGAACTTAAAGGTATTTATCTATATGTATCCGTTTATATGGTCCTCTAGAGCAGTGGTCCCACATTGCTTCATGTTTTAGATGTGTCTCTGATCCAGCTGATCTGATTCAAATGATAGCATTGTCTACTGCATTCCATCAAGACCTGCAAGAGCCCATTATTCCCCCGTTTATTGAAGTCAGGTGTGTGGCACCAAGGAAACGCGTAAAACACGTAGGACAGTGGACCCTGAGGACCAGGGTTGAGAAACACTGCTCTAGACTTTAGAGGGCCTTGAGTTTGACACATGTGCTCTGAGATCTATAGACAATTCCTTTGACTTCGTGCTGGGTTCTGACATATGAGCTGACCCTTGGTGGTATGGGGCCTTAAGCTGAATCTGATGTGGGGCTCCTTTTCTTGTTCCAATTATCAGCACTACCATCAATTCTACACAGATTTGGTTAAATCTGGCAGAAAGGGTGGATTTTAGTTGGCTGAGCCTAAAAGTAATAATATAATTAATAATTAGGTTTCTTTACCATCATCAAAGCTGCTGTTTTACTTTGCTGTGCTGCTGGATTATGAAAAGAAATGTAAGGCAGCGACCATGAAAAAATCCATCTGTTTTGGCAAGTAGGTATGTTTTTAGGGGGTCAAAGTCACCATGTTCCAGATAAACTGACATCTTATAAGAGGATCCTTTCTCACTACAACATAGCCAAATAAAGTCACAGAAGGATTTTAATGGTTTGAAAGATGTTTCAATTTTTCTTCCAACTGCCTCTGGCAAGAGTTTGAGTTTGCCACTCCTGGACTGAGCCAAGTAGTTGAAGTTAGCCCATGACAGACGGTGATCGACAGATGACTTAAACACTAACCTGCCAAGTTTTTTTGTTAAAAGCACTTGTCTGTGTTCATAGCAAAAACTTCACAGATGAGTCTGTGGAACAAACAATATATATATATATATTTTTTTTTTTGCAGCATGTCCCCTTCTTTTGCAACTTAAATCGATGTAATTTATACCTCAAAGAGACAAATGTTTTAAACTGTTCAGGTCAGCATTTTTACTACTGATTCCTAAGATAACACAGGACCAGAATACTGGAGTTTTTCAGTCACATACACACACACACACGCACGCACGCACGCACGCACACACACACACACACACACACACACACACAGTATACTATCAACCCGATCGCAAAAAACATGAAGTACTGTGTTTTTGGTGCTTTTTGAGTTACTTAAGTTTCACTAATGAAGTACATTTGAGCCGTCTGCTTAGTACAGCAGTGGATCCATTTGAAGTGTTGTCCTGATTATAATCACTCGAGGGGAAGGTTATGCCTGGACTGTCTCTCAGTCCATACAGTAGACATCATTTGAAAGGACACGACAGATCAGTACAGTGATACTGGGTGGATTTTGGGGTTGGCTATAGACAGAGAGCGATAAGATGAGAGGTCTGCAAGGAAAAGCGAGGGAGGTGGCATCCGTGTACAAACAAATATCTGTTTAGAATTCTACACAGCACTCTGCTGCAGTGTATTTGGTTTCCAGGCAGCACTGCATTATTAATATACCCCTGCCCCCACCGTCCTCCCACCCCAGAGTAGAGAAAAACTTGGTAGGGCGGGGGGATGGCGGGGGGTAAAATAAAAATTAACAAACATGCATTTTACAGAAACTACAGTACACATGTTTCCTCAGCTCTATGGCAAATGTAATGAATTTATAAGTAAAGACAGTGTTATTCTAATATTATTGCTGTCAGTTGAAACAGTATTAAGGAATCTACACTGGTGACACGTCACAGAAATGCGTTCGGCTCTGCTCCGCTCCGCTCCGGTCCGCCACGCACTCCGCAGCTGTTCGAAATTTCCACTGAGTGCGCTCTAGATCCGCTCCGGTCCATAGCCCAGAGGTGCTCAAAGAAGCATGCGTGGGAATTGCGAGATCGCTCGATAATAGCCAGTGCTAAATGTGGAAGTCAGAACAAAATTCTTCATTCCGTGGAAGACAAACAGAAAAGAACTGTTATTCTCTGTTATTCTGTGTCAAGATATTTTGGACAACATATGTATAAATATACGTTGGTTTATATTAATATAGCTATGCATACAAAACATTTCTAGTCCGTCTTTATTGATTTATTTTTGAAAAACACCCGGAAATGTGCTTGTTTTATATCCTGTTGGTGCTTAGTGATTTGTGAAGATTGACTGCGGCCTGCGGTCCAGCATAAATAGAATCAATTCTATTTTTGCCGGATGGCAAAATGGCGGCCGGCGCCGCTCGGCGGCGGCAATGGAGACGCTCTCATTGACTACAAAGGGAGCGTTTTTGCTGCGGAGTGTGTGGCGGAGCAGAGCGCATGCAGTGGAAATTGGGGGTAAGACCTCTTAGGGAGCAATCATCCTTTAAAAAGCAAAAGTGATACACAAAATTTTAAATCTCTATCAATCTGCCACAATTGATTGTTTTCTTTTGTTCTCTTTTTTTGTTTGTATGTGTTTTTTGCTTATGGACCCAAAAACTTGTAAAGCTTAAACTTAAAATGCAATGTAGATCTTTTTTCTTAAAAAAATAACTAAACTGTTTAAAGTGATATGAAATTGCAATATTCTACCATAGATCAAAAGCCCCTATGCAACAAATAAATTCAGATAAAGAAGCTATTATAGAAGCTACAATTGGTGAGACATTCTGCTCAGCTGTGATGCCTTGTTGAACGGGGCGATCAGCTGGGATGAAGCTCCAAGTAACAAGCATTCTCCGTGTCCGGTTATCAACTTTTTACTTCCTTTAACATAGAAAGTACCCTTACATCAGTTCTTCTGTTCTCTTTGTGTATTTGCTCTGTCTTCCTTAACCCCTAGTCGATCATGGCAGATGACTGCTTGTACTGAGCCAGGTTCTGCTGGAGGTTCTTCCTGTTAAAAAAGTTTTTCCTATCCACTGTCGCTACATGCATACTCCCTCATAGTATGAGGGATTGCAGTGAAGTCTATGACGCGACACATCACAGGCGACTGTTTGGTTCAGGTATGTGTCAAACACTATGTCCAGCATGGCGGGAGGTTTGGAGGTGGTGAAGAATAAATATATTGTGATCACCTAGACAACAGACTGGACTAGAGATGGAACAGTGAAGCCATATACACAAATGAACAGAGTAAACTGTACTTCTTGTGGTAGCTTCTGAACTTCAGTGTTTGCAGCAAGATTTAGCAACTTTAAAGACTTGAGTGACTTAAAAAAGCTCCATTATGGGGACTACTCTGGCGCCTCTGGAGATTATTGCTCAAAGAAGGATTTGACATAAAATTAAAAACATAATGGACAACTGTTTTTACAAGACTGTTGTAAAAAATTGAAGGTCTTCAATCAGAGGCTTTTTCAGACCAGCTGATAAAAAAACACATGAGATCCTTCTTGCCCACAGCCATCATGATTTACAATCACTTATCAAAGAATCTTGAATAGTATGAATCAGAACATTTCTTTTCCATTTGGGGTTGATATAGGTTTTTTTAATTAACTGGATTAAGCACATGGGCATGTAATGTTTTGCTTTTGGGCAATGGTGGGCTGGTGTTGAAATTCAGCCCGGGAGCTTGGGTAAGTGCAGCCTTTTATCTGATCGCACAAAGGATGCAAATGGAACCATAACTTTAACAAATATACTTTTATTGGTGGTATAACAGTTTTTTATGTTGTGATCTCCAAAGGTGGGTAGTAAGTATTTGCATTTGCTCAATTGACCTACATTTACTGGAGTTATTTTACTGCATCATACTTTTAACTTTTACTTAACTAAAAGTAATTATTAAAGTTATTTAATTATTATCGCTACTCTTACTTGAGTAACATTTCTGGATATTCTACGTACTGCGAGTTATTTCACTGAGTCAAAACAAACTTGTTCTAACTTCTTGCTTCCTGCTTCGCTGCAATCGGCTGCTTCGCTCTCCCTTCTGCTTGCATTTTTCTGCTTATTTTTTTTTTTCCCCCTTATAATCCGACCTGCAGGACTTTTGAATACATATAAATTTATGGGAAAAACCTTTTTTAGTAGTAACGGCAATATTTCATAGTTCTTTTATCTTCAGTGCTTTGTGTGCGTGGCCTACACACAGCTGAAGCCTGATCTACAGCATCTAAGTACTTAGCATTCAGCTGAAGCTAGATATAGCTCGTAAGGGTGCTAACGCTAAACTACAGCAACAAGATGCCTTCCGTCTCCACAATGGACTACCAGGACCTTCTACAAAAGATAACAGCACTGGAGAGGAAAGTTCAACGGATAGAAGTTAATGTGGAGGTAAATGGATTGTGTGGAAATGAAACAACCTTACCACTGTTTCATAACAGTGGAAATGAGCAAGCTAACACACGGCTAAGAGGCAGAGATAACACGACCAAGAAAGAGGGAGCCTCTGCTCATTACATTAAATCACAGAGTGATAATCCTCCCTGGAACTGTCTTGGTGCTAAGCCAAAAACTAAATCATGTCTCTGGGAAACGGGAGGATGTAGTGCAGGCTGGACACAGCGAGCGGAAATCTGTGATGAGACCGACTGGCCTGCACTCCCTACAAGAGAGAGGGCTTCTTCTACTCCGGTACATGAGAGGACACGGGACAGAACAGCTGCAAATGGGAAAGTAAGCCACAGACTTTCAAAACAACCGAATGTGAAGCTGCATAACAGATTTGCTCCACTGTTGGAGAACCCTGGATCTTTATCTGACGACCATCCACCCCAAGGCAGCGAGATGAGGACTGATAACCTGTCAGAGAGTGAGAGGCCACAGAAAAAGCAAAAGACTGGGCCTGAAACTCTCATTGTAGGTGATTCCTCTGTAAAGTATGTTTAGTGGATGTTGGGAAAGAACACCAAAGTCCTCTGCTTTCCAAAATATATGGTCAGTGACATGCAGAAGAGGATTCTGAAAACTGTGACTAAATATCCAACAGTGAAAAACATCGTTCTCCACACAGGGTCGAATGATGTGTCCAAGCAACAATCGGAGGTTCTGAAACGGGACTTCACTGGATTACTGAACACCGTGAGCTCGTCTGATACAGCAGTATCCATCAGTGGACCTTTACCACCCATCAGAGGAGGAGAAGAAAGATTTAGCCATCTTTTGGCATTAAATAAGTGGATTTTAACTGCATGTACTGACAAAAAACTGCAATTTATTAACAACTTTCAGAGGTTTTGGGAGCGCAGACATCTTTTTAAGGCAACTGGATTTAGTTTGAACAGGTCAGGTGTAAGACTGTTTACCTCCAATATTTTCTACTTCCTGCGTCATCCCTCTGTGCTTGGAGCCAAAAAGGAGATACACAAAGACTTATCTCAAAAGGAAGACCAAACAAAGCTGAGTGCAGAGGGGGAGGAACTTCTTCTGCCCTCACTCATGGGAAGCTTCGAAAAGCAGGAAGAAGGATCTTTATTTGCCCCAAAAGCCCTCAACAGTCCTAAAGAACAGGACAGCAAACCTCCATCGCCCCCGCAAACCCCTGACAGCCCACCGTCTTCCCTACCGCCCCCCTCCCCCCACTCCCCCCATCTGAAATTCACTGAGCAGATGATGGAGCGGGTCAACATTGGGCTCAGATCTACCCCCCAGACCAATCTGTTTTCTTTACCCATAAACCCCACACCAGGACGATCAAAGGTAGGGCAGCAAGCCCGGCCCCTTACTACCCCACTTCATAAGCATGTACAATCTCCACAGTCTGATGTATGATGTGTTAAGGGTCCAGGCTGCGTGGATATCAGCAGTCAGAACTTTTCCCAGGACAAGCTGGGACCCTGTTCATTAGAAGGTTTGATCATTTCTGTACTTATAAGTAACAGAAGGAATGTAGTCATGTCAAAACACAGAGCACTGCATTCTAAAAGGTTTTTAAGTAAAGTAAACATACGCTGTACACAGCCTGCCCCAAAACACAAGGGGCACAATAATACTCTTAATCCTGTTAAGATGGCCTTATTAATGTCAGGTCTATAGTAGGGAAGACATTTTTAATCAATGATCTTATCACTGAGCACAGCCTTGATTTTATGTTTTTAACTGAAACTTGGTTAGATCAGAATAGCAGTGTTTCTCTTATCGAATCAACCCCTCCCCACTTTAGTTTTGTCAACCAGAGCAGACAGAACAGGAGAGGTGGAGGAGTTGCTGTTTTATTTAATGAATCCTTCCAGGGTAAGCAGTTATCTCTTGGAAGTTTTCCTTCTTTTGAATATGTTGCTGTACAGCTGAAGGCCTCATCTAGAGCCATGTTTCTTAACATTTATCGGCCTCCAAATTACTGTGCTGACTTTAATGATGATTTTAGTGAACTGCTGTCTATAATCTGTGTTGATTTTGACTGTATAATTATTGTTGGTGATTTTAACATCCATGTTGACAATACCCAGAACAAAGGGTCTAAAGACCTGAGTAACACTCTGGACAACTTTGGGCTGACTCAGCATATAACAGAGCCCACACATAATAAGGGTCATGTTTTGGACTTACTGATCTCGAAGGGTCTGGGCATTTCCAAGATTAATGTGCATGATGTGGGCTTGTCTGACCATTGTTGTGTTGTCTTTGAGAGTATAATTTCGGTTCACATAAATGTTTCAATGGAGGTTATCACAAAATGATGTATAACTGAAAACACTAGTGAGATCTTTAACCAGGTCTTCTCTCTAACACCTGCCCTGTCAGGGGGTTCAGTCAATGAACTTGTCAACAGCTTTAATGCTAAAATATTAAATGTTATGGATACTATTGCTCCCACTAGGTGAAGGTTATCTCTGGAAGGAAAAAGTCTCCATGGAGAAATTCCACACTGGTGAGAAATGAAAAAAGGGAGTGTCGGAAAGCCGAGCGCAGATGGAGAAAAACAAAACTTCAGGTTCATTATGACATCTATAAAGAGAAACTTCACTCTTAAGCCGCGTTCACACCGGTCAGCGCGTCCAGGCGCCAAATCGCTCAAACGGACGAAAGTCGACGCTTTAAAATTTAAACCCAGCTGCTTGCACACTTGTGGTCTGCGTCGGCGCGTCGGGGCATCAGCGCGTCACATCATTACGTCAGCGTGCGGGCGTGGATTTGTCTGTTGCTAGTTGTTTACAACATGGCGGATCTTGTCGGATCGGCAGCGCGTCTTCAACTACCGGCTCTCCCGGGCCCGGCTGGTGGTGGAAGATGCATTCGGGATCTGGTCTGCACAGCGGAGAATGTTTCACCGCAGACTGGAAGTCAACCCCGAAGTTGTGGAGAAGTGTGTGAAGGTGACGTGTGTTCTCCACAACTTCATGAGGGTTTCTGGAGATGGCCAGGTACCTGCAGTGAGGGGAGCTGCCGCTGCTCATGGAGAAAGACCACTTCCAGCTGTGGGGCGAATCGGAGCCAACAACGCAACCAGAGAGGCAGGGGAGACCAGAGAAGTTTTCATGGCCCACCTCAGTGAGGAGGGGGCAGTGCCATGGCAGCCGGCAGAATAGTCATGTCCATACAGGACTGACCCAAAACGGCTCTTTTAAGAGCCACCCAATAAAAAAATTAAGAGCAAAACTTTCTGAAAATTTCCACATCTATATTTACTATATTATATTTTAGTAATTTGTTTTTCTCTATACATTCATATATACATTCACAAATCCCTTTCATTTATGGATTATTGTTTGTTCTGTACCTATATACTTTTGACCTGTTCACCTGTACCTCTCGTTTCCAGCTAATCACTGACAGACTGCTCTGCTTTCTCCCACAAACTCGTCTATGGATATGGTGAAATCAATCAAATAAACTCAAATAGTTCTTGCTTTTGTACTTCTGTGGTATTTTATATAGTCAATAAAAAGGTATATTTCATTAAGGTAATTATTAGCTGTTATTAAAAACAATATTTTCACCCAAATGGCATTACATAGGACAGTAGAATTAAATTAAGGAAAGTAGCTGACCAAAATGTTACATATAAAAATATTTAATATAAAAAAATACATACAACATATATACATATAATAAAACAATAAAATAAAGAACAGGAAGAGAAAGGACCTTATTTGGAGGAAGTGCAGTGGAAGACAGGAGGGACACAGAAAGGAGTCTCCTTCCTCCCCTGAAAAAGGTGTCAGCCCGATCAGTAAAACTACTGAGTATTGTCCAAATGGGTCAAATTGTTCATTCTTTCAAAAATCAGTCTATGAATGTCAAATTTTAGGATGTCTCTTTCTAGAGGTGACAACCTTTTCAGGAGAGGATGAAGAGAGAGAAGGAAGTGCATTTCATCATCTGCAGGAGGAGCAGGAGCTGGTTCAGGCCGGGCCTTGAGCGCATCAAGCAGCTTTTGCTGGAACGCTGTTGGCACTGACAAGTCCTGCTGCCTCCGCCTTCGTTTTCTTGGAGGGCCTGTGAAAAAACACAGTAGAAAAATGTGTTAAAAATGCTTACAATTATGTTGAACAAATATACAAATTAGATAAAATTATAAGCAACATTTTAAGTCTGTATGAAAGGCTGAGTGTGAATTCCAGGGTATACACAGACATTTCAGAAAGTACAAAAAGTAATTCGCCAAGTGTCTGGGAACCCAAAGAAACAGATTGACATCTTTGAATAAAACCTACATTCCCAACCTTTCCAAACAGCACTACACACCTGCAGGTGCTGGAGCAGAGGAAGGGCCAGGCTGGTCAGAAGAAGAAGCAGCAGCAGAGGAAGGGCCAGGCTGGTCAGAAGCAGAAAAGGAAGGGCCAGGGGACTCTGGTTCAGCCATGTCACCTGCCTCCATGTTAGCTGGATCTGTCAAGACAGAAAGGAATATTATTGACCCTCCTGTTTATTATGCTTTATACCAAGATCACAAATACTTCTACTGCTAGCACTAATAATAAATAGCAAAACTTTGTAGTAGCAAAATGATGTAGGTTTCAGCTTTACAATAATTATTTTCATGTTTCTGAGAACGTTTTTGTGTGTGTTTGTGTGCCACTATGTCTGGGTTTTCTTCTCAAAATCACCAACCTTCTGCCTCTAACCGCCCTGCTGCTTCTCCTTCTGGCTCCTCTGGGTGGTCATACCCCTCCGCCTGCTCCTCCTCGACCCCCATGTTGCTCGATGTTTCGCGGGGGGCGATGAAGGGTTCGAGGAAGGACAGGACAGAGAGGTACTTCCATTTCTGCACTTTCCCTCCTTCTGCTCCGCTCTTCCTTCTCTCTTTCTCCTTTCTGCTCTGCCTGACATATGTGTCCCTCAATGTCTTCCACCGTTTTTTGCAGATCTCGTCTAAATACACAATGGGAAACTGGTAATGCGTATTTAGTACCGTAGTTGCCCTAACCGCTTTTGGCTAGCGTAGCGTTAGCTAACATAACAAGAAAGTTAAAAGAAAAAATATTTTTTTCTATGTTTAACTGCTTACCTGGCACTCCAATATCCTCCGATATCTTCCTCCAAATCAGATCCGATCTCTTCCTGTCTTTGTAAAAAGACGAAGACGGGTCATACAATTCACGGACATTACATACAGCGACGATCAGTTTGTCCTCCATCTTGAATAAAAAATTTGCCGATTCCCCCATGGAAGGAGTTACCACGTCAGTACAACGAGCCGCTCTGATTGGTTGACGCCGCGCGTCTGCTGCCCAAAAGTTCAATTTTCCCAACTTGAGCAGCAGACGCCCCGACGGACCGTGGACGCGCTGATGCCAGCTGCGCCGACGCGCGCGACTTGCTGCTTGGCAGCTTGGCGCCCACTAGATGCGTAGATCCCATAGACTTGCATGTAATCTAGCTGCCCTGCTGCCTGGACGCGCTGACCGGTGTGAACGCGGCTTTATAACTTACAACTGAAGAATGCAAGGAAGTCATATTTTTCTGACATCATCACCAGAAATAGTCATAGTGCTCGCGCATTATTTGCTGTAGTCGACAGGCTAACAAACTCTCCTGTGTCAGTAACACCTGAACTCTATTCCACCAAGGCCTGCAATGACTTTGCCAAATTCTTCACAGAAAAAATCCAAAATATTAGACAAGCGGTTGGTTCATTAACGGCAGGTTCAGGTTATGTACCGTGTCCACGGAAAATCAGTTTAAACACCATGAAACAGTTTTATCTCATAAACAGCAAAGATCTGGAGGACATCTTACGTCAACTGAACTCCTCCTCTTGCTGCTTAGACATCCTGCCCACAGGCTTTTTCAAAAAGGTCTCAAAGATCTTGGAGTCAGATCTGTTACAGATTGTGAACTCATCTTTAATGTCGGGTGTTTTCCCAGAACACCCCTGAAAACAGCTGTAATTAAACCCCTGCTGATTAGAGACAATCTGGAAAAGACACAAATGAACAACTACAGGCCCATCTCCAATCTTCCATTTTTAAGTAAGATCATTGAAAAGGCTGTTTTTCATCAGCTAAATGACTTCTTAAGACAAAGCAACTGCTATGACGTCTTTCAGTCAGGTTTTAGACAGGACCACAGCACTGAGACTGCTCTGACCAAAGTCATCAATGACATCCGTTTGAATACTGACAATGGAAAAATGTCAGTGTTAGTTTTACTGGATCTCAGTGCTGCATTTGATACTGTTGACCACTTTATTTTACTCAAACGACTGGAGAACTGGGTGGGTCTCTCTGGCATTGTACTAAACTGGTTCAAAACGTACTTAGAGAACAGGAAGTACTTTGTGTCAAAAGGTAACTTTACATCTGAGCAGATGGGAATTACATGTGGGGTTCCCCAGGGTTCCATCATGGGACCTCTTCTGTTTAACATCTATATGCTCCCACTGGCACAGGTAATAAATAACAATATAAGTTACCATAGCTATGCAGATGACACACAGATATATATTAGAATGTCACCAGAAGACCAAGAGCCTGTACAGGCTCTTGGTAAATGCATTGAGGAAATTAATGACTGGATGTGCCACAATTTCCTGCAGTTGAACAAAAACAAAACGGAGGTAATTGTCTTTGGAGCTAAAGAGAAAAGATTGAAGGTCACCACAGGGCTTCAGTCCATACACCTAAAAACCACCAACCACGTCAGAAATCTGGGTATAGTGATGGACTCAGACCTAAACTTTGAAAAACACATTAAGGCAATCACAAAATCAGCCTACTATCACCTTAAGAATATCTCAAGGATAAAAGATCTGATATCTCAGCAGGACCTGGAAAAACTAGTCCATGCATTCATCTTTAGTCGGCTTGATTATTGTAACAGCGTCTTTACAGGTCTACCTAAAAAATCAATTAGGAAACTGCAGCTCATCCAGATCTCTGCTGCTCGATTTCTCACTAAGACCAAAAAAGTGGACCACATCAGTCCAGCTCTGAGGTCTTTACACTGGCTGCCTGTCTGTCAGAGGATAGACTTCAAAGTTCTGCTGCTGGTCTATAAAGCTCAGAATGGTTTAGGACCAAAATACATGAGTGATCTCCTGACCCAGTATGAAACTACTCGACCCCTCAGGTCATCTGGATCCGTTTTTTCATCAGTTCCCAGAGTCAGAACCAGACATGGAGAAGCTGCGTTTAGCTTCTATGCTCCACATGTCTGGAACAAACTCCCAGAAAGCCTCAGATCAGCTGAAACACTCAGTTTATTTAAATCCAGGTTTAAGACCCACCTGTTCTCAGCTGCTTTTGATTAGGTATTTATTCTAAGTTTTAAATCTTCACGGTTTCTTTTAAGATAGATTTTTTTTGTTGTTCATTTTAAATCATGGTTTTTATTCCTGTACTTTTGCTTTTTCTGCACCCTGCTGTAATGCTTTTGATGTTTTATGTAAAGCACTTTGAATTGTCTTGTAACATGAATTGTGCTACACAAATAAACTTGCCTTGCCTTGCCTAACCAAAACTGCACCAGACAAGGACACAAACCTAAAGTTTATGTTAAAGTGAGACATCTTTTTTTGTACACAAGCTTTGTTGTTTTGTGGTTTCTATCTCCTGAGCTTTGAAGATTAACTGAATATATGGTAAACACTATAAATTGCCACTGGAAACACTTTACCTTGTTCTAACATACCATAGATACATTACTTGTATCGGTTTAATATGTTTTAGAATAAAAGTTATACTTTAAAAACGTTTCCTCTGCTTCAAATTTGTTATTTTGTAATTATATTTATATGTTTTAATTCTTTTATTGCATTTTTTTAAATACCAGAATTTACACATAACTTTTTATTTTGTCTGATGAAATAATTTTGAAAAAATCAGTGATTATTAGAGCTGATTTGATGTTCTGATCAGTTACTTAGTAGGCTACTTGAACAGGCTTTTTACAGATTACTATTTTACTCTTGAGTAATTTATTGGACATTAATTTTTAACTTTTACTCGAACAAAAATATGTTGAAGTGATGCTACGCTTACTTGAGAAATTTTTTTGCATACTCTACTGACCTCTGGATGTGACATAAAATAATGGAATATTTCCAAACGTTGCGTATTTGAGCACGAGAGAGAGAGAGAGAGAGAGAGAGAGAGAGAAAGAGAGAGAGAGAGATTTTTCAGCGGCTGAATTTGTGATTCAAGAATCTAGAAAATATCAGTGACTGTGGACCATATTTAGTTTTTGTACAAAAATCTCCGGATCAAATAAATGGCAGCGGTGAGTAGCAACTTTCCAGGTAAATATAATGGAAATAAAACTTTATATTCAGCATGTTAGATTAAGTTCAGCTGAAACTAAATAACTTTGAAAAAGTTATAGCCTTCCATGAAAAACTTTTTTTTTTTTTTACGTGTCCTGTTTGGCAGTGTGGAGCTCAGAATTGGGGTCTGAGTACAAGGTAGAAGCCCAACAGATTTACTTTCACAAGCGGAGCAGTACAGCTTTTGCTATAGTACTCCACTTGATATATGTGTGAAAAATCTTTATTATGAATGGTTGGGGTTTTTATTTCCTGATGTTATGGACACGGAGACGGAAAATTAAGGAGAAGAAAGAAGGAAGATGAAGAAGAGAGGTAGGAAACAAAAAGTCAAGAGAGAGGGTGAGTTGAAAATACAAGAGAGGAAGGGGAACAAAGAAAACACAGGAAGACATTGAAGTCTGCCTCCATACCCACAGGACGGCAGAGAGAGGGGGAAAAACAAATCAAACACGAAAAAGAAACATCGACAAAACCAACCAAACATTGTGAACTAAGAATTACACAACCACATCACACAAAAATAGATATAAAAATACAACAACAATGTCACAGAAAAACTCATGGTACCGATTAATCAAGCTCTAGTAATGATAACATCAGCCCAAGAATATATCTGTAAACACCAGAGACCCGACATCTATGTGTGTGTGTTAGCATGCTGGTGCATGTAAGGTTTCTCCATAAGAGTGTTCGATAGTTGGTGTGAGCAGACATCAATCCGTCTCCCAGGAATCGATGCAGACATGAAGGAGATTGGACCAAAGACGTCCAAAGGACCGCCAGAGCCCCAGGCGGACCCGGGCGGGGCCGACCGCATCCCCCAAGAGAGGAGAAAAGGAGAACCCCAGGGGAACATCCAGCGGCCACTATGCAGGGGCCCGGGGGGCAGCAGTGACGAGCCCACGGGCCCCGCCGGCAACTAAGTCAACGGACCAGGGGAGCCGGGGCCCAGGGGCACCCCACCCCCCAGCAGGGACCCGACAAGGGACCAGCCGACGAGGGGCCCCCGGCACTGCAGGGGCCGCGGCCGGCCACCGGCCGCCACGCGCCGCCTCCACCCTAGGCTAAACCCCACCGCCAACATCCCAGCGCCCCACCGATAGCCGCAGGGGACGGACAGCATCCCCAGGCCGGGCTCAGCCAGCCTCTGGACACCAAGTTGTAACAGCTCCCGGGTCCTGATCCCGTGCAATGCAGGGCGCCGAAACCAGGCATCCATGAAAAACTTTTAACCCACACTCTGAGTCAAATGACGAGTCCAAATAGTACTGAAATATGTACAGTATTCATACAGATCTGCAGACTGATTGGATAGCTTCGCAAAGGTGTGCAACTGTAGCCTACCCATACCGCTCACAAAGATCTTCTATAAACTCACATGTTGTGTCACTCACGAACACATCAGAGTGGCTCAACCGCGGCAGCTTCTGGCGTAAAGAAAAAAAAAAGTAAGATTAAGACCATCTGCCCAAGAACAGACAGGCCAATCGGGAAAACCCCAAAACTCCCTATGGTCAAGCCCTCCTCTGCTTATGGGTAATAAATGAAAATTGGAATTGACAACATTCAGATACAATATCGGGGTACTATTCGATGAAAGGTGCTTAAATGATATGGAGCCGTTAATTGAGCATTTCAACTTTGACTATGATGATATAAAGTTACACTCATGTACAGTAGATGAGAGAAATGTTTGCTTGCCCATGTTAAGAACAGCAGATTTTTGTGTCAATCTGTAAAGTCAGTCATACACCACCAGTTGGACTATTTTAGAGCAGTAATCAGTGATTATTTATGGAATTGCTGTAATTACTACTAAGAAATCCCAAAAGGCCACCACTGCAACTCTTTAGATATGTGTTTTGGCCTTTTAATCAGATTGGAAACTTGGGGTGACCTTAGTAATTCAATAGTTGTTTTAGAACATCATTTTAAACCATAAACTTTTGAGGATAGCTATATACTGGCTATCCTTAAAAGTTTATGGCTTAAAATGATGTTCTAAAACAACTTTTGAATTCTGTGGTATTAGACAGGATTTTTTTTTGTACTGTCTACTCTTTGATCCAAAAATCCCTATAGCTGATGATATCTGACATTACAGAAATGGCCAATGGTTTTAAACTTCTGGCCAAGATTAAATACTCACTAAGATGAACAGTCTCTCTACCTGTCACATTTTCTTTCTCTCTGAGTCTAATTAACAAACCCGGACACATCTGGGATACCAGGAACCTGGCAGTTACTGAGCAAGAGAAAATGGCATAGAAGAGAGAAAGAGAAAGGCAAGCAAGAGACAGACAGTGAGATAAAAATTCCAATTTCCCCAGTCACTGACATCATACGGAACACATTGTGTCTCCTCACAGATTGGCATCAAGTGTCTCTTGATGCTGCAGCCACCATTGGTAAAATGTTACCCGTTAACCTTTGGCAGCCAAAATATGGGTGTTTTTTAAGCTGGCACATTTTCCCTAACACTTTTAATTCAACTATTCCAGCTGAATTCATTTTCTATTCAAGGTAACGATGTCAAGGAAATTTATTCTCGTAGAGTAAAAACCATGTCCTTCTTATGACCTCCTGTCTTTTCAAATCAAATGGTCAGCAGAGCACCAAGCAAAAGGTCCTTCTGATATACACTTCTCTGCAGGAAGAAACCAAGGAGATACTCGCCTCTCTAAATAGACTTCTGCAACCTACTTTTTTTTTTGTTAAGTTTTAGATTTAGAGAATAATCTGGTCTCAATTTACTGGTCATTGAGAACATGATTTAATCCACCAATTACCATCACAGCACATTGTGATAATTTTGAATGATGATTATGTTACGTTACATGAAAAGCATTTTTTGGCATCAAAAACAACCTAAATGTTTGATTGCTAACTAAGGGAATTTTTAAACAACATAACTTTTGAATTATATTCTTATTTAGACAAGATTACAAAACTTATTTTTTAGTATGATCTGTTTTTAACACCTTTAGAAACAGGGGCTTCTTGACTGCGCTGTGATGACATTTTTTTGTTCATATAGCATCTTGCTGTCGGCTTTCAAGATATACGTGCTTGGACCAGACCATGGCATGTTGGCAGATGTTTTGAAATTCCTCCACTTGTAGACTATTTACTGTATAGTGAATTGGCTGCTTTTAAATACTCATCTAAATCTCCTATGGAATTATTCAATTTTCTTTTTAATGGCCTCACTCAGCTCTTTGAATTTCTCCACAGTGTTAACTCTCACTTCAACAATCAGGAGCACCTCAAACTAACTGTCTGAGGTTATTTTTTATACATTTTCCACTGTTTTATTATTTGTTGTACTTGAATGTCACAGTAAAATGGTATAATGATTTAAATTAATGCAAATTGTCCAAATTTGTTAGAAAATAACATAGGGGCAGTTGTGAGGTGTCCTAATTTCACAATAGTATATACAGTGTGTCGCAAAAGAATTCATACCCCTTGAACTTTGTAGTAGTTTGTCAATTTACAAACCATAAACCTTTATGTAGTTTATTGGTATTTATATAATATAGAAACACAAAGTAGTGGATAATTGTGAAGTGGAAGGAAAATATGCTTGAATTTCAAATTGTTTTACAAATAGAAAACTGGAAGATATTTCGTACATGTGTTCATTCAGAGCTTTCCAGCACAGGGAAAGCTCTGAACCGAGGCCTGCTAATAGTAAACAAAAGAGGTTTCAGCCAATAACAGGAGATATTACTCCACCTGGAATCCCGCTGAAAAACACATTCGCAGCCCTAAATTACCCGAAAGATGACGCAGCCCCCGGGAGCAGTCAAAGCCACAAGGAGAAACCCAGCCGCATTAAGCGGACACATAACAAAGTAAGAGCCCCCCCCCCCCCCCCAGAAAAGATTGTTATCATACAAGACGGATCAATTAATGGAATTGAGGCTTTTGTTGCAAGAACACCAGAGTTTATAGCTGCTACAAAAATATCGTGAGAGAAATATCAGAAAAAATCCAGAAAATCTTGGACAAACACCCAACATTGGAAAAACACGTTATTCACGCTGGAGCAGCAGATATCGCGATGAGACAATCAGAGATTCTGAAGAGAGACTTTTCTGATCTCCTACAGAGACTTGATAGACTTAACGTAAACCTCTTCAATAGTGGACCAGTCCCTGAAGGTAATGATGAAAGATTTAGCAGACTCCGCATGCTCCATAAATGGTTGAAGAAACAATCAGCTGAGAAGTTGTTCATATTTATTAATAATTTCAAAGTATTTGGAAGTGCAAACCATCTGTTCAAAGCAGCCCAACATTATCTTAACAAGGCAGAAGTAAGGCTGTTAGCAGCAAACATTTTCTCTTATCAAAACAGAAAGCAAAACACTTGCTCCCAAAAGCTGACCTGGAGGCACCCATGGAAATCAGAGAACAAAAAACAGCAATTCATGATGACTCCACAGGCCCTACCAGATAAACAACCACCAGAGATTAAGTATTCATTTTCCTGTGACTCAGCCACATCAAATGAGTCTCCATTTAGAAACTTTACAGACAGGCAGAACGAGCAAATCAAATTTAGGACACAATTAACACCAAAACTTAGACTACACCAAACCCCTGGGAAAAGTGTCATTTAGCCTGGGAGCTTCCCCCCACTGATTATTACAGAAATTTGATATTTGAGGGAACCGGGTAGTAAATCTACCCCTACAATCTTCCAGAACTTGCCCGGCATCCCTAAGTTTAGCATTCCAGTGCTTATCAGCAGCAGGAAACATAAACCGTTAACCACACGCTCTCATATTAAACAAAATCTCAAATTAATAACCTGTCAGAAGGTTCAGCTGTCCATCATCACAATACTTAAATTAGCTTTATTAAATATTAGATCTCTATCCGGGAAGTCTTTTCTTATCAATGACTTCATCACTGAGCATAATTTACACACCCTTTTTTTATCAGAAACTTAGCTAGATGAAAATAATGAAACATCTGCATTGATAGAATCTACTCCTCCAAATTACAATTTCTTAAGCGAGAGCAGAAAACACAGACGAGGTGGAGCCACCATTTTTCACAACTCAATGAACTTTAAAAAGGTAAACCCTGGGCACATTTGATTCTTCTGAATACCTAGCCACCCAGATAAATGAGCCTAACAAAGCCTTATTTCTAAGTTTATATAAACCCCCAAAACTTAACTCTAACTTATTTAATGATTTCAATGACCTTCTTTCTGTAATATGTATTGACTATGACCAATTAATTATTGTGGGAGATTTTAACATCCATACCGACAACCCCCAAGATAGACAAGCAAAAACATTGGATGATACTCTCCACAACTTTGGCCTGACCCAGCATGTCAAACAACCAACACACAACCAAGGACACACTCTGGACTTAATTATCAGCAAAGGTTTAAATGTATCCAAAATCTCGGTAATTAATATTGCATCATCTGACCATTTCTGTATTTTCTTTGAAAGTACCGTCTCTGCTAAATTATCCAGCCACAGTAAGACCACTATAAAAAAGCGTTTTTTTTGGTATTAATAGATATCAGCTAACTATAAAAGATGCTAGGGAATCATTCTTTTCAACAGAAATATTAATAATGCACAGACTATATTTGCAACAGTGGAAAGACTAAGTAATCCTCCAGTGACAGTAGCCCCTGAATTAAACTCTACCAGGGCCTGCTATGAATTTGCCAGCTTTTTTACTGAAAAGATTATATTATTATTAAACGGTCAATCTGTACCTCAATACCGAACCCACAACCAGTGCCAACCCCAATCAACAACAATGTGGAGAAAATGTCTGAATACTACGAATTAAACCAAAAAAACCTTGAAAAATCATTATCCAATTAAGCTCCTCCTGCTGTCTTGATATTGTACCCACAGCTTTTCTAAGGAAAGTTCTTACTGTCATTGGGTGATCTTGTTCAAATACTGAACTCATCCCTGTTATCAGGTGTCTTCCCCCAGGCTTTAAAAACAGCAGTTATTAAACCACTACTAAAGAAGAAGAATCTGGACAACACGTTAATGCAGAACTACTGGCCAATCTCTAATCTTCCATTCATCAGTAAGATTATTGAAAAAGATGTGTTTCACTAATTAAATAGCTTCCTAACAATGACAAACCGTTTTGATGTTTTTCAGTCCGGTTTCCGTGCTCACCACAGCACTGAGACTGCCCTTGTCAAAGTTTTCAGTGACATGCGCATAAATACAGACTGTAGTAGAACCACAGTGCTGGTTCTGTTGGACCTTAGTGCAGCATTTGACACTGTTGATGATGATATTTTATTGTAACGACTGAAGAGCTGGGTCGGACTCTCTGGTACAGTACTTGGCTGGTTTCAGTCATACCTAAAGAACAGAGACTTGTTTGTTTCAATAAGAAACTTTTCATCAGAACGAACAGAAATCACATGTGGGGTGCCCCAGGTCTCCATCTTAGGGCCCCTCCTATTTAATATCTACAAGCTCCTACTTGTAAAATGGGCAAGATTATAGCAACCAATAGGATTAGCTACCATAACTATGCGGATGACACTCAGCTTTACATTACAATGTCACCAGGTCATTCAAACCCTAAATCAATGCATCGACCAAATAAATGGATGAATGTGCCATAACTTTCTCCAGCTGAATAGAAACAAAACTGAAGTAAATATATTTGGACCCAAAGATGAACGATCAAGAGTCAGCACACAGCTTCAATTAATACAGGAAGGAGCTATTGATCAGGCATGAAATCTAGGTGTAGTTATGGACTCAGACCTGAACCTCCAGGGTCACATAAAGGCAATAACAAGGTCAGCCTTCTATCACCTGAAGAATATTTCTAGGATTAAAGGACTAATGTTGCAACAGGACCTGGAAAAACTCATCCATGCGTTTATCTTTAGTCGGATTGATTACTGCAACAGCATCTTCACAGGTCTGCCTAAAAAGTCAATCAGACAGCTGCAGCTGATCCAGAACGCTGCTGCTTGTGTCCTCACTAGAACTAGGAAAGTAGAGCA
The DNA here is from genome assembly GCA_963556495.2 of Valencia hispanica. NCBI lineage: Eukaryota > Metazoa > Chordata > Actinopteri > Cyprinodontiformes > Valenciidae > Valencia > Valencia hispanica. The sequence goes on along the minus strand of OY747706.1, from coordinate 25,609,140 downwards.
CATCACCCCAGTTCTAAAGTCATTACACTGGCTCCCTGTAACTCAGAGAATAGACTTCAAAATACTCCTACTAGTTTATAAATCATTACATGGCTTAGCACCTAAATATGTTGAAGACCTGTTGTCACAGAACCAACCACCAAGACCACTAAGGTCCTCCAACTCTAGCCTACTAAACATTCCTAGACTCAGAACTAAACATGGAGAAGCAGCTTTCAGTTTCTATGCTCCCCTTATCTGGAAGAGACTTCCTAACGAGTGCAGAGCTCCTGAAACTCTGAACTGCTTTAAATCGAGACTAAAAACCCATCTGTTTAGAATTGCCTTTGAGTAAATGCATATGTATGAAATGTGATCATGCTCTCTTGCTATATCGATATTTCTCTTGCTTTATTGTGTATCATGTGGTTTTGTGCATCATGTGTAATGTGTGTTTCATGCTAGTTTGCTACTTTCAATTTTAATTTCCAATGTCATATTCCATGGTTGTTTGTTTTTATTTGTTTTATATTCACCAAATCATGTAAAGCACCTTAAATTACCCTGTTGTTGAAAGTGTGCTATACAAATAAAATTGCTTTGCCTTGCCTTTACTCTTTTATCCCTAAATAAAGCCATTGCAACCAACTCATTTTAATGTTCACCTAAATTATAAACCGACTAACTGATTTAATCTGAATTACTAAATTTTTATTTTTATTTAATCTCAATATTAATAACTGTGCTTTGTGAAAGGCCATAAAGGTTTGCTATTGAGGGTTAGTAAACAAACAACATCATCAAGACCAAAGTACACAGCAAACAGGTCAGGGTTGAACTTGTAAAGCAGGGTTTGGTTATAAAACAATATCACAAGTTTTGGATGACTAAGAACTGTTTTACAACGGAATGGCTTAGATATTCAAGTGAAATAAGCCAGATATAAGCCAAGACCTAGCTATCAATATCAGTATGTACTTGTTTAAAAAGATTTACATATCTTTTGTTTATTTATTTTTTAAACACTGATGCTCACAGATGCTTGGCATCCAAACTGACTGAGCTTAAGGTGTCTTGCAAATGCAAATAGGTAAAGATGTCAGACTCAAAATGTGTAAAGCTGGGACAGATGTACCCAAAAGACCTGGGCCCTCATTAATCAACTGTACTTACACACATATCTATGTGTATTTCGTGCGTAGAAACAATTTTACGCATAGTATTATATTTACCATCTTGTGCCTGTGCGTAGAAATGTTCCTAAATATAAGAAAAGCTCTGACCATGCTTATGCACAGCATATAGTGGTAGAACGGAGTAACTGCAATAGCATATAGTGGTAGAACGGGGTAACTGCAATACTGCAATACTGAAACAGTTTTACTTTTGCAGAATATTTATCTCATCAGTTTATCACCTCCACCAAGGAGCTCATGTTTGTGTCTGTCTGTCTTTTAGCCACATAACTCAACAGATTATGGATGAATTTGGATTAAACTTTCAAGAAATGTTAGAAATTTGCCAAAGGAATACATAATTACATTTTGGGGGTGATCATGCATGGAGATCCTGTGAATTGCAAACAGCAGAACAAACAAAACAAACCTGAAAAAATCTAAAAGAAACCAAGACTTCTGAGAGTTTGAATTAACAACGGTATAGTGTTCGTCAGATCTCCTGTGTTTAACCCTAAAGTGAGTTTAATTTAGTGCGTCATATTCTAAATTATTATAGATATTATGGCTTGAAAAATAATGCTTATATACCCTTAAAGATACATTAAGACTACTGAGCAGGGGTGTATCTGGGAAGAGGGCTACATGGGGGCCAGTGATGATATTGGGGTGTAAGATAATACATAATAGCAAATACACACTGCTCAAAAAAATAAAGTGAACACTAAAATAACACATCCTAGATCTGAATGAATGAAGAATTCTTATTAAATACTTTGTTCTTTACATAGTTTAATGTACTGACAACAAAAGCACACATAATTTATCAATGGAAATCAAATGTTCATCCAGGATGGCACATTAGTGCGAGCTGTGGTAAGAGGTTTGCTGTGTCTGTCAGCGTAGTGTCCAGAGCATATGGCACTACCAGGAGACAGGCCAGTATATCAGGAGACCTGGAGGAGGCCGTAGGAGGGCAACAACCCAGCAGCAGCACAGCTACCTCCACCTTTGTGCAATGAGGAAACGGAGGAGGACTGCCAGAGCCCTGCAAAAGGACCTCCAGCAGGCCACAAATGTGCATGTGTGTGCTCAAACGGTCAGAAACAGACTCCACAGGTGGGGGTTGTGCTTACAGCCCAACACCGTGCAGGACGTTTTGCATTTGCCAGAGAACACCAAGATTGGCAAATTCGCCACTGGCGCCCTGTGCTCTTCACAGATGGAAGCAAGTTCACACTTAGCACATGTGACAGACGTGACAGAGTCCGGAGACACCATGGAGAAGGTTCTGCTGCCTGTAACATCCTCCAGCATGATCGGTTTGGCAGTGGGTCAATAATAGTGTGGGGTGGCATTTCTTTGGGCAAGGGAAGGCCAATTTATTTTTAAAGCAAACTTTCAACAACACTTTCCAGGTGCTTTACATGATTTGGTGATAAAGAAAATCACATGATACACAATAAAGCATGAAGCTGCTTCTCCATGTTTGATTTGGAGTCTAGGGATATTTAGTAGGCTAGAGTCGGAGGACCTGAGTGGTCTGGGTGGTTGATACAGTGACAACAGGTCTTCAACATATTTTGGTGCTAAGCCATTCAATGATTTATAAACTTGTAGGAGTATATCAAAGTATATTCTTTGAGCAACAGGAAGCCAGTTTAAGGACTTTAGAACTGGCGTGATGTGCTCTACTTTCCTGGTTCTAGTGAGGATGCAAGCAGCAGGGTTCTGGATCAGCTGCAGCTCTCTGATTGACTTTTTAGGCAGACCTGTGAGGACACTGTTGCAGTAATCAATCTGACTAAAGATAAATGCATGGATGAGTTTTTCATTGTCCCATTGCAACATAAGTCCTTTAATCTTAGAAATGTTCTTCAGGTGATAGAAGGCTGACCTTGTGACTGCCTTTGTGTGAACTTGGAGGTTCGGGTCTGAATCCATTACTACACTTAGATTTCATGCCTGATCAGTAGTTTCTAGCTTCAGTAATTGAAGCTATGTGCTGACTCTTGATTTTGGACTTTTTAGGTCCAAAATAATTGCTTCTGTTTTGTTTCTGTTCAGCTGGAGAAAGTTATAGCACATCCATCCATTGATTTGCTTGATGCATTTAAGGTTTGGATTGGTTCAGAGTCACCTGGTGAAATTGTAATCTAAAGCTGAGTATCATCTGCATAGTTATGGTAGCTAATCTTGATGGTTGTTATAACCTGGCCTAGAGGGAGCATGTTGATATTAATTAGGATAATAATACAGACATGAAAAAGCAGGTGTAGATTCAGTGTGGAATTTCTTTTTCTTCCTTGGAACTGAAAAAGCAGAGTAGCCAGGGCGCATGATCAATTGGAGACTCAGTGACAGGACCCCACACTGTCACATTACCTTTATTTTTTTAGCAGTATATATATATATATACAGCACTATCACATGCAGCAGACATGTCCTACTCAGAGTGAAGGACCGTATTTAGAAAAGAGCGAGTTTTAAATGGTTTCTCAGTGAATGAGACCTTTAATGCAAACATAAGGGATGCTCAGAATAAAGCAGTGAATTCTTACAGGAATGATGTATGTTCTAAATATCCATTTCTATTTAACAATTTGAATCTTGTGTTAATGGCTTGGGCAGCAAGATATTCCTCCACTCTTCTACATAGATTTATTCTTTGAGATTTATTCTCATTTATCAAAGCAGTTAGATAAGAAAAATATGTCATACTTCTTAAGGTTTTTGTGTTTGAAGTTATTTATTTTACTTATTCTGTTTAATTATCATTTTAATTTATTCCTTGGTATTATTTATTTTATGGCACTTCAGTGTTTTCATATTTATTTCCTTCTTGCTCTTAGATGTTTTCACCTTTTTGTTTGTTTCCACCTTTTTATTTGTGTTTCCTTAGTTTATTTCTCTTTAGATAGTTTCCTCATTTATTTCTTCCTCCAGTTTTTATTTCCTTCTGTTCTCCAGTGTTCCCTTGACTTCCCCTTAGATTCCTTCTTAGATATATTATCTTTAGTTATTTTCTAGTTTAGGATTGTTTTCTGTTTCTTCTCATGACAATTCCTTTCCCGTTGTCTCCCTGCCACACTGCCCCTGACCCAGTTGTACTGATTGATTCCACCTGTGCTTTCCCTTTCACCTGAAACCACTAATTAGCCCCTGGTCTTCTCCCTGTCACCTTTCACACCTCCTCAGTATATTTAAGCAGTCCTCTGTCAGTCACTACTCACTGGTCTGTGATCAAACATTCCTGTATGGCTCCTGTTTTCCCTGTCACAGCATTTTTGATCCTCCTGAGTTATGTACGTTTGTGTTCGAAGTTATTTTGTTATAATTAAATCTTTTGTTCTTTTACTTTGCTGCATTTTGGTCCTCTTTACACAAGATATGACAAAATAATTAATTGGCCGTAGAACACTGGCTCAGCTCTACACCCTAAGCGGGGTCCTGGAGAGTGCATGGGAGATCTCCCAACCAGTCTACATGTGTTTTGTGCACTTAGAGAGTCTCTCGGGAGTCCTGTGGGGGCTACTCTGGGAGTATGGGGTACCAAGCCCCTTGATATGAGCTGTTAGGTCCCTGTACGACCGGTGTCAGAGCTTGATTCACAATTCTGGCAGTAAGGGTTGCCCAGGGTTCACCGATTCTCTTCATAACTTTTATGGACAGGATTTTTAGGCACAACCAAGGTGTTGAGGGGATCCGTTTTGGTGGCCTAAGGATCGGGTCTCTGCAGTTGGCAGATGATGTGGTCCTGTTGGCTTCATTAGAGCGGGATCTACAGATTTCGCTGGCGCTGTTTGCAGCCAAGTGTGAAGCAGCTGGGATGAGCATCAACATCCCAAAATCCGAGACCATGGCCTTGAGCCGGAAAACAGTAGAGCGTCTTCTCCCGGTCTGGGTTTCTCTGCTTAAGCACTGCCCCAGCGACCCGACCTCGGATAAGCGAAAGAAAATGGATGGAATTCTTTTTAGAACCTGTCAGTGACACATAATACACTCAACAAAAATATAAACGCAACACCTTTGTTTCTGCTCCCATTTTTCATGAGATGGACTTAAAGATTTAAAATTCATTCCAGATACACAATATTACCATTTCTCTCAAACATTGTTCACAAATCAGTCTAAATGTGTGATAGTGAGCACTTCTGCTTTGCTGAGATAATCCATCCCACCTCACAGGTGTGCCACATCAAGATGCTGATCTGACATCATGATTAGTGCACAGGTGTACCTTATACTGCCCACAATAAAAGGCCACCCTGAAATGTGCAGTTTTGTCTCACAGCAAAATGCCACAGATGCCACAAGCATTGAGGGAGCGTGCAATTGGCATGCTGACAGCAGGAATGTCAACCAGATCTGTTGCTCGTGCATTGAATGTTCATTTCTCCACCATAAGCCGTCTCCAAAGGCGTTTCAGAGAATATGGCAGTACATCCAACCGGCCTCACAACTGCAGACCACGTGTAACCACACCAGCCCAGGACCTCCACATCCAGCAGGTTCACCTCCAAGATCGTCTGAGACAAGCCACTTAGACAGCTGCTGAAACAATTGGTTTGCATAACCAAACAATTTCTGCACAAACAGTCAGAAACCGTCTCAGGGAAGCTCAACTGCATGCTCGTCGTCCTCATCGGGGTCTTGACCTGACTCCAGCTCGTCGCTGTAACAGACTTGAGTGGGCAAATGCTCACATTCGATGGCGTCTGGCACGTTGGAGAGGTGTTCTCTTCACGGATGAATCTCGGTTTACATTGTTCAGGGCAGATGGCAGACAGCGTGTGTGGCGTCGTGTGGGTGAGCGCTTTGCTGATGTCAATGTTGTGGATCGAGGGGCCCATGGTGGTGGTGGGGTTATGGTATGGGCAGGCATCTGTTATGGACGAAGAACACAGGTGCATTTTATTGATGGCATTTTGAATGCACAGAGATACCGTGATGAGATCCTGAGGCCCATTGTTGTGCCATACATCCATGAACATCACCTCATGTTTCAGCAAGATAATGCACGGCCCCATGTTGCAAGGATCTGTACACAATTCTTGGAAGCTGAAAATGTCCCAGTTCTTGCATGGCCAGCATACTCACCGGACATGTCACCCATTGAGCATGTTTGGGATGTGCTTGACCGGCGTATACGACAGCGTGTACCAGTTCCCACTAATATCCAACAACTTCGCACAGCCATTGAAGAGGAGTGGACCAACATTCCACAGGCCACAATTGACAATCTGATCAACTCTATGCGAAGAAGATGTGTTGCACTGCATGAGGCAAGGGGTGGTCACACCAGATACTGACCGGTTCTGAGTCCCCAGACCCCCAATAAACCAAAAAAATCCAGACCCACAATAAAACAAAAAAATGCACATTCCAGGGTGGCCTTTTATTGTGGGCAGTATAAGGTACACCTGTGCACTAATCATTATGTCAGATCAGCATCTTGATGTGGCACACCTGTGAGGTGGGATGGATTATCTCAGCAAAGCAGAAGTGCTCACTATCACACATTTAGACTGATTTGTGAACAATGTTTGAGAGAAATGGTAATATTGTGTATCTGGAATGAATTTTAGATCTTTAAGTCCATCTCATGAAAAGTGGGAGCAGAAACAAAGGTTAGACCGATGTAACACTGGGCTCCCAGGTTGTTCCTCCCTGCATATAGTCATCAGTAAAGTTGTGTCTCATTTAATGCTGGTCTATTTTAGAGGTAAACAAAAGATTTACACAGCATTTCTCAGGAGCAAATTTTGGAGAGTTCATGCAGAAAATATTTTTTTTCCAACATTTTCCATAAAGGTGCATAATGGCTGCTCTGTGTGTGTATGTCCTTGTGAACCACACTGGCAGACTATGTTTAACTGTTGTTGTGCACGCACGTGCAGTTTTTGTAGTCTTTGTGGGGAACTGATTGGGTTTAAATGTGGCTCTATTACTGATAAATACTTATGTAAATGCTACAGGGATTTCACTGTGATTATGTTTATGATTTATATTAGTGTTAATAATCAAGTGTCTTCTGTACATGATGTACTTATTTTGAGCCACAGTTTATGTCTCTGTTTGTGTACAATGAATTTGCATCAGGTCCATTTCATAACTTTTGACCTCAGCAGATTATACTACGCACACACAGTGGGGTAAAAAAGTATTAGTATTAGTATTAGTCAGCCACCAATTGTTTAAGTTCTCCCACTTAAAAAGATGAGAGAGGCCTGTAATTTTCAGCATAGGTAAACCTCAAGTATCAGAGACAAAATGAGAAAAAAATCCACAAAATCACATGGTCTGATTTTTAAAGAATTTATTTGCTAATTATGGTGGAAAATAAGTATTTGGTCACCTGCAAACAAGCAAGATTTCTGGCTCTCACAGACTTGTAACTTCTTCTGTAAGAGGCTCCTCTGTCCTCCACTCGTTACATGTATTAATGGCACCTGTTTAAACTTGTTGTCAGTATAAATGACACCTGTCCACAACCACAAATGGTCACACTCCAAACTCTGCTATGGCCAAGACCAAACAGCTGTCAAATGACTCCACAAACCAAATTGTAGACATGCATCAAGCTGGGAAGACTGAATCTGCAATAGGTAAGCAACTTGGTGTGAAGAAATCAACGGTGGGAGCAATTATTAGAAAATTTAAAACATACAAGACCACTGATAATCTCCCTTGATCTGGGGCTCCATGCAAGATCTCAATACGTGGGGTCAAAGTGATCACAAGAACGGTGAGCAAAAATCCCAGAACCAGACTGGGGGACCTAGTGAATGACATGCAGAGAGCTGGGACCAAAGTAACAAAGGCTACCATCAGCAACACAATACGCTGTCAGGGACTCAAATCCTGCAGTGCCAGACATGTCCCCCTGCTTAAGCCAATACATGTCCAGGCCCGTCTAAAGTTTGCTAGAGAGCGTTTGGATGATCCAGAAGAGGATTGGGAGAATGTCATATGGTCATATGAAACCACAATAGAATGCTTTGGGGCTCTTTTTCTGCAAAGGCACCAGGACGACTGATCCTTGTAAAGGAAAGAATGAATGGGGCCATGTATTGTGAGATTTTGAGTGAAAACCTCCTTCCATCAGCAAGGGCATTCAAGATGTAACGTGGCTTTGTAAGAAGCGTTTTGAGGTCCTGGAGTGGCCTAGCCAGTTTCCATATCTCAACCCCATAGAAAATATTTGGAGGGAGTTGAAAGTCCATGTTGCCCAGCAACAGCCCCAAAACATCACAGCTCTAGAGGAGATCTGCATGGAGGAATGGGCCAAAATACCAGCAACAGTGTGTGAAAACCTTGTGAAGACTTGGAGATAACGTTTGACCTCTGTCATTGCCGACAAAGGGTTGATAGCAAAGCATTGAGATTAACTTTTGTTATTGACCATATACCTATTTTCCACCATAATTTGCAAATACATTCTTTAAAAATCAAACTATGTGATGTTCTGGATTTTCTTTTCTCATTTGGTCTCTCATAGTTGAGGTATACATATGATGAAAATTACAGGCCTCTCTCATCTTTTTAAGTGGGATAACTTGCACAATTGGTGGCTGACTAAATACTTTTTTACCCCACTGTACATAGCCCTAGCAATAAAGTTGTGACAGTCAATTTGCATTACCTAACTACAAATGACATTGAAGTTAGAAAACACAAATTTGGCCAAATGATGCTAACTAAAACATTGGGATCTTATTCTTGTCACACAGTCACTGACTCCCTACAATTTTTACTTACGACGCCCATGAACTGCTCTCTCCTTGTTCTGTTGTTCTCTGTCTCCTTCCTCTACTTTATGTTGCTATTTAACATTGGTGGCTGCAGAAGTCAAAGCAATAAAAGTGTAATCTTTGACATTTGGTAGCACCTGCCTGCATTTTCTTCTTCTAGCTATTATGCACAGTTTTTCAGCACCATCCTGTTTCTTTGTGTTTTCCATTTAGCGTTCTCCAGCTTGCAAAACCAAGAGGAACAGTTGGGTAGGTGCAACTCCCCCTCCATGCGTTTTAGTCTGTATCATCACTGAAGACAGAATGGGGAGGGGAAGAAAGTATGCAGTGGTGAGAAGGGCACATTAAGAGATGTAATTGGGCCAGCACAACTTCAGAAAATGATCAAATGAGAGATGTTTCTGACATTTTGGTTAACATAAATGTGTTATCCCAAAAGCGTGCTGGCTCATGGAGCTAATGCCTGTTGTGAGCTATATTCTAGAATTGCGCTGCTCTGGGTGGCTGCATGTTGGAGTGGCTCTGTTGGCTACATATTAAGTTTTGGTTTTTTGTACATTTGTTTCTTACTTTTTTTTCGAGGAAGATTACTTTTTTTACCTGTATACTTTCTAGTTTTTGGTGCTGTGAATCTGGAAGGATTTTTGATGTTTATTTTTTACTTTTTGATAACTTGTTATGATGCGTAACCATGGCAACAATGTGGTTTACAGCCGGTAAACCAGGTGGTCAGCAACACAGGAGCATCACAGGGGAACATACTCTCACCATTCCTTTTCACTCTGTACACCTCAAACTTCCAGTACAAATCAGAGACCTGTCATCTGCAGAAATACTCAGATGACTCTGCAATTGTTGGGTTTATCAGAGATGGACAAGAAGCTGAATACAGAGAGCTGGTGGACCGCTTTGTGACATGGTGTGGAAACAATTGTCTTACTTTTAATGTGAATAAAACAAAGGAAGTAATTGTAGATTTCAGAAGAAACAGGGATAATTCAAACACTGTGTCCATCATGGGAGAAGAAGTGGAGGTGGTTGAGGAGTATAAATACCTCGGAGTTCACCTTGACAACAGACTGGACTGGAGACTGTATTGTGAAACCGTCTACAAGAAGGGACAGAGCAGACTGTACTTCTTGAGGAAGCTTAAATCCTTCAAGGTTTGCAGCAAGATGCTGCAAATCTTCTACAAGTCTGTTGTGGAGAGTGTAATCTATTCAGCCATCATCTGTTGGGGTAGCAGCATCAGAGCCAGGGATTTAAATCAAATCAAATCAAACTTTATTTATAAAGCGCATTTCATACAAGTTGCATCACAAAGTGCTTTACAGATTGAAATTACCCCATATAAAACGACCTTCCATTCCCTCCCCCACAGATTTAAAAGCATGAACACAGTTATACCCCCTTCCCCCAAACCCAACTCCCAAGGCCCAATTAGGCTAAACAACCTGATAAAGAAGGCTGGTTCTGTTCTTGGGACAACTGTGGAACATCTGGAGATGATGATGCAAAGAAGGATTCTTAATAAATTTTTTAAAAATATATGGAAAACCCTGAGCATCCTCTTCATGAAACTGTCATACAACAGAGTGTCTTCAGTCGAAGGCTTCTGCAGTTTCGCTGCAATACAGACTGCTACAGGAAATCCTTCCTGCCCACAGCCATCATTAGCTACAACTACTCCTTAAAAAATTAATTACATGAGCTATACTAACACTTAATGTCCCTCTGGAATCAATAAAGTATTTTTGAATTTGAATTGAATTTGAATTACCAATCCAGCCCTGGTCAGGGGCCCAGCAAAGTTGATCTGAGGAAGCTACAATAGCATTCTGTTACACTCCTAACTTTTCTCTCAAACTTTTGTATAGTTAAAATAACAGGACAAGTTTTGTAATTTTTTTTAATTATTGAGGATTTTGTTGGCTACTTTTCCTAAACAGAGTAAGGGTTTTATCCCTCAACAGAGTAACAAATTTATTAAAGACAAACATCAGTGTTTTAATATCCTTGTGATCAAAGCTATACATAAGCCACCTGGATTTAAATTTTGTGTGTAGAATTGAAAAAAGAGTTGGTGCTCCTCCCTTTTTTAAAGACAACTTTAGCTTTCAATATCTGTTAGCTATTCTTTATCATTGTGTGGTTTTGATTGTACATTAATCAGGTTTACACAAATGCAATGACAAGCGGAAAAAACAGGGTTAAAATTACCATAATTACAATACCAATCTAAATGGACTGGAAATGGACATTGGATATGAATTTAAAGAAATATGAGTAAGTTGTTTATTTACAGGTAAAACTTCATCAGTATATGGTATCCCAAGCTGTCTATTGCTGACAGCAACTGGGAAATGCCAATTAAAAATACTAAAAGAGTAACTTATTGTATTTCTCCAGGAAACAACACCAGAACCCAATCCTGGGAATGTGTACATTAAAGGTGCCATCATGTTTCCTGTACTGGTATATTGAAAATTTGTTTTTGAGAGTTTTAAATGTGAGGTAATATAGGGTGACCATATTTTGATTTCTAAAAAAGAGGACACTTGGCACAGTTCTGAAACACTGTCATGACTGTGACCAGACTTTTGATTTTAACATATTTAAAGCATGCATTCTCCATGTGGTTAGAAAGAACAGTTTAATAACAAACTTTAGATAGGCTTTCACAAGTGTAAAAATGATTTTAAAATCTCTAGAAATTAATAACAGAAATAAATACTCTTCCAAATTAGAAAATGTAACAGAAACAGTAATAGTTCGCTTTACTGCACAAAAATTAAACAAAAATCTGAAATTATATTCTGAGAAAACAGGTAGCCTATTGTTTTCTTTTCAATGTAATAATAAAATTAAAAAGCAGCAACTCAAAAACACTAATGCCAGCTCCATTTTTTATATTTTATCTTCATCCTCCTCAGTCAGTTTATAGATGAATTATTATTAAAGATTTCGTTTCCATGTGGACCCACTGGATCTTTGCCCCTTTTGTCGCACAAAGAAACACATATGCCAGCTATGCTATGCCAGCTCTGTTTGTCTGTAAAGCTACACATGCGCTTTTTTTATATATATATTTTTTTTAAAGCTGCCAGTCTTTTAATGCTGAGTCATGGCTGATTGGCAATAACTTTAACAGAGATTTTATTGCAGGTTCTACCTTAAAATCTGTAAATGTATCTCTTTGTGTAAATCACCTCTAATAAATGCTCAAAACATGCAAAAGTAGTTATAGCATGAAATTATATTTCAATTTATCACCAGAAAGTTGACTTCAGTAATGGGAATACTGGGAAAATGAGCCACTAACAGTAAATCAAAGTATTTTCACACAGGCAGTATTACTCTAGACTTTTGTTGCTTTGTCTGAAACATGTGGTGAATGTTACACAAATCCTGTTTCCTAAATAATTCTCACACTAAACACATCTTTTTACACTATATTGCCCAAAGCATTCCCGTCATTTTCACACACATTTGAAATTAGGTGCCATTCTTAATCCATACAGTTTAAGATGATGTCAAAACGCCCTATGCAGCTATGGCAGCTTCAATTCTTGTAGGAAGGCCTTCTAAGAGATTTAGCAGTGTGTTTATGGGGATTTGTGAAGTAATACACTGATGTTAGATGAGAAGAGCTGGCCTGTTCCTGTTCCAATTCATCCCAGTGGTGTTCTGTTAAGTCTAGGACTAGATTCTAGTTAAATTCTTCCACACCAGACTCACTCATCCATGTCTTTACGGACCTTGCGTTGTGCACTGATTCACAGTCATATTGGAACAGGAAGGGGTCTTATTTAAATTGTTTCCACAAAATTGGGAGCATGAATTGATATATGGAAGCATTAGGATTTCCTTTCACTGGAGCCCCACACCATACTCTCCTCTGAACTAAACTTTATGCACAAAGCATAGACATACAGACAAGTGCTGTGCTGCTGGCAACTTCAAAACCACTCATGCTTTCAACTGAACTTTGTGATACTTGGATGTAGCTGCTTGGTGCTAGTTGGAAAGCTTGAGACCGGCATCCGTTGACCCTCCTCTGTGAGTTTATGTGGCCTAAAAGTACGTGGCTGAGTTGCTGTTGTTTCAGACACTTCCATTTTGTTATCATACCACTAATAGTTGACTATTTGTGGTATGACTGGTGAATATTCAGAAATGAGGAACTTTCATGGCTGCACTTATCGCACAGGTTGCATCCAATCAGGATGCTTGCTGGAATTCAGCTCCTGAGAGCGACCTATTCTTTCAAACATGTTTGAAGAAGCAGTCTGCAGGCCAAGGTGCTGTGTTTTATACACCTGAGGTCATGGAAGCGTTTGGGACACCTGCATTCAATGATTTATACTGTACATGTTAGGTTCCTTAGGTGTTTGTGTCTTGAGTTTCAGTTATTTCATTTCTTTACTCAGTTTGCCTTGTCAGTTTAGTTCATTTCTTGGTGTTTGCTTTTTTTGATTTATACTTTAGGATCTTATTGTTACTTTTTTGGCTCTTTCTCCCTTCTATAGTTTCACTTCGTGTCCTTAGACATCTTCACCTTTGTTTTATTGTTTAATGTTTTATTTGGTTTTTCCTTATTCCATTTTGTTTCCATGTGGACCCACTGAATCTTTGCCACTTTTGTCGCACAGAGAAACACATATGCCAGCTATGCTATGCCAGCTCTGTTTGTCTGTAAAGCTACACATGCGCTTTAATATTTGGTAAACATGTCGCAGCACGGTGAAGCAAAGTATCAAAGCCCGCTCTCTTACGTCTATGAAACGGTTCAGAACCATCCACGAAAGTGGAAATGTGAGAGGAAATGTGTCGCATTGCATGCATCGCACCAGTCAGTTTAAGTATGCTTATTAATCCACTTAAAAACAATGAAAATACTGGGTAAATTACTCTTGCAGAGAAGTCATGATTTAATTTTAACATATTATTTTTTAATGATGAACTTACCATATGGGAATGACATTTCAATTGTCTATGAGTGCCCCCAAGTGGTCAGGTAATTATCAGCTCAAGTGATCTGAAAGTAGTCCAAGCTGTCAGTTTTACTTTCAGTTTCAAGCATCTGGCATGAATCTTCGTAGCACAACAGAAGATCAAAAAAGGTTGTTGTTACAATGACAGGCAGATAAACAGTTTTGTGAAAGGGATAAAGCTTCTATTGGGATCTAGGTGGGTTTTGAGTTATATGTAACGATATGAGAAATTAAGTGGATATTTAGGGGTGGCTTAGATGAACCTGATATATACATTTGGTTTTGTTGGCTGCCATGGGCAGTCCATGACAATCCATAAAAACTGATCCACTGTCTTTAATTCCTTTACTTTTCATGAATTTATATTTTACTCCTGGTTCAACTTTAAAAAAAATAAAAATATATATAAAAAACTAAGAAAAAAATCAATCTGGACAGACAGATATAGAGTGGAACGAGAAAATATTACAGTAAATCATAGTCTAGTAAAGAAAATAGATGGTGAAAAAGTTAGAAATTTGATTTTAAACCATGCATGCCAAATTGCAGTGTATTCAGGATCCCATGTTTCTCCTATGGCTTAAAACCAGCATTAGTTTAAATGACTTGCCAGAAATTCCCTTGCAGTAAATGATTAAAAACACATCCATCTGTTATGAAGAAGATACACACCTGCAAAATTGAAGAAATTGTGACTATTTCATTTAAGTTTTTAAAATGCATTGTCCAAATAACTGCATATAACTACCAACATAAGAGAGAGCTGTTAACTGTTTTTATCTGACCTTTATTTTGTAGAAATGTTAGCTTGCAAACTGGGAGGATTCAGACAAATACATTGATTCATAAGTAGCCTGACATATATAATTAAAAGGGAACTTTTCTGCAGTGACATTTAATGTTGTCTATTCATGTGGTTTGGAGAAAACAGCAATGATAAGGGCACGTTTAATTATTTCTGTTGCTGGTTTTCACTTCATCAACTGCTCTTCTTCTCCTTAGAAAAAGGATAACTCCCACATTGGCTGTTTGTGTCTATAACAGCACAGTCCCAATGTCACGGGTAAATGTGTTGTATTGATTCCTTCATGCTTTCAGTTGTTGGTTTTCCTCATTGTAGTTACGTTTATTTGCACAGTCCGTTAAAAAAATTTTTTTTAGCAAATGAAGCATCATCTAAACAAAGCCAAAAAAAAACACATCTAAGGCTGATGTGCTGTGTTTGCTGGCCACAACCCATGTGGTTATTGGTGTTTTTAAGGAAATATGGCAGTTCCATTTATAATTTTTGCTTGATTGATTGAAGACACAGCCTAGTGTAACGAGCATCACTGGGAGAATTGAAACTTAGTCTCTGAGGAAGTTGGGTGTGGAGTTTTGCGCAAAGTGGAAGTCAAATACCATATCCACTTCTAGGAATACTGCTGGAGACTGCTCCCCTTGTGTTTTTTCATGTATGACATTACAATTAAAGGAGAACCGTTTCAACAGACAGTCTGAGAGTTTAAAATATAAATTTTGATTCATTTTGAGTAAGATTAATAACAATAAGTTCATCCCTGTTCCTGCAGGACATTTAAATGCATACAAAATTAGAGAATAGACTGGGAACGTAATGAGTTCAAGATTTTGATTTTGCCACTCAATTCTAAATATTTAAAACTATTCTGCTGTGATGGACAAAAAACATTGGCCCATAAAGTCTCAACTTGCAGTTTTAGTTTCTGTTCTTCCTAGCTGTCAGTTAGGTCAGACACCTTCAGATTTGTGAGGTGTGTTCCAAGCAGGGAACTTTCACAGAAAGCCGGCTAGTTTTCCATGGCTGCTGCTTTGTTCATTTCCATTAAAGAAACCATAGTTAAATCATATTAACATTGTGAAACTCTACAGCAGAATATTGCTTTGGTTGGGAGATAGCTGTTTTTCGATGAGGATTTTGCTGATCAATAAGCATTTGTTACCTGTTGAAGTTTCCTAGCATTTTTACTAGTCATATCCCAATTTAAACTCCTTGTCTGTTTATATATTCTGGTGAATGGGAGAAATTAGTATTTCCATTTGCAAACAAACATTGTAACCCATCAACTCATGAGAATTTATGCAGTCTTTACAATGTTTATGTTGAAAGGCATCAATACAAAACACCCAACTTTAGTGGAAACATCAATAAAATAAAATAAATGAGAAACAGACTTCAACTTTCTGTCATGATCCTTTGGTGTTTGTATTTTGGTTCTCTCTTGTGTTTCTATTAAGGTTATCTTAGCGTTACTAGTGTCTCATTTGTTCAGAGTTTCTTAGTTTATTCCTGTGTGCATTTGGATTCATTTCTCTTAGATCTGTGTTAGCCTGATCTTCTGGTTAATAGTTCCTTTTGGATCATAGCTCAGCTCTCTTTGTTAATTTGTTTTCTCTGCTCCTCTCATCCTATTCAGAGTATTTTTTTCAGTGTTGATGATTGTTAGATTTTCCCCTAATGTTCATTTGTTTTTTTATTTAGATTCTTACATGTTTTCTCAGTTAATTATTCTACCTTCCCTCAGTTCCCTGCATAAATAATTCCCCAGCTGGTCGACATTCTGTTTATTTTTCTCACCTGGACCCTTATTTATCAACCGTAGTTATTTACAGATTCGTGCGTAGGAACAATTTTACACATAGTGTGGTTTTAACCATCTTGTGCGTAGAAATGTTCCTAAATATAAGAACAGCTCTGGCAACGTGTACGCAGAGCATTTAGTGGTAGAACATGGTAACTGCAACACTGAAACTGTTTCACTTTGACTGAATATTTATCTCATCAGTTTATCACCAAGGAGCTCATGTTGGCTTCTGCCTGTCTTTTACTAAAATAACTCGAAAGTGATAGAGGGATTTAGATTAAACTTTCAGGGAATGTTTGAAATTTGCCAAGGAATAACTGATTCAATTTTGTGGGTGATCATGCATAGAGATTGTGTGAACCGCAATCTGAAGGGTTGGGGGGGTGCAATGTGATTTGCGGAGGTCTGCATTCTCCATATGCTTTTTTTGTTACTTGTAACATCAAGCACCTCGGCTTAAAAGAATGTTGTCACACTTATACATAAAAGGTTTGCAAACTGTACTGTGGAAACTGGATGGTCCTGCTTATTGGTGAAGCAGGTTGTCGCTTCCTGCCTCAGTCACATCACTACAGTATTTAAGCTCCTTAATTTCATTCACTTACTGCTGAATTCTTCTGTTCTTTGTTGCTTTCACCCAGATTTGTGTGTGATTTCCTTTGAGTTCTGTGAGTATTTCAGTTGTTAAATCCATAATTCTTCCCTCCACCATGCATCTTTGTCCTGCTGCCATTTGGGTCCTCCTCAAAACACTTTCAGCCGTTTGTAAGCTAAGAGGTGTTATCTGAAACAATAACTCATCTTAAAAAACCTGAGACTTGGTCTAATATCCAACTGCATTATTGAGCAGGAATTACTCCATGCCCTCATTTCAGTTGATGTGGAGTGAAATGTTGTCTTACACTGTGAGGAGCACAAATAGTGCTCAAAAAGTAGAATAGGGAGAAATAAATATTAAAAATATTAAAAATTACAGCTTTTCAGCAGCAACATATGTTGTCAGTTGGGGGTTATTGAGAATAGCTACAATTTAAGCTACATTGTGTATTTGTTTGAGTTAATTCTTAGCAAAAACCCTTTTATTCTTTCAAAAATATGTGCTCATTCATGTGTAATTACTTCCACCTTCTAATGAAAGTATTCTTGTAAGTGTAGAATCTGCTATTCAGAATACATACGCGCGAGTCGCGTGAATGACTGAATCCATGTTGAGCCTCCATCTTTGAAATACATTCGCCGACAAGGGACATTCCCGGAAATTGTAGCTCCGCCTTTCACGCTTTGGCTACACTCAGTTGCACCGTGACGAATGCCAGAGGGAGATTGTCTACTCGCGACGCGGCAGGCGTCTGACTATATAACTAAATGCAATGTAGTTTTCTAAAGTAACCTCCTCACTGGAAGGAACACTGGACGAAGTCGTAGTACTGGAAGCCATGTTAACCTTGGCATGAAACGGCCACCGTAGGAGTTAAAACGCGGAATGGGGGGGGGTGGGAGGTGGGGCTAGAACATAATATTCAGTTGGTTGTTTCACCGCTAGATGGGAGAAGTTCTTACACAATGTAGCTTTAAGTAATAAAAGGAAAAGATGTATCTTTCTGTTTCACAATGTTGGAGTGGGTTAATTGTTACTTCTGAAAGCAAATTTACTTTTAGTCATAGTCTTTTGACCAAAATATGATTTAATTGTAGTTACATTTTAGTCATCTGTGATATTCTAGTTTTTGTTGACTAAATCTGACCACATTTTAGTGTACTAAATTTATTGAAGTAGATTTAGTCAGCTAAAATATTAATCAACTGAGAGATAGCTTTTTAGGGGCTTACTACAGCCTTTCATCCATCCTTTCATTCATTCATTCATTATCTGAACCGGCTTATCCTTGCTGGGTCTAGTCCCTACTGTATCTGCAGGAGCCATTGATCGGGAGGTGTGCCACACCCTGGAGAGGTCACCAGTCCATCGCAGGGCAACACAGAAACACACAAGACAAACAACCATGCACACCCACTCACACTGAAAGACAAACATGACAGACCAATAAACCATTGCCTAAAACATATTTGTGATTGCAATAAAATTTGTAGTAGTGTAATAATCCGAATTTACTGTCTTTTCAAAAACTGAAGTTATCAGAATATAAAAATGCATAGATTTTTTGCAAGGTGGCCATCAGGTCTGTTAGACTTGAACACAAACTATTCAATATCAAATATACTGTCTGTACCATCTGCGGATTAAAACTAAACACATTTTCTAAATAGAATTCTAGAAAACCTGTCAGAGAGAGAAAGTACAAACATTGTTGTTCAAACAAATAATACATTACTTTACAAATGACAGCCTAGAATGGAGCAGTAGCTTTTATCCAGAGATCAATGCCTGTGGATATCCTCTGGGAAGGTGCCAGTGTCCTTTTGCAAATTCCCAATTCAATATGCTTATGTTTGCCAGCAAGCTTGCTTGTTTTAATTTTGGACCACTTAGCTGTATACTTTTGTATCCATCGTTGAAAGAAAACTCTTATGATCTCAACAATATTGATAGGTAATTCTGCTCCCCCAATCCATTTTGCAATTGCCTTGTGCATTTGGAATGGAGGCTAAACGGAACAGGAGCAAAAAGGAGACAGAGAAGGAAGACGTTCAAACAATCTCTTCCATCGATCATAATGGGCAACATGAGATCCCTGCCTAACAAGATGGATGAACTCCAAGCTCTTACAAGGACTCAGCCAGAGTATCAGGAATGCAGTGTTATGTGTTTCACTGAGACATGGCTGCATGATCAAATCTGCCAGGCTTCCTGATCATACGAACAGACAGAGATTTGAAGATGAGCAGGAACAGAAAAGGAGGTGGAGTAGCAGTGCTTGTCAACAACAGATAGTGTTATCCAGGACATGTTATAGTGAAGTGTTCTCTCTGCAGCCCAGATATTGAACTCTTGGCAGTAGGTTTTCGTCCATATTATTGACCAAGAGAATTCACCGGTGTTATTATGACAACCATCTACATTCCACCTTCAGCCGTTGCAGACAATGTATGTGATATCATCTGTTGTCGCTAAGCTACAGACCCAGTCCAGGACCTGGAGCTCTGGCGGACAGCTGGGTCTCTCAGGAGAGGCTTTATGCTTGCGCTGGAGGAACCAGGCTGAGGGAGCAGGCCGCTAGCAAAGGAGTCCAGTCTGGAGCTGATAAGGAAGGACTACTGCTCCAGATACTGCTCTGGACCGGACACCCTGGGCAGAACATACATGACGCCGATGGTGGAATACAGGAAGGTGTATGTGGATTGGTCTGGGTACACTCGCTCTTCCTCATCCTTCGTCTCCGACCAGTCTGAGAGAGGCTCGAAGAGTGGAGCCAGGATGGAACTGAATCAAGGAAGGGTTTCCAAATTCCTCCGCTCCTGTAAGGAGAATTGAGGGAAGAGCGAAGGTGGAGATTTTGAACAGTCTGCTCCAGATCGCATCTAGAAGGACATCGGGGGAGTCTGCTGGGTCGGGGCCGGCTGGTGGCTGGCATGTGCTGCTGCCGCCTCTCTCTTTCTCTGGGCCAATTGTCATCGTTCCTGTACTGCGTCTCGCCTTGTTTGCTTGTTGGGGTGTCTGGTTGCTGGTTGCGGCATCTGGGCGGCATTTCTGGGCCTGATCAGTCTTTTTCGCCTTGGACTTGGTTCCTGGGTCTTTGTGTGCTGTGAGGTGTTGGGGTCGGTTCAGCTTGCCGGTGGACTGGCTGGGTAGTGGGCGTGCAGGGCGGGTTGGTGAGGCGCTGGGTTTGGTCGCTTGCTGAGCCATTGAAAAGCAGTGTTCGCTCCGCAAGGGCTGGGTATTGGCCAAGGAATTGGGTTGGTTGATGTCGGGCTGGTGGGTCGGCCGCCTGGGGCATCAGTTTGCTCCTGGTCTGGGCAGGTATGTCATCCTATCCCACCCCTCTGTTTTAAATGCACATTATAACAACACGCACCAACACCATACTTGAGCGGGAGGATGGAGGCTAGGGGTCTTTTCACACCCATGTTTGCTAAGGGCAATCAGGGGTTGGAGTCCGGAGGAGGAAGAGGTGGTCTGGTCGGGGACCTAGGCTGGTGGGCCTAGTGAACCGCACCAGAGTCCGTTTGGAAGCGGACCAGGACCACCTCAAAATGGGGTCTCGGCCCGGTTCGTTAGTCCAGACCAAATCTCATTACTCCGCATTCACACCAGCTCAAACGAACTGTACTAACTAGCATACGAACCGTACTTTAGTTCGTTTTAATCTAACCGAATGCTGCAGGTGTGAAAGCACCCTAAAAAGGCTGGTTCTGTTCTTGGAACTACTGTGGAACCACTGAAGGTGATGCAAACAAGGACTCTTCATAAAATCAAAAAAAGTATTAAACTCTGAGCATCCTCTTCCCGGGACTACCCTACAAAAACAGAGTGTCTTCACTTGGAGGCTTCTTCAGATTTGCTGCAACACAGACCACTACAGGAAATCCATCCTGCCCACAGCCATAATGATCTACAACAACTCCTTAAATAATTAATGTGTATGAGCTACAACAACACTTAATTTCCTTCTGGGATCAGTAAAGTATTTTTGAATTAAATTAAATGTCAGTTTGAGTGCTGCTCTACAGGCTTTGCAAATAATCTTCCTTTTGTCATCAAACGTGACATTTGCACATTTTTACACTTCTTATCCTTCCATTTTTGTAAAAAAAAAATTCATCTATCCAACATCGTACATATAAGAGCATGTAAGTGGGAATAATCTACACAGGATTCCAGTGAATTCCACCTCTGGCATTCAGTGTCACTCAGTTCCTATTGCTAAAAAAGATTACATCTCGGTGTCTCACCACACGACTAAAGTTAGATCTGATTGGATTAAAACTTCCTACATCTTTTCCCCCTGACATATTGCTTTAGTTTTTATTTAGCTCTATTGACAAAAACTGATGAAAATGTTTCATCAAGAAAATCAACACAACTTTGGCTGGTCTGCTTAGAGTGTGAGAGTATGATTATTTCTCATCTTATTTCTTATTTCTCATACTGTAATGAGCCTGTGGTCGTTACCCCGTTTCTTGGTCACTGGTGACAATGATCCAGTTACCACTAACCCTGCAAAAATCAAAACAACTCTCTATTGAGTTGCTAGGAATGCTATAATCTAGAATACAAAAATCACCATGCATTTGCTTTTTATTGAATTTCACAGACTCAATAGTGATCTTTGTCACATTTTATTTGTAGTAAAGAATAACTCAATAATACACGACTTAAAACTGAGCTACCAAAATGTGCAAAAATTAAAAACAAAAGATGCTTGTTTTCATGAAAAGTACAAAGTAGATTCACTGTATACTAAGCCTATTGTGAAAGCTCTCTGTAGAAGTTATTTTCTTGGGTTTCAGCCTGACACAGGTCTTTGTTTTAAGTGTTTCAGAGGGGTTGAACTGGGTCTGTGACCTCAATAGGCCTTGCTCATGGAGGCAGGGAATTTTACTCCAGCTTGCAGTCTGTTTAGAAACACCTTTACACACAAGTCATTGACAGAAGTCACCTTCACTTTCAGGTTCATGTGGAGCAGCAACCACACAAAATAACATCCACATAGCATACCATCTTCACTCCATTTACTTGAGACCTGGAACTTGAAATTGGACCGAGTGGAATATTTTTTTGTACAAAATATTTTTATGAATATCCTTGAGAAAAAGAGTCTAGCATGGAAAAAAAATCAATATTATACTATAACCTTGGAGCTCAGTGTAACTGATTTGTTTTGGGTCATGGATAAGAGGCACCATGGGAACAGCTTGGTTTCAAAATGTGCATCGCTTTATTCCTCTTCGTCTCATGTCTCTACTCATCTACAACCCAAACTGCCCATAAACTGAAACAGCAACACTGAACTAGCTGAATTGCTCTGCCTTGTATGTTTACAGATATAAAAATTATAGTTTCATTTCATATCATGTGAACAACAAAACATAATTAGATGAACACAGAAAAATGAATCTCTTCACACATTAATTCCCTGTTATCCTTAATACTGTCCAGGAGGGTACATTTTGAGGAGCAGTGGTAGTTCTAGAACAAATTTACCAGGGATCCAGGTCTTTTTTTCATGATAAATGTAAACTTATATAGCACTTTTCTATTCATGCTGAGCCGCATTCACCCAATTGCATAGACAGTCGCTCACGCATATATACACAAATACGCCATTGTGGTTTCTGCCACCTTCTGGGAAACAAAATTTTCTGTCTTTTCACTCACTTGAACTTATCACACCACCACAACTAATAAAAGTGAGAGGTTCAAAGACTATTTTCTAAACTATTTTAACAGTAACAAAAAGTGTGTGAAATATCTGTAGTTGTATTTACATTCACTTCTGTACTTCTGAATTATAGATATTTTTGGTTAATAAAATGACATTAATAAGTATTAAGTATTTACAGTGTTTAGTTAATTATTTGTACATTTTGGGACAATATTATATAAGTTGTTCTGTTTCAGCCTTATAATACTAAGCCTTATTACTGAAGTCTCGTGACATTGGTGCTGAAATCACGGATTAATTAGAAATCTTGTTGTCCAGCGATGGACTTTTGAAGGAAATCCCACAAAGGAGACAGAAATCACCCAGACTGTAAACAGAGAAATGCAGTGCTCATTTGTTGCCATAAAGTGAATGTGAACAATGCTAAAGGCTAAAGATGTGAAACAGAGTGATATTTATGGATTTAAGAACCTGTTTTAATGACAAGTAGGTATATGTTTTACTTTGCCTTTTCTTTGTTTATCACAGTTGAATGCTAGTTGGATTTGTAGCCTACATTTTATGCAGTAAATTTGGGTGATTTATGTTTTGTACTCTGTGTATTTTATTTAAGTTCTTAACGATGTTGTGACTACCATAGAATGTTATGGAATTATGGTGATAGCAAGAAGATATGAAGTCATGTTATGCTGATGCTTCATGAAGACATACCTATAAGAAAAACCCCAATTTCAAAGAATCAACCTTCTATGATGTTGTGAAGAGAGCTCCACTTACAACCTCAAAATCAAAGAATGATAAATAACGTATTACATAGCATAGGATTACACATTTACCATCTTTACTCAAAATATTTACAACTTTTAAAATGGCATTTTTTTAAACTTGTGTTTGAAAGTTCACAAGAAACAGATCTTTACAGTTGATCTTTTGAATATCTTGCGTGAGATTATTATTATTGTTATTATTATTATTATTATTATTATTATTATTATTATTATTATTATATTACATGTTCTCAGCCATTCTTTGCTGTCCAATTCCAAATCGGCCGCATCCCCAAGATCAATAGAGTGCGAAGGACAATCCAATCAACCAGTCATAATCACAGACCAATTAAAACATAATCCATTTATCCATCACTTTTAATAAGCGCCTCTTACCTCAATGTGATTTTCCAGCATCTTGGTCATCCATAATGAGAATGTGTCTTTCAAGGGCAGTGTGACATAGGTGCTGACAACACAAACCTGAATTCACAAACAAGGGATTCACCTTTTCTCAACATAATGAACTCAGTTATGTTGCATCCACCTATTGAAGAGTCAGATTCATTGACAGGATAAGCATCCAGTCACCTTCTTAAGAGTCAGTGTGTCAAACGTGTTAGGGCAGTAGGGAAATGCATGTCAATCTGAGCTTTGATTGAATATATGTGCGCATATTCTTAATAGTCCTTGACATTGGTGTCTTAAGAGAAATAGGTAACGGTATTATTGGCAAAAAAAGGATGTCCATCTGTCCTATACAACCAACAGATAGTACAAGCTTCTCAAAAGTGCATAAAGTGACCTGTTAAAGACCACCTTGAAGACATTTAGATGAAAAGTGATGGATGGACCATTATTGATGGTTTGGCAAAACTGACAGTTGTGGAGATAAAGATGGTCTAAAATCTGCCAAAGGCTGTCATATCCACTTGGCCTTACACTCGTCAGTTGTAAAAATTTATGCTGCTTAGGTTGGCATTATAAAAATTTCCATGAGATCAGCAAATTCAAAAGCTATTTTATTACTGCATAATAGATTTCAGTCTCCTTTGACCTATACTTGTTTGACACTATACATTGTCAGTTCAGATGGTGAGGTTACCCATATGATGCAAATTACTTTTCAACAACAAAAAAATTGAGCTAAAGCCAAATCTGGCAAATTAGCTATATACATATATACTTATATAAGTTTTTTGCAATGTCGGAAGATGAGGTCTCTGTGTTCACAGTGAACCTTCTGTGCCAGTCTAATGCAGAGCTGGAGATACCAGCCAGAACATTTCGCCTGCTCAAAAAATGTTGTGGTTCACTGTATCGAAAGCTGCACTGAGGTCAAGTAGAACCATGACAGAGCATGTTCCCGCATCACCAGACAATAACCTCTGATTACATCAAAATCCTCTTGTGAACTCAAAAATCAAATTATGTTTAGCTCAACAACAGCTTGTTATATTTTAACAAATTAATTTCACAATTAAAAGATCAGGCTGCACATTGTTGCAGTTGTTGCCTTGCAGCAAGGAGGTCCTAGGTTCAAATCCCAGCTTGGGGTCTTTCTGCATTTAATTTGCATTGAATTAGTTTATTTTGATATGTTAAATTGCTCTTTGATCTGATTTTGCAAACAGGATGGTCATTCCTGTGTGTCTCTGTGAGCATGCCCTTCAAACCTAAACCTAACTAGCAACAACAACAAAAAATATTCTAACATGATCTCAGGTTTATTGATAGTGGCATTTAAATTTTTTCATCAAACTACACAAACCTAGCACCTAAGCGGAAGTTTTTAAAAAGGTCTCATCATAACTTCTACATTTTTGTGTATGACTTTTTTATCCATCCATCCATTGTTTAAACCAGTGGAGATTTTTGATTTTGGCCATATGGACAGTTGGCCAGGGCGACATTAGAAAAGATGGAACATAACTTATCTGTCAGGTGTGCCCTGAACAAGTTCTCTACTGCTTTTATGTATGTGCATTCAGTGGAAAGTTGACACTCGTCTGTTGAGTAGGCATCCCCTGCTTGGAGTTGAGAATAGAGATACTAGGTTATGTGCTTTGTGAGGGACTGCACTGCATTTTATTCTGCCCCAGAATCTTAAATAAAGTTCTGCATTTTAGGTGACTGGGGGACTCACCTAAGGAAGCCTTTATACAGCAGTCTGACTTCAGGATGTTCATGTTTGTATTTTTTTTTCAGGTGCCTGCACAATATTATGTGCTACCCCAATAAACACAATGCGAAAAATGTGTCGTAATTTTACATATTTCTACATTTAAAAATTGCATTTTTTAAGAATATGTTTTAATAAAACATAACAGGTGTTTTTTTCCTATTTGGATAATGTAAATAGTTTGAGAAATAACTGCAAGAAACAGTGTAATCATAGGACACTAGTATACCATCACAAACATAAGTGTTGCAGAGTGTTAGTGTAAAATGATGAAGGACCACCCATGGTGAAAAGCGAAGTAGCTGTAAAAAAGCTCCAAATGATGCATGGTGATTCGACTCAAAGTTACAGCAAAGAGAAGCAGAACTATGTTAAAATGATGGAAGTCTCTGTAGAACAAAGACTCAAAACAAGCAGACATTTCTGCAATCAAGCAAATTAAACAGATGCAAGCAGATATACAATATCTGCAATTGATGATAACTCAGGCATCCAATTTATTTGTTTTTTATTTTATTTTTATTTTTTCATTAACGTTTCCTGTCTGGCAGAGTGGCACTCAGAATTGGTGTCTGAGTACGAAGTAGAAGCCCAACAGATTTAATTTCACAAGTGGAGCATTACAGCTTTTGTTATAGTACTCCACTTGATATATGAGCAAGAAATCTTTATTAGAAATTACTGTGTTTTTTCTGATATTATGAAAATGGAGAAGGAAAATAAAGGGGAAGAAAGAAAGAAGATGAAGAGAGGTAGAAAAAAAGTTAAGAGGGAGAGGGTGAATTGAAGATACAAGAGAGGAAGGGGAACAAAGGAAACAAGAAAACATCCAAGTCCGCCTCCACATCCGCAGCATGGTAGTGATAGTGAAAAAGAAAAAAACTATGATAAAACAAACTAAACAATGCAAACTGAGAACAATCAATAAAATTTTATTTGTAGAGCTCTTTGTACAATTAAATCTGCACAAAGTGCTGTACATGATAAAAACAGCAAAATAAACAAAGAAAACACATTTAGGGCAAAATCGATTATACACAACCACTTAAACTCTCACACAAGACACATACACACCCGACCCCATCCCTTTACTGCAAAAACAGTGCTCAATCCGTTCCTATCTCTTTAAAGTGGAAATGAACCCCATAAAAAACCATAACCCTGCCCTAGACAACATTTGAACAATTCTACAAAGTGGGCAGTGCCAGGAGGCAGGTAGGGGCATGGCCAAGTGTGTAGGATGAGCGGAGGGGACGTGGGGGTGTGGTCAGGAGGACAGTGGCAGCTAGCTATATCTGACACTGAAACATGAACAGGGACAGTTGGCAGTTTTGCGACTGATCAATGTTAATCTGTTTGGAATGTTAGCCTAAGTTAGCATTACCACTCAGATACTGGACTCCTCCTGTCTCCCTCGGCCTCAGCAGCACTGGCCTCAGGCAGCGCTGACTCAGCGCCCTGAGCTAGTGGAGTTCCTCCGCCATCCCCGGAGGTTGAGGGGTTGAGGGAGGCTGTATGGAGCCCAGCGGCCCCTAGCCGTATCAATTCGAGCTGCCGGCTCAGGACGCTGAGTCAGCCCTGTCAGAGGCCGGCTAAACTGGCATGGCTCCCAGAGAGAAGGATCCCCAAGAAACACTGGGGTTATTCTGTATAAAACAATTAATAAAAACACTTCAGTAACACATAATAATAATAATAATAATAATAAATAGAAAATAGAAAAAAAATAAAAATAAAGAAAAACATAAGAAATTAAAATTTGATAAATAAAATAACTAAATTAAAAGCCAAGCTAAATAGGTAGGTCTTGACCTTCTTTTTAAAAACCTCAGCAGTTTCTGCATCCCTGAGGTTCACCGGCAGGCTGTTCCACAGAGGAAGACTGCAGTGGCAGAACACGGCTTCACCATATGTCTTCGTTCTGACTTGTGGAACAACTAAAAGGCCAGTACCAGAGGACCTCAGGGACTGTGAGAGCTCATACTTTAAAAGAAAGTCGAATAAATAAGATGGACCAAGACCATAAACACATTTTTCTTAAAGGAGTCATAACCTACTATTACTTTGCATACCCACACTCTATTATAGTCTTTCCGGCCTTTCTAAAAAAGAAAAGTTGAAAGAAAGTGAGAAAAATAAACACAGAGCTCACAGAGGAACACAGAGGAAGGAGGCTTAGGTGGTATGTAAACTGTAACACATAAAACAGAGGGGTTACTAAAAAGGAATAATGGTTGAAGCAGTTCTGTCACCTTTTTTACCTCCCCTGATAGAAAATAAAAAGAAAATGTGGGGGAGAAGCCATCGGTGAGAATAACAGGCACATAAGTGCCAATCCAGGCTTGAGGTAAAAAGAGATAGTCAATATCCTTATTATCGGAAAAAAAATTATTAACAATAAAAGATTTATTTAAAAGAGAGTGAACCGATCGCATCCCAAAGAGAGGAGCAGAGAAGAGCCCCGGGGGAACATCCAGCAGCTACAATGCAAGGGCCCCGGAGGGCTGCAAAAACGTTCCCCTGGGCTATCCCAGCAGCCGGCGACAACAGGGCGGATCCAGCCATAGACTCGAAGACCAGAGTGTGCCCCACCTCTCAGCGGGGACTCGACCAGGGATCAGCCGAAGGGGGTCTCCCGCTGCCAGCCTGCGGGGGTGCTGCAGATTGCCGACATGCGCTGCCCCCAACCCGGGCCAATCCCCACAGCCGACATCCCAATGCCCCTCTGCCCCACGTGGGGGCACCACACCAATAGCAACAGCAGACAGACGGCATCCCCAGGTCAAGCCTATCCGGCACCCGGACACCGAGCTCAACCAGCTCCCAAATCTCAATCCCGCACACTGCAGATTATCAAGATCAAGCATCCAACTAAGGTCTATCAAACCTACCAATGAACCGGCAAGCATGAAACATACAGAACAGGCGATGAAGTTGAGACACCAGACCTGACCCCCGTCGAGCCACTCAACAGCTACAGCCAAACAATGCCCAAATAGGTCCCTCACACAGAGGGTCCCTCACCCAGCCAATGGCGCCGAAAGGAAAAAATCGGCCCGGCACACTGGCTGACTGATACAGCGGTACACCCAGGCCCGGCCAGGCAGGCACCAGGGATGAACCCACATGCCCCTGAGCATCCAGCCCTGGACACCGAGAGCCACCAACGCACCAGTGGGCAGAGGGATCACTCACCGGCAGGAAGTGACAGAGTGGAAATATACCCCTATATGGTGGGGATGCACCAGTCGAGGGGGCAGCCCAAGATCCAACCTGATGGATACATAGGAATACACAGACACACGTTCCCTCCTTCTTACACACATACACGCACACCTGCACACCTAGACACACAAGAATGGATGCTGTACGATCCCTCATACTCACCATACAAACCTTATACTCCCAGGTTCAGGTACCGATACTTCAGCAGAGCAACCACCCCCCAGACCCAGGAGGAAGACCCCCTACCCTCTAGGATGTAGAGTAGCAGACCGCCAAAGCCTCCAAGGTAGCGAAGCAGCCAGGCAAGGCAAGACAATTTTATCTGTATAGCACGCTTTCAACATCAAGGTAATTCAAGGTGCTTTACATGATTAGGGGATAAAGTAAAAATAGCAATAAAATACAGACAATAGCAATAAAACACAGGCCTAACAGCCCAAGCCCCCGACCAGACTGCTTGTTCCTCCTCCCTAACTCCAATCCCTGATGGCCAATAGCAGACAGGGTTGTGGAAAGACCTCGAGCCTCCCTCTTCCCGCTCGAGTGTGGTGTTGATGCGTGTTGTTACAATGTGCATTTAAAACAGAGGGGTGGGATGTGGGGAAGGCAGCCACACACTGGCACTGGCACTAGAGGTAAAGCTGATTGAACAGCTCCCCCTCTGGATGCCAAAAAGTGTGTCCACCCCAAAGTCTCTACATGTGTCTCTCACGAGAATGTTATAAGGGAGAATGTGGCCCAGGCAGTCACGGGATAACAGAGATAGAAACCCAGTGACGTGTACACACCATAAGGACCTACATGAGTGGTAAAGGAATGGAGTGGGTGGACAGAGGTGTCCGGGGATGGGGAGGGAAGGACTGGTGGATAAATTAACTTCCCAAGGAGCCAGCAACCCCACTGACCAATAGGCACCCCCGTTCACCAAGATCCACCAAGGGAGGGTGGCCCTGGCACGCCCACCCCGGTGCTGCAGCACCACCAAGCCTCACAGAGCCCAAGGCAGTCCCCCCCGGCCCCATCCCAGAAGAATAGCTATACCCACCCTGACATTCAGTGAACTATCAGAGCACAAAACACATTAGACACCCAGGTTGAGTTCAGCCCCCCTCACAACCCCCTCTCCCCTGTCCAAGTGCACCCCCTAAGGGGGAAAGCACCTATAGCTAGATAGTAACAACCTCCCTGCCAGCAAAGGAGGCCCACAGCGCCACCTGCACAACAAAGGCCCCAGTATGAATGCCGCCAGTAGGAGCCCAGAGAGATTGATCTGATGTGGAGACAGAAGCTGTCTCTAGACCAACGTGGTCCAACAAGAAATCTCAAAACTGATTAATATTAAGATACATTTTTTTCCAGTTCAGGAGGGTAGTTTTCTTAGCAATTTAGGGCTATTTGAACCATTTGAACTTACTTTGTGATGGTTACACCATCTAATTCTTCCTGAGGGAGAAGCTGTAATATTATATTTCAGACACTTTGTTAAGTCCTCACATATGTGGTGGAAACTTGTTATGCAATTAGGAATTAAGTGTCTATTCTCTGTTTAGTGAAAGATATATGTGTCAGGTCACCAGAGAGACAGACGCCGGGGCAGTAAGATAACAGTCTGGCCTTCGGATGTGCTGCTTTATGCGTTGCTATGACTCGCATGAAGCAGTTACTCTGGAGGATGTTCTCTCTACAGAGATAAACAATGATTGCTGAATACTATTTAAGCGGTTAGTTAGAAAGTTTGGTTAGGGTGATGCACGAGTAACTCTGTCCCCTCCATGGTCTGGCCAGACATGTTTGAATTAAATACTTAAACGCCTTCTGGGACTCAAGTCTTTTTTATTATGGAAACCCTGAGATACTTATTTTGCCATAACACATATCTGGCACAAAAATCTCTGAACGGGTGGACAAAACCAATGTCCATGGACATAATTATCCGGCATAAAACCCATCCTGAACGTCCGTTGACCTGTATAGTGTACTCTATGAAGGATTTTGTATTGTATTAATTGTAAATTGGGATTTTAAAGGTTCTTAAACATATCTGAGACCAGACATTTTGTCGAAGCTGACTGATAAATCCACTCCCATTTTTGAAA
This sequence comes from Valencia hispanica, assembly GCA_963556495.2. Classification (NCBI taxonomy): domain Eukaryota; kingdom Metazoa; phylum Chordata; class Actinopteri; order Cyprinodontiformes; family Valenciidae; genus Valencia; species Valencia hispanica. The sequence goes on along the minus strand of OY747706.1, from coordinate 25,578,081 downwards.
TAGAAAGAGCTATCAATTCATCTAATTTAGATAATCTTCTGTATATTTTAGACAACAATTTGGGGCAGGTTGAGATTAAGAAAATATAAAACTGTTGATGGCATTTGTAACTCAACTGTATTGAGTCTAAATGTACCTTTGATAATAAATTTAATTTGTTGATATTCTAAAAAAATATTTTGTCAGTCCCATAATGTGTAATTAATGTATTAAATTGGATAAAGTCTGTTCCTTCAAATATGTGTTCCAGGTATTCAATTCCTCTACACCTCCAGGCTGGAAAATGTATCATTCTTTTTTTTTGCATGATGTGCATCTGGGTTATCTGGGTTATTCCAGATGGTATCATTGAGAATAAGTAATTGATTCTTGGCAAAACCATCCTTTTTATTGATGCAACTCTTCCCATAAGTGATATGGGTAGGGATTTCCATCTAAATAGATCATCTTCCACTTTTTTTAAAAGTGGGATGTGGTTTAGCTTTGTTAAATCTGTCAATCTTGGTGAAACATTGATACCTTAAATACAGTGTATGTAATATTCCCTGACTGCCGTTATGTTGTGAATTCTGGAAAGCACAATTGATTGGAAGAACCACAGATTTCAACCAATTTATAGAATAATCTGATACTCTTGACTAAGAGTTTATCAACTCGATTACATGAGAGCTGTTTGTGAATGCTGGAGCAAAAGTAACATATCATCTGCATAAAGACTGATTTTATGTTCTATGTTATTGCATTTTATGACTTTATCATTGTTAGTTTGCCTGATTGCTGCTGCTAATGGTTCAATAAAGATAGCAAATACGGAGGGAGAGAGTGGACATCCCTGCCTGGTACCACTCTGAAGATAAAATGTAGATTAGACTAATGTAGCCAGAATTCATATTTGCGTGGAACTCAAAATATTCCAAAATTCTTTATAGATCTCTGCTGGAAATCAATCTGGGCCTGAAGCCTTTTTATTGGGCATGGTTTGGTGGGCCTCCTTGGGTTCAGCTGCTGTTAGTGGTAAATCCAGGGCCTTCTCTTGACTACCTGATAGTTTAGGAAGTGCTATTCTATCCAGAAATTATTCAATTTCATTATGTGATGGGTTTATCTCTGGTGAGTATAAAGCCTTGTAAAATTCTTTAAAGGTGTTGTTTACTCTTTCAGGATCATATACTACATCCCTGGTCTGGTCTTTAACAGCAGATATAGTCGTTTTTTTCTTTATTTATTTTAAGCTGGTTTGCCAAGAAGCTATCTGATTCATTACCCTGTTCAAAGTTTTCTGTTCGAAGTCTTTGAATTAAGAACTGACTCTGTTTATTAATAATTTAATTTACTTCTAGCTTTGCTTTACAGATTTTGCCCAGTCTCTCCGCATCCAGGAAGCTTCTAATGATTTAATGACTTATTCTAATTACTGAATATGTTTATTTTCTATTTTAATTTTATTTCATTAGAATTAGGTTATTTTACCTCTAAGGATAGCTTTTCCTGCCTCCCAGAGAACGGATGGTGACGTACCAGGGTGAGGTCATTATACTCTAAATATGAAGCCCATTCTTTGTTAGAATATTTAATAAAGTCTTCATCCTTAAGCGATGATGTATTGAATCTCCAATTTTTGCTTGGCGGAATTTATTTCTTATTTACTACAGCTAAAGAAAGAGGAGCATGATCGCTGACAGCTATAGGGTATATCTGTCACGTGGTGTGTGGAGAATGGACCCAAACGCACTCGCTGAAGGAAGGTGCAGGATGTTTATTATTGTGAAGTCGTGGTGATGATGATGAAGACACTGGACATCGGGCAGGGAAGGAAGACAGCAGGAAGAATGACACACCATGGGGATTGACAAATACTGACTACTACTAAGGAATGATCCGGCTGGGAGTGAAAGGAAGTGAGGGGTCTTAAAGGCAGGAGGTGAGTAGGATCAGGTGTGGATGATGAGACAGACAGGTGAAGACAATAAGGCAGGAATAGGGCAGCGTGACAGGACCCCCCCCTTTAAAGGTGGATTCCAGACACCGTGGAGAGAGTGAAAAAGAAAGGGAAGAGAAAAAAAACAAGCACCCTTGCCAGGGTGGGTGGAGGGGGCCCACGGAAGGAGGGCCCCGAGTCTCTTTGGGTACGCCCCTGGAAGTCTGGCAGACGTCCCCGGTGGCGGCCCCTGAGGACCTGGAGGTCGGGCGGACGGCCCCGGCGGCGTCCTCTGGCTGGACGGAGGTCGGGCGGACGGCCCCGGCGGCGTCCTCTGGCTGGACAGAGGTCGGGCGGACGGCCCTTAGGTCCTCTTCTTAGGGTCAGGTAGCGCCAAAGGTGCCTGGCCGGTAAAGGTCGGCCGAGACAAAGAGAGTCTGGAGGCTCGGACGCCTCCTCAGACGAAGGTTCTGGAGGCTCGGACGCCTCCTCAGACGAAGGGTCTGGAGGCTCGGACGCCTCCTCAGACGAAGGTTCTGGAGGCTCGGACGCCTCCTCAGACGAAGGTTCTGGAGGCTCCAGGGACTGGGAAGGGTCCTCCCTGACCCTCCCTGGGAGCTTCAGCGACGGAGACGGGTCCTCCCTGACCCTCCCCGGGAGCTCCAGCGACGCATGGGGAAATGTCCATCGCTGGAGAGCCGCCGCTGTGACCGCCAGAAACACGGCAGCCACAACAACGGCGGGCTCTGGAGCTGGAACGGGCTCATGGACTGGAACTGGAACGGGCTCATGGACTGGAACTGGAACTGGCTCATGGACTGGAACGGGCTCATGGACTGGAACGGGCTCATGGACTGGAGCCGGAACGGGCTCACGGACCGGAGCCGGAACGCGCTCACGGACTGGAGTCGGAACTGCCCCGGAAGCGGCCCCACCTCGGCGGCGTCGCTGCCTGCGGTGAGGCGCTCCCCTGGAGCAGAGGTAGGCCGTCTTGTCCCCATAGAAAAACTCGAAGAGGTCCTCCTCCCTGATGTGAGGAGCCCCCGAAGAGCCAGCTGGAGGAGGGATAAAGACGGCGGGGGAGAGAACCGGCGGTGGGTGCCACGCGGAGATGGAGCCGACGTTGGTGGTCCGTGTGGCCGCGCCGCCCTGCTCCTCGCTCGCTGAATCTCCGGTTCGGCGGGTCCGTCGCCTACGGCCAGATGGTGGAGGCGGAGAGGGCGGACCGATCGTCTGGTCCAACGCCTCCTGGCGAATCCTCTCCGCCTCGCGTCGCTGGTCGGCGAGCTCCCGGGCCGAGAAGACACTCTGGAAGTGAGGGAGCACTCCGAGGATCTCCCCGGCTCCGGAGACCCGCACAGGGAGGTGAGGAGAGGCAGCGAGTCTGGCCAGGTTAGCCCAGACGTCCTGGCGCAGGGCGGCGATCTCCTGGGCGAGTGCTGGGTCCATGTTTAGGGCCGGATCATTCTGTCACGTGGTGTGTGGAGAATGGACCCAAACGCACTCGCTGAAGGAAGGTGCAGGATGTTTATTATTGTGAAGTCGTGGTGATGATGATGAAGACACTGGACATCGGGCAGGGAAGGAAGACAGCAGGAAGAATGACCCACCATGGGGATTGACAAATACTGACTACTACTAAGGAATGATCCGGCCGGGAGTGAAAGGAAGTGAGGGGTCTTAAAGGTAGGAGGTGAGTAGGATCAGGTGTGGATGATGAGACAGACAGGTGAAGACAATAAGGCAGGAATAGGGCAGCGTGACAATATCACAGTGTCTGAAATGTCATTCAACAGTAAGCTGTTGACTAAAATATAAGTCAGTTGAGAATAAGAATGGTGGACATTTGAGAAAAAATATTTGTCCTATGGTTGGGGTGCACAGATCACCATGCATCGCAAACTCCATAATCACTCATGTACTGCTTAACTATATCTATGGATTACCAGCTGCTCTGAGTCCCTGCTGTACTGAGCCTGTCTATTTCTTCATTTAAACATATTAGGAAACTCAGGTGATTTAAGATCCTCTGCAGCTGAGGTAGATTTATGAGTCTCTTGTAATAATACAACATCTGCATTTAATCCTTTAAGCTGGTTAAAAATTTTAATTGTTTTCTCTCTAGTGCCAGTTCTATGAACATTCCATGTGTCAAACCTTAGAGTAACCATAGTTGTGTGTGTTTGTGTAACTGAAGTTGGACAGTGCATGTCACCACAGAAACAGATAAACACAAGTGCAGTCATAGTCACTGCTTGTAGTTGTCTGATTGAAAGTCCAGAAGCAGAGATATAAGTCAGAAAAATAAGTCAGAAAAATAGAAGATGTTAGGATGGTGTTGGGGCTGGGAGGGGAAGAGAGATATATGGTTGTGTTATGAAAAATGTCTCTCTTTGTGTGAGTGACAGATGTGAAGATGGGGGGGGGACGATATCCCAGTGCAATCTTACATTAGATTACAATTGTGGGGCGCTGGGATGTTGGCGGTGGGGATTGGCCTAAGGTGGTGGGGCCCCTCGTCGGCCAGCCCCTTGTCGGGTCCCTGCTGGGGGGTGGGGTGCCCCTGGGCCCCGGCTCTCCCGGTCCATTGACCAGCCCGCCCTGGCGCGGCTGGTTGCCGGCGGGGCCCATGGGCTCGTCACTGCTGCCCCCCGGGCCCCTGCATAGTAGCCGCTGGACGTTCCCCTGGGGTTCTCCTTTGCTCCACTCTTGGGGGATGCGGTCGGCCCCACCGGGTCCGCCTGGGGCCCTGGGGGTCCTTTGGAAGTCTTGGCTCCGATCTCCATGTCTGCAGCGATTTCTGGGAGACGGATTGATGCCTGCTCACACCAACTATCGAACACTCTTATGGAGAAACCTTATATGCACCAGCATACTAACACACACACATAGATGTGGGGTCTCTGGTGTTTAAGGATATATTCTTGGGCTGAGGTTATCATTACTAGAGCTTGATTAATAAGTACCTTGAGTTTTTCTGTGGCATTGTTGTTGTATTTTTATATCTATTTTTGTGTGATGTGGTTGTGTAATTCTTAGTTCACAATGTTTGGTTTGTTTTGTCGATGTTCCTTTTTCGTGTTTTGTTTTGTTTTTCCCCCTCTCTCTGCCGTCCTGTGGGTATGGAGGCAGACTTCAATGTCTTCCTGTGTTTTCTTTGTTCCCCTTCCTCTCTTGTATTTTCAACTCACCCTCTCTCTTGACTTTTTGTTTCCTACCTCTCTTCTTCCTTCTCCTTAATTTTCCGTCTCCGTGTCCATAACATCAGGAAATAAAAACAGAACAATTCATAATAAAGATTTTTCACACATATATCAAGTGGAGGACTATAGCAAAACTTGTACTGCTCCACTTGTTAAAGTAAATCTGTTGGGCTTCTACTTGGTACTCAGACACCAAAAAGAAGATGAGGGGGGGGAGACGATATCCCAGTGCGAGCTTACATTAGATTACAATTGCCTGATGAAATAACTTATCTTGCCAGTGTTACGTGACTCAGACTAACTGTGGTTGCTCCTAATAAAGCCACAGGGTGATCTGCTGGTCCATGAACAGCTGCCCGATAAAATACAGTTTATGTATCCAAATTTAACTGAAAAACAAAAAAAGAAGCAGAACAAATATGTATCCCCTCCCTGGGCTGCCACCTTATCGTGGTGGAGGGGTTTGAGTGTCCCAATGATCCTAGGAGCTATGTTGGAGCTGGTGTGCGAGGTTGAGAGGTTTCGACTGGACATCAAGGAGAATCTGATTCCTTCTCCTCGAGAGGGGTTGGACTCTCTTCCACTCTGGAGTTGCCCCCGCTGAGAGGGACCGAGCTTGGGTGGGCATACTTGTTGCCCCTCATCTCGGCGCCTGTACGTTGGGGTTTACCCCGGTGAATGAGAGGGTAGCCTCCCTCCGCCTACGGGTGGGGGGACGGGTCCTGACTGTTGTTTGTGCTTATGCGCCAAACGGCAGATCGGATTACCCACCCTTTTTGGAGTCTTTGGAGGGGGTGTTGGAGAGTGCTCCTCCCGGGGACTCCCTTGTTCTGCTGGGAGACTTCAACGCTCACATGGGCAATGCCAGTGAGACCTGGAGGGGTGTGGTTGGGCAGAATAGCCCCCCCAATCTGAACCCGAGTGGTGTCTTGTTATTGGACTTCTGTGCTCATCATGGATTGTCCATAACAAATACCATGTTCAAGCATTAAGGTGTCCATATGTGCACTTGGCACCAGGACACCCTAGGCCGCAGCTCAATGATCGACTTGGTTGTCGTCTCATCTGATCTGCGGCCGCATGAGTTTCCTCCGTAGAGTGTCTGGGCTCTGCCTTAGAGATAGGGTGAGAAGCTCAGTCATCCGGAGGGGGCTCAGAGTAGAGCCGCTGCTCCTCCACAGCGAGAGGAGTCAGTTGAGGTGCCTCGGGCATCTGATCAGGATGCCTCCTGGACGCCTCCCTGGTGAGGTGTTTCGGGCACGAAACTGAAAAAAATGTGAATTTAAACTGAACACTATTTTAAAAACATTAGTGCTAATCATATATATATTTTAAAGATTTTGTGGGTCTAGTGGCCTTTATTGGACAACTAATAGATAGGAAATATGAGAGAGAAGGGGGGATAGACATGCTGCAAATGTTCCAAGGTCTGGGGGGTCAAACCAAGGACAGCCACGTCACGAACTGCAGTCTCCACATATGGGGCACCCACTCTATCACTTTGCCACGGCTGCAAATCAGTTTTCTCTAGTCATAATTATACATTTGAATATGTGTTCCAATGTGGCTTGTTTGTCGGATTAAAAGTATGTTTTGAAAAAGTTTAAACAGGTATTAAACATTCTTTTTATGAAAAATGTTTTTTGTTTTTGGTCAGATGTAATATTTTTATCCTAAATGTTTGTGAGGATGTGTGTGTGTGAGTGTGTGTTTGTGTGTGCACGCTTGGCTCACCTTCTCCTCCTCAGGGATGCATCTTGGTGTTCTCTCCCAGCTGAAGCAGATCAGCCTAATCACGGAGGAGCGGAAATAAAAGGGGAGCGCCTACCTGGAGCAGACGCCAGATGGTCAACCTCAACAGTGTGCGCCGGTTGCTTCCATGGATCAGTCGGTCAGCCGATCGCAGCCTCCAGCGTCTGCTACTATGCTTGCCTCCCTGCTGCTCTCTCTCGTGTTCCTCCGGCTGGGTTCAGTCTTCCATTTGCCTGTCCACCCTCACGGTCTATCTGGGCACCTCACATCCCCCCCAGGCCCATCTCTTGTTTTTTACGTGTCCTGTTTAGCAATGTGGAGCTCAGAATTGGTGTCTGAGTACCAAGTAGAAGCCCAACAGATTTACTTTCATAAGCAGAGGACTACAGCTTTTGCTATAGAACTTCACTTGATATGTGTGAAAAATCTTTATTATGAATTGCTGGGGGTTTTATTTCCTAATGTTATGGACACGGAGACGGAAAATTAAGGGGAAGAAAGAAAGAAGATGAAGAAGAGAGGTAGGAAACAAAAAGTCAAGAGAGAGTGTGAGTTGAAAATACAAGAGAGCAGAGCAGGAGCTTAAGTAGGCAGCAGCCCAGGTGGGGCCAATCAGCCAATTAGCAGGCTGGAGAGCAGAGGGAAACATGAAACAGTGCAGAGTATGACACTGACATTGACCTCAGCTAAGTCACACATTAATTTTTCTCCCTTACTTTTCTCACATTGCCACTGTTTAAGTTACATAATTACCATCATACGTCATTCAAAAGTACAGCTGCAAAAATTTGACTCATTTGAATTTGACCTTGTTTACGTCTGCATATAAACGTAGTTCAGGTGACTGAATGTTCATATCTGTAATGTTGCAGAAATGTAAGCAGACCTCACGTACTGTTTGTTGCTCGGGTGACAGCCCAGTGTGACATGAAAACATGATTGAATACAATGCAGGTAACTGAGATCAGAGGAATCAGGGTGAATTATAATGCCAGGTGTGAATGGTTTTGCTTAATGCCATCTGTTTTTCTCGATCTACCAACATGTCTAATAATGCCTGTTCTGAACGTGGCGTAAGTGTGTGTTGCATGGGCTGAAAGACTTTGAAAGGATATTTCTAAAGATACTAAATCAGAACTCATATGGTAGTTCAGATATTAAATGATATCAAAATCTGAGTAGATCATAATGGATGGAAGTGACAACAGAAAAACTAGTTTAAACTTCTCTCCTATGTGATTAAAAAAACTTCAGGTGTTTCAGGCTGTCATAGTAAAAACCCACTGGAGTCTGTTTTGATCTGATGATTGTGCGAGCTGGAATCAAATATTTTTTCTGCTGTGGTTCTGGGTCATATCTGGGGGGTTAGCTTGCCTTCAGGCATGGCTTTGTCTCAGCTCTAAGGTTGGGCTCTTGCCCCATAACAAAGGAACAAGTGGTGCACACTGTTAATCTCTGCACTCTACTAAGTCCCAGCTGTGGTCCCCCATTCTCTCTGTGCCTTTTAATCTAAAGTTGAGCAGCATGGGCCTCTGCTTCAAAAACAGCCATGGAAAGACAAACATAGTTAAACGAAATCAAAAAAAATATTTTTTGATGTTTCACAATCCAATACAAACTGTAATAATCTTTCCAAAATGTAGGAAGAACTATTTGTAGATTTTTACATGAACAATGTTTGGGTTTCAGATTCTTTCAATATAGCTGAATCATTTTATAAATAATTTTTATATTTAAAATTTACAAACTATTTATAAATACTTAAATCAGACAGCATTAGATACAGTAGTGTTGTGCAACAGAAAGTGCAATAATGTTTGGCTTACATAACCATTAATTATTATATTTAATAATTATGTAATTATTAATGAAGTTTGAGTTTACTTTGTTAAAGAATTTGGGGCTCAACCCTCGTCAGAACGAATCTTGAACCAAACAGTCTCTTATGAAGGAATGAATTCAATGTCGTTGGATGACGTAATTGCACGCACACACCTGAATAAGCACAAACAACTTTTCCCCAAAGTATGAGAATTTGTTAAAAAAATAGATTAACCTTACAGCCTAGGTATTAAGTGAATTAATTCTATACCTACACCACCAACATGCAAACTACTAATCTAATTGAAGACAATGGATAATATGCAAACTAGTCATATCAACTAACAAACGAGTAACTTTAATGAACAAGAACGGAACAATGAAAAACATTAGAAGACAACTTAAAGATCACAGTTTTAGTATATAATGAAGAGGGGAAAGAGGAGAGGAGATGTGAGGTAGAGAAGGGTGTGGACATGTGTGTGTATGTGTGTGGGGGCTTGCCACAAAGTTGCACTATTAACTTGTTTAACTGTACAAATGAATTGCCAAATTCTGCTCTGGACTGAACCAGTTACCACATAGCAAAATCAAAGGCATGCGATCAGCAGCTTCAGTGAAAACAGCAGATTCAGCGTTCAAAATACATCAAACCAACTCTATGAAACAAAATCTAAATCTCTCTAACCTGTCTATGCCCAGACACATAAAAAGAAAAAGAAAATAGGCAAGGCAATTTTATTTGAATAGCTCACTTTCAAAAATAAGGTAATTCAAGGTGGTTTACATGATTAAGGGGTAAAATAAAAATAGCAGTAAAACACAAGGCATATAAAGTAAAAACAGCAATAAAGCAAGAAGCACACACAACACATATGATACATGAAAACATTATTCAAAGGCAGCTCTAAATAGATACGTTTTTAGTAGTGATTTAAAAGAACTCGGTGTTTCACCAGCTTTGCAGTTTTCTGGAAGTTTGTTCCAGATTAGAGGAGCATAGAAACTGAAAGCTACTTCTCTACGTCTGGTTCTAACTCTAGGGATGTTGAGTAGACTGGAATTAGAGTACCTGAGTGATCCGGTGGGTTGGTATAGTAACAGCAGATCTTCAACATATTTTGGTGCTAAGCCAGTCAATGATTTATAAACTAGTAAAAGTATTTTAAAGTCTATTCTCTGAGCTCCAGGGAGCCAGTGTAAGGACTTTAGTACTGGGGTGATGTGCTCTACTTTCCTGGTTCTAGTGAGGATGCAAGCAGCACCGTTCTGGATCACCTGAAGTTGTCTAATTGACTTTTTTGACAAACCTGTGAGAACGCTGTTGCAATAATCAAGCCGACTAAAGATAAACGCATGGATGAGTTTTTCGAGGTCCTGTTGCGATGCGACATCATTCCTTTAATCCTAAAAGCTGACCTTGTTATTGCCTTTATGTGACCCTGGGGGTTCAGGTCTGAGTCCATTACTACACCTAGATTTTGGGCCTGATCAATAGTTTCTAGCTTTATTAACTGAAGCTGTGTGCTGACTCTTGATCGCTCCTCTTTAGGTGAAAAAGTAATTACTTCTGTTTTGCTTCTGTTCAGTTGGAGAAAGTTATGGCACATCCATCTATTGATTTACTTAGGACTTGGTTGGGTTCAAAGTCACCTGGTGACGTCGTAATGTAAAGCTGAGTATCATCTGCATAGTTATGATAGTTAATCTTATTGGTTCTTATAATCCGGGCTAGTGGGAGCATGTAGATATTAAATTAGAGGGGCCCCAGGATGGAGCCCTGGGGCACCTGTAATGGAAGAAAATACTTCATTGTTCCAAAAACAAAAGAAGACTGAGTCCCAAAAGGCATTTAAGTATTTAATTCAAACATGTCTGGCCAGAACATGGAGGGGATTGAGGTTGCTCTTACATCGCCCTCCCCAACCTTTCTGACTAACATTTTAAATAGTATTCAGCAATCACTGTTTATCTCTTACAGCATGTCTTCTCCAATCTTAATGTCCAGCTTCTGGAGAACCGGTTCATGCCAGTCTGATAGTATAGTATGAACCAGCACATCCCAGATCAGACTGCTCCGTAGTTATCTTGCTGCCCCGGCTTCTGTCTCTCTGGTGATCTGACACATCTCTATCAGGAACACAACTTTGCTTCCCCTAACTGTGTCATCTCACCCTAGATACATTCATTAGACAGAGAATATGTACTTAAATCCTAATTACATGGGAATATTCCGACCACACACCCCACATGTGATTTCTGTTTGTTCTGATTAAAAGCTTCCTATTAAAAGTAGGTCTTGGGGTCTCATTTATAAAACTTTGCGTAGAATCATTACTAAAACCGTACTTAAGCTCAGCAGCTTTTCTTTACTTACGCCTAGTAATGTTTCCGATCTATCAAACTTGGAGTACGCACAGCTGCACGCACTTTCCGCATTATAAATCCCACTCTCCCTAGAAATGTGTGAAGGTGTTTTTGGATCATATCCCGCCCCTTACACACCCACTTTCTCCCATAAACGGTCCATGCAAATTGTCTAGTGAATATTCTGCATCCACTTAAGCCAGTTAATATAGGGCGTTTCACGGGTAACCATGGAAATCAAGAGGCGGAGAAAGTAATTCCACAGAGACAGCTGCAGGCTCATAGAGGCATGGAAAATTGTTTTATTTCAGTCAATCACTCAATCAGCCCTTTACTCAGCCAAAGGCAGCCCAAGTGCTTCACATTCAAAGACAAAAATACAGTTTCAAAAAGCAAATGTGTAACCAGAAGAGAGTAAAAAGATTTAAAAAATTGTATAATAAAAGCAGCACAAGTTATGAAAAAGATCTGAACAATAAAGTTCCAATTAGGCCTTTATGATTACTTCTTGTAGCAACAATAAGACTGGAATTTGTTAAAACAAAATTATTAAAAGAAGATAATTATTTAAACAAATAAAACTAGATATTTAAAGCCTGACAGAAAAGGTGCGTTTTAAGTCTACTTTTAAAAAGTATCATCCTTGCAAAATATTGATTTGGGGTCACAAACAAAAGGAAGAGCAGCAAGTGACGCAGCATTGATGCAGCAGCGTTCCTGACATAAAAAGAAGAATGGGGGACAGGGTGCACGGTTCCAGCGCGTCGGTAGATCTAACACCGGGTCCAGTTCAGCACATAAATCTAATAAGACTGCTTTAAGGAATCTACACCGGGTCCCCCATCCAGATGCTTCCAGTGGCGTGATCTTTAATCAGTGAGAGCATCCATTGTGCATCATTATGCAGGGGACGCTGCAGTATTCGTACTTCACACAAATAATACACCAATAAGTGCAATTTCTATAAAATCTGAAGACATAAATACATCTGAATATACTGTGATATAATTCTTATGTGCAAAACATTTTCATTCAGCTTTTCATTTCTATTCTCAGTTCAGAGATGGGATGGGAGGTTGACTGCTGGTTTTGTGTCTGTGTGCGCAAATCTCTACAAGGTGTAAATTGTGGCTTAAATTCACATTTTAGCCATCTCTCCTGCTTCGCTGTCAGTGTCCTCTGTGTCCAAATAAGTGCGTAAGCAAGATCCTTAGTGTGCTTAAAGTTGCGCACATTTTTCCACCACGTTTTTTCTATAAATCCTAAACTTGGCGTAGAAAGTTGCTTACATAGTTTTCACACCCCGTTTTGTGCGTAAGCAAGCTTTATAAATGAGACCCCTGTTCTTTAGGTAAGACTCGAACCAGTCAAGTACTGTACCAGAGAGTTCGACCCAGTTCTCCAGTCGTTCCAATAGTATATCACGATTAACAGTGTCAAATGCTGCACTGAGAGGTTGCAAGCTGGCGCTTACCTGGTTCTGATGAAACTGGCAGTTCTGTTAGTTGGAAACAGGGCAACACCCCGAGTTGACTTCAATGATTGGCTTCTGCCAGTCTTCAATAATTGCACTGATTGCAGTTCGGTCATTAAAAGAACACTCCCAGATGCACAGGAGGTTCAAAAGCTATTTCAGCTTCCACGTTTTAAAAGACTCCTTCCCTGTCCTGCAGGTTAGAAGAAAAAGGATCCACGTGTTAAGTGTCTCCAATAACAAGCAGTGCTTGAATGGAAAGACAACAAAGTGCCGACCGTCAGCCATATTTATAAGCTTTCGTGATGACATCATCATTGTTGTACCGAATACTATGAATGCTGGGAAATGTGGTATGTTCAGTCCTTTTTGAGTAAAATGAATCCCGGCAAGTACGCTCAAAAGTATGCATGTATGCTCCTAAATACAACCAGAAATTTTTATTAATTTAATTTGGAGTTTATGTGATAGATCAACTGTTATAATCTTTAGGTTAGCGTTATAGTCTTATCTTTAGCATTATTTTAGGATTTGTCAGTCTTTGCTTTTCTTATTCAGTTCATTCCTTGTAGTTTTGTTCTTTACTTTAGTATATCATGTGTTTTATTCTACTCTTAGTTGCATTCTGTAGTTACATGTGCTTGATCTTAGTTCTAAAAACCCATTTCTTTGTTAACTCTTAGTTCACAATGTGTAGTATTTGAGTTGTTCCCAGATCTACCAGCTCCCTGCACTCCCATCCTGTCGTCCATCTGCTCATTAACTCACGTGTCTAGCATTCTAGTAATTCCTGGTATAAATACTTCTTGGTTTTATTTCCTATTATTCCCAGCAGCCAAGTACCTTGTGGTGCTCTTGTGGTTTAATATCTTGGATCTTCCTGAACTTTAGTTTTTTTTTTTTTACATTAAGTAAAACTGTTACTTGTCAAAAGCCTGCCTTCTGTCTCCTTCCTGCATTTGGGTCATGTGTTTCCAAATTTCATGAAACCAACATGAAGTAGCATGACTGAGAAGTTAAAAAATGCCTGGTTTGCCATTCTTTTATGTAAAAAGATTTGTGAAGAGTGATGTTCATTAGAATTTAGCTCCTTTCACAAAGGTCCCTGAAATCAATCTGTTTCAACGAGTTCCCTTCAGATGTGCCTTCATACGTAATAACTAGAGCTCTTCTGTTTATAATTAAATTTGTCAATCTGTTCTCTAAAGGCCTCAAAGGTTTGTTAGAAAGCATTACTATTGTGGATCAATAGAATAGTAGTTGTCTTGCAATCTTACATTTGAGTCCAGTTTACTCCTGCAATATGTGCTTGGGCAAGGCATTTAATCCCAAATAGTCTACCGATTGGCATATTAGTGTATGAATGTTTGTAGGGGTGACTGGGTAAATTCTGCTCCAGTGTAATTCACTTTAAGTGGTTGGAATGACTAGAAAAGGGCTATATAAATTCAGTCCCTTTATCATTACTAAACAAACAGCATCATGAAAACTAACGATACATCAAAAAAGTCAGGATTAGAAATGTGAAGAAAAGTTTAACAGAAGCTTAGGTTATAAAACAATATCTAAAGCTTTCATTGTCTCACACTTTAAATAATCTAAAAAGAGCGCAGGGCACAAATACAAAACCTACTCAGACATAGCTGTCCACCTAAGCTAACAAGCGATGCAAGGAGAGCTTTAATCAGATAAATGCCCACAAACCAAGTTAACTCTTAAATAGTTGCAGATGTCCACATCTCGGGTGAGAGAATCTGTTGACAGAACAGTCTATTTCATAGATGTATTTCTTCCACAAGGTCTTTATGTGGCACAGCCAAGAAGAAAGCTGTTGTTTAAAGAAAGCTATAAGGGGTCCTCTTCAATTTTCTGAAAGCTATGTAGGGGAAACAGAAACTGTGTGGAAAAAAGGTGCTCTGCTTAGATGACGCAAAATAATGTTTTGACCTTCTGAATTTAGATGTTTATACATCAGCCCTCATAGTGAAACATGGTGGAAGTATTTTGCTGTGGGGAAGCTTTTTATTAGAATAAATGGGAAAGCTGGTTAGAGTAAAAAACAACAACAATAAAATCTATTGAAATGTATGGCTGTAATGTTACAAAATGTAATCAGAAGTTGAAAGGATGTGAAGTATTTCGAACATAACTTTTCTTTTATGTTCTATGGCAGATTATTTCAAACATTTCTACTTTAAACTTAGTCAAAAATTAGGAAACTTTTTTTTCCTCTTAAAAACTCAAGGGAGTATTAAAGACATTAAATCAAGATGACAATGCTGGACAGATGGCTTTACGGGCAAAATTAAATAGTGATTACACTATTGATCATTGTGCTAGTGCTCTCACAGGGAGGCCAGAGATGAAAGTTAGGTGGGAAGACCTGGCAGAGCTTCTGCATTTTTGCTTTCAGACACTTCAGCAAGATGAATGCTTGCCAGCCTAAGGTCCTGAACCCATGTCCTCATTTTCAATAACTGTCTCTATTCACATTACCAACTCCTACTAAAAACAAAAGTACCCACCAGGCAGCAGATGAAAGACAGCATAAAGTTAAAGATAAAATGGTTCCTCTTGACTCACATATTTGTCATATAAATACATCTATTTGAGGCTTATGAAATTAAAAATATAAATGGAATAGGTGCAGAGGAAATAATTCAAGTTTTTCAGTTGATAAGCAATCTTACATAACACATGCAATTTTAAGTTCACAATGGGAAGATGTTAACATATTGTGAAGCTTAAGGAACATGTTTCATTGTTATCTTTGGTAATCCATAAGGTCTGTAAATCACTGCATACCATGGTCTCAGGCTTGGTTGCTAATCGTAAATTCACAGAAATCTATTTAGAGTAAGCAAATATCACAAAGTCCTGCACTTGGCTCTCTATTTTCTCATTAGGCAGATAAATGGAAGATAGCTAGCACTGGATGTGAAGGCAAGAACAGATTAGTCTCCCTTCACAAACAACCGCATATCCTTGACTTTTAATTAAAAATGCCATCGCAATTAGACACGGTAGTATAAAGAACTGCCGAAATAAAAAGAGTTCAGGCATGCTATAAAGGCAATCCGGCGCAGTTCCAAGAGAATAAAGCTTTTCACTTTTTTCATTGTGATTGTGAGGATTCTTTTTATTATCTTTTAAAATGGAAACTTAAATCGGCTTATAGGTTTCCTGCATAAGCGCAGCAGCAGGAGCAAAAGGGGAAGCAGAGAGGAGAAAATAGAACTTAAATTTATCAAACTGGTTAAAAAAACGTTGAAGATTGAGGTCAGAGAAGGAGGAAAACTATTCCTTCTGCACAATAAACGAGAACAATTAATCAACAGTTAATTTGAATCCCACCATTTATTCATCTCAAACATCTGGTTTAACCAAGTCACATTACTGAAGTAATGAATCTGTAGAACACTGACATTTGAAAAAGACAGCAGCCAGTAGCACCCAGCATAGAGCCATCTGCTAAACATGAACAACAACAATGCTCTTTATTCCATATGAGTCATGCAAGTCCTGTTCCTGGAAATTGCAGAAGCTTGTATTGTGAAAACAGAAAATATGTCTATGGCCTAGTTGCATTACTTTACTGAACAGGACTATGATAAAAACTATACTATGCTCACTGATTGCCCTGAATTCAACCAATTGCATCAGGAAAGATATCAGAGCTGGTAGCTTCTGCCTTAGTAATGAGAACATCTTTTTTTAAATGGAGAGAAACTATTCTAAGAGAATTTGGACGCTAGAGTTTAAACACATTTTGTATCAGCTTTTCAAGCACTTTAAAAAGAATCAAAATATATTTTGCTTTAATCGCAGGAAGTCCATTTCTTTCATATTATTATTATTTCATGTTATTCCCTCATAATGTGTTTCACCAACAAGTGAACAAATGAAAACCCACTCCTACTCTAATCCTAGTTTCACTTTTTGCAATGGAATAACAAATCGGTCTTGCTGATATAGTATTCCCCACGGTAATTGGTTTTCTGGAGTGTTGACCATGTGTAGATGAAAAACAATCAGAAAAGCTCCCAACAGATGCTGTAATTACCTCAGAAGACTTGCATAAATGCACGAACAACACACAAGTGGTAGGATTCACTGTTAGCTAACAAACGCGAATGGAGGAGGAACGATTCCACTTGACATCTTGTCAGACAGTAATGTGCACCATTTAACCAATCACTGCATAGTGAAAGCAGATGCAACAAGGTGGTTCAATCAAATAAATATTTTACCAAAATCTCAAATATGTGGCATGAATGCCTATGCAGCCCCCTTCACTCTGATACTCGTAAATATAATCCAGTGCAACGATTTCATTTCACAAGTCATCTAAATAATACAGTCCTTCTTTGTCTATTAATTTGAATATCCTGTGAATACATTTCAGCTGTGCAGGTGTCTGAGAACATGGAAATGTGCAGGAAGAAAGCAAGTCTTGAAAGAGAGAAGCAACAAGTTCTGTTCAAATTTAACCACAAGGCATGTAGGGGGCAAAGCAAACATGTGGAGGCAGATATCATCATCAGTGAGTAGCTTGTTAGCTTTAGCTTCAGTAGCTGAACTGAATTAGTATCAGCTTAATTAGCCAGGTTTTGAGCCATTAATATAATAAAGTGTCATAAAACATTTAAAATACATAAAAAAATCATTAACATAAGCACACAATTTAAATTACTAACATATTTAAAATAATATAATCAATAATATAATGGTTAACATTAGTCATTTCTTTATGTTTGTCAGTATTGACTGACATCACTCAGAACTCTTAACTTTTGTTTTTGTTTGGTACAAACGTTCAGTTAAGGTAAAAAAAAGTTGTTTGAATAAAGGGCTGAATTTAATTCTTTATTAAAATTAGTCAATTGCAGAATAGCATAAAATAACCAGGGCTGCACTTGAAATAAATTTTATAATTTTTTTTATAGTTATCAATCATTATCGATATCGATCAATATGACTAGGCTATTTCCTTTAGCGATATGCTCTTTTTCTATATCATCCAGCCCTAGTTTACAGTAGAGTCAGGCCTTCTTGACCAACATCACAGTCTGACTTTACAAATGTGCCTCTGGAAGAACAGTTAAAAAATACCTTACCTACAATCCTCAGCCATGTTGAAAGTCTTCCCAGAAGAAGGATGCTGTTACAGCTGCAAAGGGTTGGGTAACATCATTGGGTTTTTGTGGATAACATTACTAACTGTAAAGCTTACTGTGTATTTCTAAAAGAAGGCAGACATTATTTTTATTCCGTAAAATACAAAGAAACTGTCTACTTACTTTAATCCAACATGATCCACAGGAGAGGTTGAAATATTTTAAGAACAAACAAGAGCACCTTTGCATGAATAATTTCAGCCTTTCTTGTATCTTCTGATGTTGAGTGATGTTTGACTCTACTTCCTGCATCTACAACTTCCATACTGACAACTGTTGTGGTTAGTGCCTAAACCTAGTGCTTTTATTGATTGGGAAATTGTTGTTTTTCTTAGTATCAACTGATTTATTGGCAAAGGGTGATAACTTGAGGCAAACTCTTAAATCTTGCTGATTGTGTAAAATGTATTGTGTAATTTCCTGTTGTCGCTGTTGCAACCCGTGGAGCCTTTTGGTTTTCAGACTCTCTTGAATTTATCTAGTTTTCGATGTGCTGAGGCCGTTCTAAGTTATTTTAACACACAAGCACACTGAAACACATTTTCTGTTGGTGTACTTTACGCTTGGGGAAATCTTTGTGTTTCACATGGTTTTTCTTGGCACGGTAAGGTCTTGCTAGCTTAGTTAGCTTAGCTTCATTAAGGCTATGGCTACTCCTCTTCTCTCTCCTTCTATCTCTCAATCTCGGTCTAAATCTTCTCTCTCTTGCTCTCTGTGTCAAATGTTTAGTTACTTACCTGCCTCCTTTAGTGATAATGGTAACTGTAATAAATGTAAAATCTTTGTAGCTTTGAAGGCGAGGGTGTCAGAATTAGAGGGCCAGATCTGCGCTTTTGAAAAACCAGCAGATAGCCGAGGCCCATTAGCCAGTACAGAGCCAACAAGGACAGAACCCCCTAGCTGTCTTCTAACAGAACCCGCGCAGCCAGGACGTCAGGACGGCATTGTGATGGTACGTAAGAAGTGTAGTTCCAGAACCTAGCCCACGGGTCACCACCAATTCTTCCATGTTTCGAACAAATTTTCCCCGCTTAGCGATACATCTGCTGGGAAGCCGACCCTGGTAATCAGCAGCTCCATAGTCAGAAACGTGACATTAGCAACACCATTGACCACAGTCAAATGCTTCCCAGGGGCCAGAGCAGGCGACATCAAATCCTACCTGAAACTACTGGCTAAGGATAAGCGTAAATACAGTAAGATTGTTATTCACTCTGGCGTTAATGACATCCGGTTACTGTAATCAGATGTCACTAAAATGAGTGTTGCTTCTGTGTCTAAGTTTACCAGAACAATGTTGGACTCTGTAATCTTTTCTGGTCCCCTGCCTGATCCGACCAGTGACGACATGTTTAGCCTCATGCTGTCATTCCACCAATGATTATCTGGGTAATGTCCTGCAAATGATGTGGGCTACATTGATAACTGGTGAACATTTTGGGGGAAACCTGGTCTGATCCAGAGAGACGGCATCCATCCCACTTTGGATGAAGTAGCTCTTCTTTCCAGGAATTTGGCCGAATTTATTAGTCTCCAAAACACTGACAACCCAGGGTCCAGACCAGGAAGCAGAGTCGTAGTTTGACCCACCTCTCTGCAGCTTCTGTACTGTTACCCGCCAATTACCCCATAGAAACAGTGTCTCGCCCACGGCCAAAATCAAATGGGTTAAAAGCTAACCTAACATAAGAAAATCATAAAAATCTCATAAAGATAAATATGACTTTGACTAATCAAAAAATAAAACTATTAAATGTGGTTCATTGAACACAGGATCGCTCTCCTCAAAGAGGTTTGCAAATGACTTTATTTGTGATAATCAAATTAATTTGTTTTGTCTCACAGAAACCTGGCTGCAGCAGAAGGATTATGTCAGTATAAATGAGTCAACTCCTTCCAATTATTTAAATTTTCACATTCCTCGAAGTACTGGGTGAGGAGGAGGATTTGCAACCATTTTTCATTCTGATTTACTAATTAATCCCACACCAATTAATAGCTACAGTTCTTTTGAACATCTAACCCTTAGTTTTCCTCAAGTTGCAAAACATTAAGACCACTTTTGTTTGAGGTTTTGCATTGTCCACCAGGCCCTGTTCCATTCTTACTTTCCTCAGTGTCTCAGAGTAACACAGTGGAGGGCAGCAATTCCATATCTAACCCTTAAGAAATTTATGGTCTGGTTCATAGCGTTACTTCCTCATTGCGTTTGGCTGCCTAGACCAGGAGCAAACCGATGCCCCGGGTGGCTGACACACCAGGCCGACATCGATCACCCCCATTCCCTTGCAGAGCCAACACTGCTGTTAAATGGCTCGGGAGGCAACCAAATCCAGCGCATCGCCGACCTGCCCCGCACGCCCACTACCCGGCCAGTCCACCAGCAAGTCTGACCGAACCCGGCCAAACGCCCGACCCCAGCGGCCCGCAGTGGACAAAGACCAAGACCCAGGAGCCAAGTCCAGTGCGAAAAAAGATTGATCAGGCCCAGAAATGCCACCCAGCCGACGCGACCAGCAGCCAGGCACCCCAACCAGGAAACAAGGCGAGACGCCATACAGGAACCGGCGATGACAATCGGCCCAGAGAAAAGAGAGTAGCGGCCGCACATGCCGGCCACCGGCCGGCCCCGACCCCCACAGGCTGGCACCGGCAACAGAGACCCCACTCCGGCCGACCCCCAGCCAGGACCACAACTAGGGGGTGCGGCGCCCCAGAGCCCCGAACCCCCAGGCCCACCCCAGACCCTACCCAGGCGCAGCAAGGCCACCAGGGCAGTAACCCATGTCCGTCAGGCACCGCATGCAGCAGTCAGGAGTTACCACCCAAAGCCTAACCCCAGGCCCAACCCATCCTGAAAATCCGTTGACCTGTATTGTGTACTCTATGAAGGATTTTGTATTGTATTAATTGCAAATTGTGATTTTTTTTTGATATTTTAAAGGCTCTTAAACATATCTGAGACCAGACGTTTTGGTCAAAGCTGACTGATAAATCCACCTCCCATTTTGAAATAGGGATGGCTATTGATTCATCTAATGTAGATGAGGTTTTGTATATTTTAGACAGCAATTTGGGGAGGGGGGGTTAAGAAAATCTAAAGTTCTTGCTGGAATTTGTAATTCAACAGTATTGAGCCTAAATTTACCTTTAATAATAGATTTAACTTGTTGATATTCTTAGAATTTGTTTTTATCAATTCCATATTGTGTAATTAATGTATTGAGTGGGATAAAGTCTGTTCCTTCAAATATGTGGTAGCTATGTTTTAACCATCTTGAGATGTATTGGAGCCTGTTGGCTAAGAAATAATGATGGAAGTTTGGTAGATCTAGACCTCCTTTTTCTTTGGTCTTCTGCAGTGTTTTTAAACTGATACGTGGGGGTTTATCTTTCCAAAGAAATTTAGAAACAGAGGAGTCGAGAGATCTAAACCAATCCAGTGATGGTTTGCTTGGGATCATTGAGAATAAGGCAAAACCATAATTTTTATTAAAGCAACCCTTCCCATAAGTGATATGGGTAGGGATTTCCATCTAGCAAGATCATCTTCCACTTTTTTTTTAAGTGGGATGTAGTTTAGCTTTATTAAATCTGCCGGTCTTGGTGAGACATTGATACCTAAATAAGTAATATTCCCTGACTGCAGTTGTGTAATAGTTGGATCAGGACAGAACAATTGATTGGAAGAACTGTAGATTTTAACCAATTTATAGAATAATCTGAAACTTTTGAGTAAGAGTTTATCAACCTGATTACCTGAGAGAAAGAGGTTTGTGAATGCTGGAGAAAATGTAATACATCATCTGCATAAAGACTGATTTTATGTTCTATGTTATTGCATTTTATGCCTTTAATATTGTGAGTTTGCCAGGCTTAAAACTTTCCTTTTTAATAAAGTTTAGGTCATCCTGAGCTATCTCTGTAGTTCTGCTGCTATAGGCTTAGACTGCTGGAGGACAGACTGACCACTTTTCTTCACTCTGCTACTTTTGTCTTCTACCACTCCCCAGTTGCATTATTTGCTGTTATTTCGACTGTTGACTTTGTTTTTTCTCAGTGTTTTTCTCTCCATAGAGCTACACCTGTTCTGGTATCTTAGCTGCAATGCCGTGTTGGACGACGGGCATCGATGCTCCCAGTGACTAAGCACCCCCTGTGGCCTGTTTTCAACTTTTTACTTTCTTTAACATAGAAAGTACTCTTAAATCAGTTCTTTTTGTTCTGTGTTTCTGCTCTGTCTTCTCGAACCCGCAGACGGTTGTGGCAGATGGCCGCTCGTACTGAGCCAGGTTCTACTGGAGGTTTCTTCCTGTTAAAGGGGAGTTCTTCCTCTGCACTGTCGCTACATGCTTGCTCAGTATGAGGGATTGCTGTGGTTGGAGTCAACGGGGAGCAACTGCCAGTCAATTACTCGATGCAGTCTGCTGGGATTCCTTAAATAGAAAACTAACTAAAACTTTAAACTGATTGGAATGTTTGTATGACTGTATTGAAATTACCTTTTTTGTAAAGTCCCTTGAGAAAATATCTGTTGTGAATTGGCGCAATATAAATAAACTTAATTGTATTTAATTGAACTGAATGAATCTATAAAAGGTATGCTGTGTAACCTATGCAAAAATTTAATTTATTTTTCTGCTAATATGTGGAATGGCACAATTGTTTCCATTTAAATCTTCTCAGTCTGCATGAATTTAGAATTTACAAGACTATGAACCTTAAGTTCTGTTTTTCTAAAACTGGATAAGTGTCTATTATTCCCAAGAAAACAAAGGTTAGTTGAATGTTTGGCCTTTTGTATAACCTCAGTGAGTTGTATTCAGAAATTAGGTGATGCGCTACGTACAAAATGCTATGTGGTAATCTGAACACGGGGTGTGACCTCCAGACAACGGTAATCTGTCAAAATGACCTAAATAGGTTCTGAAGGTAGACAGTATTGAACACGCATCAGCCCTTGTTTTCAAACAGCAAAGAAATAGGATTTGTTTTGGCTCAGTTTGATCCACCAGTGGGGATTCAACATTTTGTACTAGGAGTTAAAGATGGGAAAGTAGAACATTAGAGGTAGACGTTAATGCTTGAAGGACGTTAGGTTAATATAGAGCCATGTTAAGAGAACTTGTTCCATCCCCTTAGCTGACACTCTACTTTGAGCTCAGAATGACCTCTGGCAGCAATACATCAGCTACCTTTACCATAGTAAAGATAATGGACAGACCAAATGACCCAACAAATATAACCACAAGTGTTAGCAGGTTGTTGCTGGGATCTTCACATTTCAACACCAGTGAAATCTATTGTTGTTCAATTAGTGAACAGCAATCCACCCCTGTAAAGTGCTTAAATTAAAAATCCATCTATTATTTCATCTCGGTGAACTCATTTGACATGGTCAAATAAACTGCAGCCTGATATGTAGACCTTCTGCACTTCGGGAATAAACTGCATGTGCACCATTGCTCCCAATGCTCTGAGGTTATTAAAATACTGTTTACGGAGAGTAGTTTTATTCAACATGTTGGACTGCTCTTGCACACAAACAAAATTGTGAATATATAGTGCCCTACATGCCCTGAGCTGAAACGCAGACAAATATTGGCTGGACCAGCTATTTCAGCTGTAAGGAACTGTCAGATTTTGATGTGCTAGAGTTGCAAACCCTTTAATCACTAGTACATCATGGTGACAGAGCTTTGTGTGGTTTAATAAATCCCCCAGAACAAAAACATTCTCCTTTTCACTCTCTTTCTCAAGTAAAATCTGCTAGCAACCCTTAGAAGAACTGCTTATTACAATCTCATTGAATAGAGACCCTTAACTGCTTGTAATGATTCCATGCATCACCTCCCTCTTCACTTAATGCTGGCAGCCCAGACAACAGAACTGTGGTGTTTTCTTCAGACTGTTTCAGTTATTCACTTTTTCCTTAAAGTTTCAATGCTGTCTCTCTGCTCACGACACCTCTGTTTTCTCTTCCATTCTCACGTTCATTTCTACACCATAGATGGGTATGTACCACACTGACTGTTAAAGTTAAAAGTCAAAACAAGAAATGTAAAATAGATCACAAAACATAGGTCAGATTAAATGTCTTAAGTACATCTCATTGTAATAATAGCAAGCTTAGAACATTCCATCCGCTTTTGTATAGCCCTTTATCAGTCAAATGACCACAAAGCACTTTACACAACATTGAGTCATCCACATACTGTTGGTGGTGAGCAACACTTTGACCACAGCTGCCCTGGAGCACACTGACAGAAGTGAAGCTGCCTTAGACACAAGCACCACCTATTGAGCAAACCTGAATATAAGCCCCACCAGCTAAATTTGAAAAGGAAATACATTTCTCACATATATAGACCGCACCTCAATATAAGTCAAACGTTTCATGTTGCAACATAAGATATTTACACAAAAAGACAGTACACAGAAGATTTTTTATTACCTCCACCAGGAGGTAATGTTTTCATGCCTGTCTGTCTGTCTATTTGTCTGTCTGTTAACAACATAACATAAAAAGTTATGGACGGATTCCCATGAAATTTTCCGGAACTCTCTGCAATGGGACCAGGAACAACTATGGCAGTACGGCACCAACACAACAGTAACATGTCTGGTTAGAAAATTAAACACGGCACCAACACAACAGTAACATGCCTGGTTAGAAAATAAAACACTCATTAGCCTACTAGAAAAGTCATTGGTCACTATCTTCATCTTTCTCTTACGCACTAAACCCACTGAAGTCACCTTCTTCAGTGTCTTTATGTCCTCTGAAAGCTTTTGTCGTCTTATTTACACTGACTCAGTTCTTCCCACTGCCTCCTCCAATGTCTCACCAAGACATCAAAAAAGATGTCCGCAACCGCGTGAATGCCTTATGTAGGTGCCTGACTATTTAATCAACAACTGCTGCAAAATTATTGAGACACCGCCAGCTACTTGCCTGAGTAAATGAGCAAACCTTTATCCCTAATATCTGAACATTTGACTACAATCAAAGCAGTATTAAAGAGGCTATATGCAACTTCTTCCCCAAAATAAACGGAACAATAGCCTTTTTATTTGACCATTTATGACTCAAACATCTCCTGATGAGCATACTGACTCGTTTGTCAGCTTACAGTGGGTGCACCTATAAGCCTGTATCCAATTTCTCTATTTTCTGTCGGGTCCGATTTTCCCGCGCTGTCTGCGGATGTGACGTCAAGCGCGTTCATGTTAAATGTTTCAGATCAATCTGCCACCACCGCTAGTCAGCACTCGCAAGCAGTTCAATGGATTGTGTGAATACACAGAAGAGGACAACTCTGACACCGACAGTAACTCCCCATAAGATTAAAAAAAGTTAAACCCCTAACAAATGCTCGAAATAGATCGAAGATTGAGAGCAACCGGCGTACGAGTGCGCGCCGCAAGAGTGAGCAGAAAGGAAGAGCAGTTCTGTCAGTTGCGAGTTTAAATTTCAGAAAATTGCATATAGCCCCTTTAAGGACGCTATTTCAAGTTTGGACGCTATTTCAAGATTGGTTTTTGTCGTGCGACATGCTGGAGATCTCGCTCCAATCTATCTGGGATGCGTTGCAGCAAGTGAAAGAGCAAGTAACAACTGAAGTAAAAGCCCACCTGGACATTCAAAATGGGTCTGTTGAGGCAGGCCTAATGGACATTCAACAGACATTGGGCTCTCTTACTGGACAAAGTTGCAACAACGAGTGAGCGCAAATGAGGACACTATTGGTAACCTGGAGGAGCGAGTGTACACTCTGGAAAAGGATAATTCTTACCTGAAGGAGAAGATGGAGGACCTTGAGAACCGGTGTAGGAGATCCAATCTGCTCTTTATTAATATATAGAAGGAAGAAGGGGGAGACATGGTCGCTTTCATCAGAAAGTTGGTTACCACACTCTTTGGGAAGGAACATTTCCCCACGGCGCCTGTCGTGGATAGGGCGCATCGCTCACCAACATTCGTCCACTCGCCTAGATCTGGTGGACCTCCAAGACCTATCCTGGTAAAGCTCTTGAACTTCCAGGACAAGGTGAAGATCCTGAGACTGGCCCGGGAGAAGGGAATCTGAAGATGGGAGAATCTACGGTCCACACCTATCCGGATTTCAGTCCTGGTCTTGTGAAAAAACGGAGGGAGTTTGACCCGGTGAAGAAAAAGCTCCGTGCCACTGATATCAAGTACTCCCTGCAGTATCCCAGCACGCTGAGGGTAATTGTGGAAGGGAAACCAAGACTTTTTCCCTGTCCCAGGGAGGCTGAGAAGTTCTGTCGTGACCTCCCGGAGGGGACGTAAGTAACGTTATATACATGGCGAGCACGTACCAGCCGAGGACTGTTGTTCACTATAAAGTCTAAGCTAGGCCGGACTTTTTCTTTTCTTTCATGGCTAGAGGCACAACAGCCACAGCGAGTACTGAAGTGGGCAGAGATAGGAAAATTTTTATACTCTTTACATTATTGTTGTAATTGCCTGAAAACATCAGGTCCAGACCCTTACAAGGCAGTCCTCAAAACTTTAAGACCAACATCTTACCAAAAGAATCGGTAAAATAAATAAATAAATAAATATGTATATAAACATAATTTACATATGGTCGAAATAAAAATGTTGTAATACTTGTAAATTGAAAAATAACACATCAATGATTACATGCTAATATTTAAATAAAAAAGAGACTGTGTAAGTGGTTGATGTGTAATCCCTGACATCATCACATGATTTTAAACACAGTTAAACAATGTATTGGATTAGAGAAACTGTCTGCAAAAATACAAGGTACCTCACTGAAGGAGAGGATGAATTCTAGTTTTTGTGGAATCCTTGGCCTGTTTGTTGTTGTCCAAGTAGTGTAGCAAGTCCCTGTTTCTTGTGTCAAAATTACCACCAGCATTCAGCTTGACTATTTTATTAAAAAAGGCAAACCTCCTAGATACACAGTTTTTGTATGTACAAAATTGATATTTTGCATTTGAAAACTGTTTTGTGTTTTCTGTTACTCAAGTCTGTTTTCCCCTCTCACTTAAAATGCAACTTTGAACCTGATATTGGCAGTTCACATGCTATTTTTGATCTGGTTATCCACAACACTAACTTCTATTATTAGAGTATAGACACAAAGGGGTTTCAAGTTTTCACAGCACACTTATGTAAGCTGTAAGGTAAGCACAAAGAAGCTTTTCCCATCTGCAGCTGAAAACACACTGCACATAAATGTTTAAGGGGTGGGAGACAATAATATTAATTTATGATTGGAAAAAATAAATCATCTTCTCTTGAGGTTAATTATTTGAAACCCCCTTGAGATCAGATTTTGAATCTTTTTCTCTGACTACTTATCAGGTTTATTGGCCTAGTAAATTAACGTGCAAAATAAGACTAAAATGAAAGTATTCTAAACTTCATTAAAATCATAGAAAATAGAGAAGTAAAAAGAAATTGGCTGTGGACTCGAATTGGACAGTTTTCATAGTGTTTGGCCCTATCAGCAGTTTAAAAAAGTAATCTTTTTCAACAATTCACATTCCATATGTAAAAAGCTATTTAAAAGGAGACAGATCTGTTTTATTCAAGCAGCAAGAGAATAAGACAGATATCAAAACTTTCTAAAGATACCAGGATGACTGAGCAAAGTAAAGTAATTTTGTGCCATTTATTTCTTTTTAGCTCTCAAACTTTGTCATGGAAATAAATTCCGAAATATTAATAGTCTTTTGAAAATCTCAGAGTTAATATATGATTCTAATTACATGGAAAACTGTGTTGTAGTACTACTGCTAGCTGTGATAGCTCTGTTAACTGTACTAACTGCTCTAACTACAAACAGACTAACTTTAATAAAAAATTTAACTATGCAATCATTTCTTATTTTAAAATATCAGTAAAATCTGTTTT
Organism: Valencia hispanica; assembly: GCA_963556495.2. Lineage (NCBI taxonomy): Eukaryota > Metazoa > Chordata > Actinopteri > Cyprinodontiformes > Valenciidae > Valencia > Valencia hispanica. Next base: position 25,550,456 of record OY747706.1, on the reverse strand, counting down.
CCAGTTTGTGCTCTTACAAACTCTGTGACCTTGTATCGGGTTTTAATATAAAGACCTACGATGCTTAAAGTGCTCATGATACCATTTTTTATGTATAGTTCATTAAAATTAAAATTGTCATATACAATATAACCAAAATAAAATAAACGTATCACAGAGGTTTGTATGTCTATGGAGACTGGCTCACAGTTTGAATAGCGCACCATTGAAAAATCAGTAATTTCAGACATTGGCCGCTATTGGGGAAGGAGGCAGAAGTAACATGATTGGTAGTGCGGTGTCAGCCAGCTGTCAGAGAGAAAACGAATTGATTGTTTGTTGGTCGATCTTTTTTAAAAATTCAATCCTGATTTTTGAAGCAATGTTACATTAGTGTGTAGCAGTATATTGTTCCAACACCAGAGAAGCAAGTTTAAACCTGTTTAAGTTTACAAAAGAACAGATTTGTTGAGAAGAGTTGGCAAAATAAGATGCGTCAAACCAGAGACAAGTGGGTCCCAACAGATGCATTGAGGCTATTCTAGGCACACTTTGAGGTGAGCTAAAGTAAAGCAATTCCCATTAATATGTTTCATGTGAACATAATAATAATAACGTAAATGCAATAAATACAAAAAATATAGATCTACGTCTAGATTACACCTCAACTAGGCAAGGCAAGGCAATTTTATTTGTATAGCACACTTTCAACAACAGAGTAGTTCAAGATGCTTTACATAATTTGATGATAAAGAAAAACATATAACAATTGGAAATCAGAAGCAGCAATTTAGCATGAAACACACAACACATGATGAACAATAAAGCATGAAAAACAACAATAAACCAATAAAGCATGAACACATATAATAGATAAGACATTAGCTGTTTACTCAAAGGCAATTCTAAGCAGATTAGTTTTTAGTTTTGATTTAAAGCAGCTCAGTGTTTCAGCAGCTCTGCAGTCGCCAGGAACTCTGTTCCAGATAAGGGGAGCGTAGAAATTGAAAGCTGCTTCTCCATGTTTGGTTTTGAGTCTAGGGATGTTTAGTAGGCTTGAGTTGGAGGACCTGAGTGGTCTGGCTGGTTGGTAAGATGACAACAGATCTTCAACATATTTTGGTGCCAAGCCATTGAATGAAATATAAACTAGTAGGGATATTTTGGAGTCTATTCTCTGAGCAACAGGAAGCCAGTGTAAGGTCTATAGAACTGGGGTGATGTGATCTACTTTCCAGGTTCTAGTGAGGACGTGAGCAGCAGCATTTTGGATCGCCTGCAGCTGTCTGCAGCTGACTTTTTAGGCAGACCTGTGAGGACATTGTTGCAGTAATCAATCCAACTAAATATAAACGCATGGATGAGTTTTTCAAGGTCCCATTGCAACATCAGTCCTTTAATCCGAGAAATGTTCTTCAAATGATAGAAGGCTGACCTTTGGATTGTCTTTATGTGACCTTGGAGGTTCAGGTCTGAGTCCATTACTACACCTAGATTTCAGGCCTGATCAGTAGTTTCTAGCTTCATTAATTAAAGCTGTGTGCTGACTCTTGATTGTTCCTCTTTAGGTCCAAAAATATTTAGTTCAGTTTTGTTTCTGTTTAGCTGGACAAAGTTACTACACATGCATCCATTGATTTGCTCGATACATTTATTTAGGGTTTGGATGGGTTCAGAGTAATCTAGTGACATTGTAATGTTAAGCTAAGTATCATCTGCATAGTTATGGTAGCTAATCTTCTTGGTTGTTATGATCTGGCCTAGTGGGAGAATGTAGATATTAAATAGGAGAGGCCCTAAGATGGAGCCCTGAGGCACTCCACATATGATTTCTGTTTGTTCTGATGAAAAACTTCCTATTGACACGAAGAGGTTCCTGTTATTAAAGTAAGACTCAAACCAGCCAAGTAATGAGAGTCCAACCCAGCTCTCCCGTCGTTCCAATAATATATAATGGTTAACGGTGCTGCACTGTTGACCACTGCACAGAGATTCAACAGAACCAGCACTGTGGTTCTACCACAGTCTGTATTTATGTGAATGTCATTGAAAATTTTCACAAGGGCAGTCTCAGTGCTGTGGTGAGCACGGAAACCAGACTGAAACATATCAAAATGGTCCACTAGTCCACTGAGATTTCATTCTACCCGTGACTATTTTCACATTGATTAGAGCAATGGTATTAATGATGTCTGAACTTTTAGAGAGAAAGTTATCTACCAGCTTGTTTAATGAGTTTGTGTTGGAGGAAGAAGGGGATAGGGGTGAGGGAGGAGAGTATATTGTTTAAAGGTTTAAACTGAATTGTCCCAGAGAAATCGCTTTTGTACAGTGGTCTCACGTTGGCCACATAGTTTGGTAGAAATAGTGCTTTCAAAGAAAACAGAAATTGGAGTTAGGCGGTTGATATAAAGTTAAAAATAAAGCTTTGTTAAATCTTTTATGGCTACGTATTCAAGAGTCAAATGTGCCCAGGAGTACTTTTGTAAATGTTACTGAGTTATGACAAATTGTGGCAACGCCTCCAACTTGTCTGTGTTTCCTACTCTCACTTAGAAAGTTGTAATTTGACGGTGTAGATTCTGTCAGTGCAGACAATTTATTATTACTGTCTAACCAGGTTTCAGATAAGAATAGGGCATTTAGATTGCTCTCACTGATTAAGTCATTAATAAGAAAGGACTTACCTGACAGAGATCTCATGTTTAATAATGCAAATTTGAGAGGTTTGGTGATCAATTGCCCATTCTTTTGATAGGTGATAAGTTTGTTGGTCTCATATGGCAGTGCTCCCTCCCCCTCCGCGACGTTTCCCAGGGCAGCCATTTTGTTGTTGTTGTTTTTACGTGTTCTGTCTGGCAGTGTGGTACTCAGAATTGGTGTCTGAGTACCAAGTACAAGCCCAACAGATTTACTTTCTCAAGCAGAGCACTACAGCTTTTGCTATAGTACTCAACTTGATATATATGTGTGAAAAATCTTTATTAGAGATTGCTGTGGGTTTGATTACCTGAAGTTATGGACATGGAAACAAAAAAAAACAAGAGAGAAGAAGGAAAGAAGATGAAGAAGAGAGGCAGGAGAGGTAGGCATAGACTCCACTGGAGCAGCAGTTTGTCCCGGTGGAGTCTATGCTGTGACTTCATGCGCTGACCTTGCTTGTTGCACTGGAGAAGATATTTCATGCAACAGCCTTATCTTTGTGTGTGCTCCCTCTGTGAGCTGTGTGTCTGTCTTTGAGTCCAGGGCTTTCTGATTTAGATAGCAACACAGATTTGATATCAAAAGTTTCTGTCCTCTTCTGTTCAAATAGGGTATGTTTCATGTGAACAAGTGCTTTGCCCCACAAAATATCTTACAATTGTTTATTAATATCATTGGAAGGTGTTGAAGTTCTTAAATAAAAGAGATGAGAGAGATTCCTTCAGATATTTGGAGGTTTTAGTACAAACTTGGTTGATCAAGCAAGGAGGTACAGTGTCAACAGAGAAATGTGTAATACTGACCCTGCCTTCCAAAACAAGACACATAATTATATAGGTTCAGTAATCCTGACTCCTATCAACATGACATCAGAAAACATTTCTTCAGTATGAGAACATTAGACTCGCAGGCTGCAGGCCCTTGATAGTGGAAGCGCAATCAATGTATGTCAGGACGTCCTTAGATATAAAAGAGAGATGATATGCCAACACAGGATGTAAAAGTAAGTAGCAATTTCAAAAAGATATTAATGCGAGCTTCACCTAGACATCATCCAATTAATCGCTACCTGAACAGTAGTTTAGATTAATGGAATCATAAAAAGGTTTTTACACATGTTAATTACACCCCATCTTCTTCTTCATTTCTGTCTTCATCTTCAAGCCTCTGATTAAGAAGAGAGTATTGGACCATTGTGTTAGTTATCATCTTATTCATCATTTGTTTCATACATGGGAGAACACAACTAACAAAAACGCAGAAAAGTATCAAAATTACAATGAATGGCATAGCTTTTTTTAAAGGAACCTGATACCACCTGCCAGTTGTCAGCCAGCCCAGGAAATCCCATTGTCCATTACCGCTTTACTATGATTCTAAAAAGTCAGCTAATCCCTGCACCCGGTCATGATTATTTAAGGTGGTTGGGACAGCAGTCATCGATGAGACTTCTTCAGAATGGTGTGGGATCCATGAACAGACATAACAGCTGGTATTGAAACCTAAACGTTTTGCAGTCAAATTAACTATTTGGTACCAGGTGTTCTTGAACGCATGGTGGGTTAGAATTTTAGCTCTTCTTTCCTTTGATGTCTGGGCGTCATCAGGTGTGAGGAAAAATCAGTGGAATAGAAGCACGCAAACTGCCAGACAGGAGGGGAGCCAAACTAGTTTCATGTTGGCTAGAGGCAAATAAGAGGACTAGTCCTCCAAAACAGAGGTTTGACCACTAAGGGGACAGGGATGCTGTTCTGCTGGGTTTGAGACCAGAGGCCCTATTGGTCACTTTGTCCTTTGTAGCCCAGACTTCCCCACTGTCCCGTGTCTAGTCCCCTAATTGCCTTTGCAATTTGCAGTGTGAGATGTGTATCCACGAGGGTCTCTCAGCGATTTTCATTTAAAAAGTACATTAGAACTATGAAATAAAGAAAGACACCCTAAGAAAATAATAATACAACATTATTATTTTACCTAACAGAGGAGATGGGTGGAAAAGGCGGGGATAGGTGGGAGCAGGCGTTTGAGCAACCCCGAAAACTACCAGCAGAGACTCAAAGATTACTCTAACATGAGTGAATGGGTCAGAGCAACACTTCAGGCATGTTTTTAATGAGGGAAAGACAGGTTCTCAAGATATTAAGCTTCAGAATGTCAATTTTGCATAATACCCCCCCTTTAATGCCAATCTGTCTTTCACAGTTGTTTCAAAAATGATTAATGCAAATAGGTTGCACTAAATATTCACTACAGTTACAACAAAGAAGCAAAAATTAGTAATTAACAAAAAAACTGGAATCTACAATTCCAACACAAAAAGCCAAATACAAACTTTTGCCATACATAACTTGTGTGCTAACGGTTTCCCTTTAATATGTCAATTCATCTTTCACAGTCCTAACTGTTGTAGTGAATATCATGTGCAAGCTAATTGCTTTAATCAGTTTTGAAACAAAAAAGCGCTAACAATTACTCATTGTAACAAAAATAAAACATCAAAAAATGTTCCAACACAAATTCCAATTCCAACACAAAAAGCCAAGTACAAACATTTGCCTTCCACTGCATTTCCACCAAAGTAACACCACAGTTACTATTGATGATTAAAGAGCAAATAGAGTTTTCAGTGCTTGATTTTTTCATAAAAGTCTGTTTCCGTCAAGCTCCATAATTATTTTTTGCAAAGCCTCAAACATGTATCTCAGCTCTAGAGGGTAGCTGAGGTTCAGACTGCACACAAGTGTGAACAACATGGCCACTGCCAGTGGTACATTTCCCAACTCACCCAGAACTTGTACACCCTCCAGAATGATACCAACATCTTCCGGTTCATCATCTGGCTCTGCACAATCTTTGCAAATGAAATAGATTCCAAATATTGTCTCCACCATTGCAGCTTCACTGTTTTCGGTGTCCTTTACAAAAAAAAAGGAGATGTGCACAGACATATGTTAAACCAGTTCCATTTGATGTTAAACACAAACATTATCACTCACTAAATTTATGGTGAGTATTTATATTTACATTGTATTATTCTAAATATTCTAAATACAAAATTTAGTGAGTAAAAACTAAACACAACATGTATTCTTTGATTAGCTTCTTAGGCTCTTCGTTCAGGTAGACACACGAGGCTTTGATGATGCACTCTCTCTTGACATCAATGGCGTCAGTCTGAAAATTTACGCCAGAGAAACAAAAGACGAAAAGGATAATGAAAAAAAATTATAGTATACATATAAACATAACATAAAATTAAGATATTAGTTTGACATTTTTCTTTACATTATAGAGGCAAACCAAATCCTTTTTGTTGTCAATAAATTAGTCAAAAATCTTCAAAGATGAGTCGATTACTCTGATTATTTTGTTCCTCACCCGATTTCAACAGCTTAAGCCAAAGTCAGTGGCACACACTTCCAATGGAGTTTGCGGACATTGTCACACAATTCACCGCAGTGAAAATGTGTTACGTTCATGTGCGGGAAGTGTCAGAGTTCTGCCATTGACAGCCCGACCAAGGCCTGCCATTGACAGGACCGACCGACCGACCGAGGTCTGCCCTTGACAGCCCTACTGAGGCCTGCCATTGACAGGACCAACCGACCGAGGTCTGCCATTGACAGGACCGACCGAACGAGGTCTGCCCTTGACAGCCCGACCGAGGCCTGCCATTGACAGGACCGACCGACCGACCGAGGTCTGCCCTTGACAGCCCGACGGAGGCCTGCCATTGACAGGACCAACCGACCGAGGTCTGCCATTGACAGGACCGACCGAACGCGGTCTGCCATTGACAGGACCGACCGAACGAGGTCTGCCCTTGACAGCCCGACCGAGGCCTGCCATTGACAGGACCGACCGACCGGCCGACCGACCGACCGACCGACCGACCGAGGTCTGCCCTTGACAGCCCGACGGAGGCCTGCCATTGACAGGACCAACCGACCGAGGTCTGCCATTGAAAGGACCGACCGAACGAGGTCTGCCCTTGACAGCCCGACCGAGGTCTGCCATTGAAAGGACCGACCGAACGAGGTCTGCCGTTGACAGCCCGACCGAGGCCTTTCATTGACAGGACCGACCGACCGAGGTCTGCCATTGACAGGACCGACCGACCGAGGCCTGCCATTGGCAGCATAGCTCCAGGGCTGCTGGACATACAGCCTCCACAATCATGACCATATCGATCTTTTCGCTCCCTTGTTAAGACGTTGTGTGAACAAGAATATCACCAACCTGCTGGAGGTGTTTTTCTCGACTGGGCTCCTGGCGACCACCATGAGAGACCATGTCCAATGGGCAACCCATGGTACGCAGTATAGAACCATACCGTCGATCTCGTGCCTCTGGTAAGGCAGGGAATGACACTTAGTCATTTTTACGCATCTGGTGCCTCTGGTAAGGCAAGGGGCCGACACTTAGTCATTTTTACGCATCTGGTGCCTCTTGTAGGGCAAGGGGCCGACACTTAGAAGTTTTTCCCCAGTCTCGTGGCTCTGATAAGGCAGGCCTTGACACTTAGAATATTTTCCGCATCTCTTTCCTCGCTCCTGTGTCAAACACGGTCTGGCCTTGCTCCAGGACCCAGGGACTGACCCCAACCCTCACCCAGGGCTTGCTGCTCACAGGCCGGAGGGAGAGGAGCTTGAGGCTGGTTCCAGGACCCAGGGACTGACCCCAACCCTCACCCAGGGCTTGCTGCTCACAGGCCGGAGGGAGAGGAGCTTGAGGCTGGCTCCAGGACCCAGGGACTGACCCCAACCCTCACACAGGGCTTGCTGCTCACAGGCCGGAGGGAGAGGAGCTTGAGGCTGGCTCCAGGACCCAGGGACTGACCCCAACCCTCACACAGGGCTTGCTGCTCACAGGCCGGAGGGAGAGGAGCTTGAGGCTGGCTCCAGGACCCAGGGACTGACCCCAACCCTCACCCAGGGCTCGCTGCTCACAGGCCGGAGAGAGAGGAGCTTGAGGCTGGCTCCAGGACCCAAGGACTGGCCCCAACCCTCACCCAGGGCTTGCTGCTCACAGGCCGGAGGGAGAGGAGCTTGAGGCTGGCTCCAGGACCCAGGGACTGACCCCAACCCTCACCCAGGGCTTGCTGCTCACAGGCCGGAGGTAGAGGAGCTTGAGGCTGGCTCCAGGACCCAGGGACTGACCCCAACCCTCACCCAGGGCTTGCTGCTCACAGGCCGGAGGGAGAGGGGCAGGAGATCTGGCTCCAGGACCCCGGGCCTGACCCCAAGACTCACCCAGGGCCTGCTGCTCACAGGCCGGAGGGAGAGGACCGGGGGATCTAGGTCCAGGACCCCGGGCCTGACCCCAAGACTCACCCAGGGCCTGCTGCTCACAGGCCAGAGGGAGAGGACAGGGAGATGGGCTCCAGGGCCCGGGCCTGACCCCAAGACTCACCCAGGGCATGCTGCTCACAGGCCGGAGGGAGAGGACCGGGGGATCTGCCAACACTTAGATTTTTTTTCCTTGCCACGCTCCTGAAAGACTTGCTCTTACTATCCTGCAAGAGGTGTTTTTCTTGACTGTGCTCCTGGTGACTACCATGAGAGACCATGTCCAATGGGCACCCATGCTACACTGTGTAGAACCCTATCATCAAGCTCGTGCCTCTGGTAAGGCAGGGGCTGACACTTAGACATTTTCCGCTTCTCGTGCCTCTGGTAAGGCAGAGAATGACACTTAGAATATTTTTTCTTTACACAAGACACATCTTGTTAAAATATTTTTTATTATTTTTCAACAAGTCAGTCAGTTTTATTTATACATTCTCTCTGTGCCTTTTTACTGCACATCCTCCACCAAAAGTCGGTCAAAGTGTTGTCTGATGTCCCTTGCTTGAGCTACATCCAGGCAGAAAACATAGAACCGGTCAGCTGTGCCAGGGCTGTGACACATGAATTCAGACATTCGCTCACGCTGTCTAACAGTTATGGTTCTTCACATGGGTTGCCACTGCGCTCCTCATGTCCGTGAAAGTAGGTCTCCCTGGCAGACCCATGTCTCTCCATGCCAACCGTAAGTACTGATCAATGAGTTGGCCGACAGACTTCCAATGGGAGCAAAGCACCTGGCTTGTTGGGGGACGGAGACCGGCCCGGATCTTCAACCATCGTTCCAGCCAGTCGAACTCTTCCGCCTTCAGGAAGATCTGCGCGGTTCCGTATGATCCTTTTGTCTTGTGCTCATGCACGTTAATCAGGTAAGCTTGCTCGGGGGACTTGCAGTTCTCCCTGGCCACCGCGACCTCTTCCACAGTCATGTTTACAAGGACCCCCTTTCTGTGGCCATAAATGCACGAGAGATACACAGCAAAGTAACCAAAGAAAAGGGAACTTAACCGGGGCGAGGGGTGTTTGGGGATTTCCTCCAGAAGCTCAGGGATCTTTCTGCTGGCACGCTCCCGACATCTGGTGAGGGTCTGCAGGGAAACTGCCCGCTCTGATTTCTTGGCCTTCAGCTCGATCTGGTAGCTGAGAAGGCCTCCACGGATCTCATTAAGACAGTTCTGGATGGTACGGCGCACTGAAAAAATCTGTCTCTTGGAGAGCCTGCACTGGACCGGCAGTGTGTCAGTCATGTACCGAAGGAACTTTTGGAGTTGACCCAGATAGTAGTGGACTGTGGAACGCTTCCTTCCATTCCCGAGCAGGTGTGAAGCCCATCTGCAAACATGCATAAAAAGAACCTTACATCCAAGCATTTTCAAAGCAGACCTGCACATCAGCCGAGCGAGGATTACCCATGGATTCGTTGAACATTGTCTAGGAAGAGCCAGTCGTATGTTTGCTGGGCTCCCTCTGCCATGTAGGAGAGGAACTACTTCACCCTTGAAAGCTGTGAGCATGAGTGTTTCAACTTCATTCGTGACGGGTTGACACCTTTGATGTAAGCCTGGTAAGCTCCCAAGTATTTTGCTGTGAAAACAACCAGACAAGAAAAGCATCGTCACCTGAAGCACCATACCATACCATACCGTATGACACATCAAATCTCCATATCTCCTACTGATGGATATAGGGAAACTGTTGCCCCTGGTCCCTAGGTCTGTGGTTCTGTCCACTCCGGCTGCTCTTGTTGTTGCTGCTTCTGCCGGAACCAACGCAGAGGGGTCCAGTCCCTCCAGCACCAGCACTGGGGAGAAGCCAACCCCGGCCGCTGCTCGCCCTGCACCCGGCGGTGGTGCCGGAGCTGAAGGGTAGGGTCATTCCGACTGCTGCTGCTCCCCCTGAAAGAGACACCGGACATGGAGAGAGGTCATGCTCGGCCTGAATCCGACAGTGGTGCTAGAGCTGAGGAGAGCTCTTGTTCAAGACAGGGTTCAACCCCAATATCAAGCTGTAAGACAAGGGGAGGATTGGGGTTGCTTTCCCTGAGGCTGGGAGAGGGTTCTTGATTTTTTCGCAGCAGTGATGTTGCGCTCCCTCTGCTCAATGGAAAGCTCCAGATGGCTGCATCGCATGTGGTAGTCAAAGCGGGAATTCTTGTACAAACACCCTTTCACATTACACGGGTAGTCTCTTATATTCACCCGGCCTGAGGAGAGGTTGAGCAAAAGTCTTCTTTCCTCCAGATTGTTAACGAAGTGTGATCTTTTCAGGTGGCTTGGCAATGCGGTGAAGCTGTTGTTGCAAAGGGGACAGCACCGAGCCTTGCTTCCTGGGTTCATGGTTGCCTTGGAGGAAGGGAAAAAAGACAACATTTGTTCCACTTTACCAACCACCTGTCACCCGGGAAGGCTTTGGCCCAAACCTGCTCTATCCCACCACCAGAACCGAACAGAAAGTCCACCAACCTGCCACGGACAAGGAAAGCCTGCCACCGACAAAAGACGTTTACCGGCAGACGCCGCTCTGCCTTAATTGGGGGAAAGGAACAGGTGGGCTTCAACCCATACCCCCTCGTTCCGAACCGCAGAACCGAAGACAAAAGTGGCCGACCTGACACCGACAAGAAGCTGCAACCAACTGACAAGGACAGCAAGCGCTGCACTCCCTTGATTGAGGCTTGATGTGGAGCAGCTGTGTGCCATTGTCAGCTGCTGCCACTGTCACAACCGGGAAGAGGGGATAAATGTACAAAAACAAACTCTGTGTAAACAATCTTGAAATCAAAATGAAGCCAATGCTTGTGAGATTTAATCAGAGGTGTAAAACGTACAGCATATGTTACTGTGCCAAAGTAATTGTAGCTTGAACATTGACAAATTACAAGATTCTTTATTCACGCCTAATTATTTTTCTCATGTTACAGTATATAAACCATTCAAAATATGCTCCAGTAGAATATAAACTGCAGATAATCATAAACCAACATGTGTAGATTACCTGTACCAAGATTCATGTTGATGAAGTGAAGTGGAGCAAAGTTACAGAGGCTTTAGTGAAATAATAGCTAGTTTTTTTGCAGTTTGGCACAGTTCGGCACATTTCGGCACAATTTGCCACAAACAGTGAAAGTTTCAATTTCTCAATTCCTGATCTACTGATTGCATTCAAGTTCAATTACATGCCTGAAAACAAAGTGTTTTTTATATTTTTTGGTAAAATATCCAACTTATTTATCACCCTATTTAAATAACACTATAACACAGAGTTAGGCTTGACTCCAACCGAAGAACATTTATTCAAATTCCAAATACAACAAAATTGGGAAATATACATATGAAATGGATAACAAAACTGTTCACAACCCCCTCCTCTTATCAATGCAAATGTTAAATGGATGGTAATGTGCTTTGCATGCAGTAACAATATGATCGTAGAGTGGCCTGATTTTGCACAGACGACTGTAATCAGGGGTGGTTTTTGTTTCTTTTCATTGTCCTCATTCACAAAGCTGAGATGAAACGACCACAAGATTGCCTCAAACTGGTTTCTCTGCATAGTGTTACGGGATCATTTTAAATTTTATGGCCACTCACCCAGCTGTCAGCCACAACTCCTGTGTATATAATGATGGATAGGAAAACATATAAGTCTGTTACAGTGAGGGGAGTCCAAAGGAACTTTCTGCCAGCCTCTTTCCTTTTTGTAGCATTGGTATTGTCGATAATTGTCAAAATTACAGATGAACTGAAGAAGAGCTGGAAGAGAGAGAGAGGGGAGACCATGCTGCTGCTTGGTCAAATGTAGGGCCCGGTGGCCTCGTGAGCATGGACCTAAAAGACTCAGGAGTGCTGTCATCCTCACGTCTGTGGCATCTTCACCCACTGGAGTATCAGCAGACCTCTTTGGACAGCTGTTTCCTTAGCTTAGTTGAAGGCGCCTTGGAGGTATTTAGTCTTCATCCTCACTAAAACAAAATAACAGAAAAATTATAAATATATGCATACACATCTACATATAAATGTTTACACACACACACACACACAGATATATTTATGTACATATACATATATATATATATATATATATATATATATATATATATATATATATATATATATATATATATATATATATATATATATATATATATATATGTATGTATATATAATATAAATAAATACCTTTCAGGCAGCTGTGTCTCTCTGTATGACATTCCAGCAGTCTACTTGAGCATGGTGAAGCGTTGATGAGTAAGCTAAGGATGAATGCCGAGGTGACTAAAAGAATATTATGACAGAAAAAGAGTTAGAAAAAAATATACAGAAACTACAAATACAATCCATAAACATTATTACACACATCTCTGTACACATATCTACACAAATATCCACACATAAATTCAAAAATCTCTTTCTCTCTCTCATATATATATATACACACACACACACACACAAAAAAGGGAGAAGATGTGAAAAAAAGATGTGAACAAAATAGTTACAAAATCTGTCTATACACAAACATCTAAGAACACACACACACAAAAAACATATATATAAAATGGCTGACAGAGCTATTAGCATTAGCTAGTTGGGACATACCTCTCTTCCTCCGGTAAAATCAGGTTTTCCTCTTCTGATGATGAGTCCTCAACACAAACCTCCGATGAACTATCATTCCAAATAATCGTAGGAATTCTTGGCCCTCAAGTTGGCCGTCACCGAGAACTTCTCAGATTATCTATATGGGACCCATTTTACAGTAGTGATGGACAGTATTCCGCTTACTTACATTCTAACATCTGCAAAACTGGATGCGACAAGTTACCGTTGGCTCTCATCCTTGTCCACTTTTTCATTCCAACTCCAGTACAGAGCAGGTAAGTAAAATATAGATGCTGATGCACTATCCCGTCGGCCACATGATGGTCCAGGAAATGATCCTATATCACATAAAGAATGTGAAAGAATCAGACAGTTTGCTGTTACCCATCTGAGCAGCAACGACACAGAAATAGTCTCTAGAGAAGTCATACAGGCTATCTGTGACAGCCACACAGTTATTACTACAGAGCTGGATCCAGAGTCAGTTACCTGTCCAGGTTTAGCTTTAGTTGAATCTCTAGCCCTACAGGCTACTGCTGTTCCTGACAGCTTTGAGGGAGAACAGTTAAGTGGTTTTCCTCTTGTTCCACCTATTACAGAAGACGAACTCAGACAGAAACAGAGGTTAGACCCTGCTCTTGATACTGTGATTACTCAGTTGGAGACTGGTCAGACTCTACCCCCAGTCTTAGAGCAGAGCTACCAGAGCTCCCCTTGTTACTATGTGAACTCAGTCGATTTGAACTACAAAATGGAGTTCTCTATCGCAAACGACAAACCTGTGCAGACATCTCTTTTCAACTCGTGTTACCTGAGGAGTTAAGACCAATGGTTTTTCAACACCTCCACAATAACATGGGACATCTAGTAGTTGACTGTACCATTGATTTGGTCCGAAGCAGGTTCTATTGGCCAAAAATGTATGTATCTGTTGAAAAAATTATCAATACGTGTGAACGCTGTATTCGTCGGAAGTGTAAACCTAAGAGGGCAGCCCCTCTTATGAACATACAGACGAGTAGGCCCCCCGAGTTAGACTGGTCTGGCTCAATAGATAGGTAGACAATACAGACTAACACATAAGATGTATTAGTTATGACTGATCATTTCACTAAGTTTGCGGTGGCCATCCCTACACCCAAGGGAGAGACTTTTAAGTGATCAGGGCCCCGATTTTGAATCGAAAACCATAAGTGAACTGTGTGAGATTACTGGCATGAAAAAGATACGAACAACACCGTATCACCCCAGAGCCAATCCATTTGAGAGGTTCAATAGGTAACTCCTCCAAATGCTTGGTACTCTTAGTGACAGTGAAAAATTGCATTGGAAAGAACATGTTAAACCCCTAGTACATGCATATAATTGTACTAGAAATGATGTAACTGGCTATTCGCCCTATGAACTAATGTTTGGAAGGCAGCCGAGACTCCCTATCGATTTAACATTCGGATTGCTTGTTAATGCTCAAAAGAAGTCGCACTCACAGTATGTCAACGATCTGAAACAAAGATTGGAGGAAAGTTTTAAGATCGCAACTTCAAACTCACAAAAGAACGCTGAGCGTAATGAGGTACGTTTTGACAAAAAAGTGGTTGACTCTACTCTTGATGTAGGCGACAGAGTCCTGGTACGTAATGTTAAACTGAGAGGAAAGCATAAGCTGGCAAACAGATGGGAGGATGATGTTTATGTGGTTCTGAGGAAAGCAGGTGAACTGTCGGTCTATACAGTTAAACCGGAAGGAAAAGAGAGACCAGTTCAAACACTACACCGAGACTTACTTCTCCCTTGTAGTTTCATACTTACCTCAGATTCAACAGACAACAACATTCAGAAGCCTCAAGCTGGCTGAAAGACCAGTCAAACAGCTGTTCAGGAGAAAGAGGGTGACTGTGACTGTAACTCAGAGTCAGAATATCAATCAATACCTACGTGGGTTCCCATGTCTTTTTCCACCTCTACCAAACCACCCGAAATGTCATCTGCTCTTGCTGTACCCAATGCTGAAACTGTTCAAAGACAGCTTTTAATTAGTAATGAACCACAACATGTCACCCTAACCGAACAAGTCCAACAAAGTGAACAAGACAGTCTTGATGATTGTTCTGATTCGACCGAACGTGATGATCTATCCAGAGACAAACAAGTACAGGAATCCAAGGAAAATAAAAATTTACCTCATTGTGTAAATTTACCTGAAACCATTTTGTGGGAAACTGATCCAATGGAAGCAAATCATCACCCTAGGGAACAAATAGTGCCTAGTGAAAATGTGATATTGTCAGTGTCCAAATGAACAAAATGAACAAGAAACTGTTGTTACTGAGCAGCCTAGATCTTCTAGTATGCAAAATACTTTTCAAGAAGGTCAAGACATCCCTCATCGATCTCAAAGGTTGCATGAGAGACCAAAAAGATTGCAGTATTCAACATTAGGTAACCCATTACTGTATGTTGTTAATGCAGTATTTACCAGCCTAAATGAGGCTATCACAAGTTCTATGCAGTTTAACCATTTAGATGCACAGGGACGTGCATATTGTCAAAGTGGGGAGGGTGTAACCCACATATAAATATCACTTCAGTATTAATGAGCTGATTCCCTAAAAACAAGAAAGAAAGTTGTTAGTTTAAGAGTTATGCTTAGTTTTTGAGGAAAAAGCCAGTGTTTACAGCATAAAAAGGGTTAACTCCCTTGAGAACCGCAGGCATCACTCTTAGCCAATGAGCTGCTGCAAAACGGCACATTGTCCCACCCACTGTCTCCGGCTTTGAGTGCAGGCTTTCCGTTCGTTCTTTTGGCTGCAGCACTTGATTTGAAGCCGTTAGCAGACAGAAAAAAGACAGAGCTTTGCAGAAAAAGGTACAAAACGAAGCGTTAGAAGTCGTTGCGGATGTTAATAATAATTTTATGAATGTTTACTGCTAAAACATGCGTCAAGTTAAAAAGATATTAATTAGTTTCGGTTCTCTTTGCACTTCTGGTTGTAGAAGTGGAGAGCTTAGAGGCGGCGCCATTTTATGCTGCTGCGCTGTCCACCTGTGAGATCGGTGAGCAAATCATTAGACCTGTTCGTGATTTATTTACATTTTAAAAGAAGGGTTATCATGAGTAAAATGTTTACTGAAGAAAATGTTAATGTTCTGTGAGAAAAAAGTTGTATTTTATGGTGTTGAAACTTGAGGCAATGCCTAAAGTTTTATATTTCATTAAGAATGTGATAGTAAATGTGAATGCTTTATCGAATGTGAGAAAACTAAAGCATTTGAAACTAATTAAAAACGTACACATTTCAATAATTTCTTTTTTGATTGTAAACATTATTAATGTTACAAGCAGTACTGTTATGTTCTAACAGATTGTGAAATGTAGCTTGGAACGCAGTGTAATCTTTGACACTGTCGTTGACAGGTCAGGTTTTTACTTATGTGGACATTAGACGATTCTGATGTTGATTGCGAGCCAATCCCTTGAATGAACCAGATCAGCTTCTTCTTCTCTCCTTGCTGCATGGTGGAGTGTGGTAGGAGTGCAACAAAGAACCACATCAGTTCGAACTTGCTGTCTCTTTCCAACACACACACATTTCTTTGGACTCTTGGACGTTACACACATTTTTTAGGACTTTTTGGACTTTACACATTGTTACATGCAGGAATTGAATGTGGTGTTCAAGTTGGAGCCATTCCAACAAAGTTGAGGTTTTGTTGCAAAAAGCTGAGATTCATGCAGTATCAAACTGATGCTGTTGCTGAGACTGTATTGACCTGATCTGAAACCTGATTTGATTTATTTAGAAGGTTGCACCCTGGAAATACTCTTGAAGTAGCAATTGTGATTGTGAAACAAAAGGTTGTTACTAAGAGACTGTTGGTACCAAAAAGATATTTGTCTGCATAATTTGTTTTGATTTTATTTGTTACAAATTTTCTTTATAAAAATAATCCAGCTGGCAATTTTTAAATACTCAAACCATTGTGTGAGTCTCATTCATTTCAAAGCTCCTGTTTGTAGTCGAACCATCTGGTCCAAAGTCATATGAGCTCCTTTAAATTAATTTTACGTAAAGCAAATCTTGAAGTTAGCGTTAATAGTAACCTTAGAGTGCTATACTTGTGTTTAAAAAACAGACAAAAAAAACCCGGAAAATAACGTGATCCCCGTATTGCAATAAATTATTTCCCTTTTTATTTCTCTGGAATGTTGCACAGCTGATACTTATTTTATGGAGAACTGTAGTGAAGTTACAGTTGAAGTTTCAGTGCACAGAACGGTGAGGGTTGCAAGGGAATTGTGTTTGTTTTGTTTGTTGCGCCTTTTTCTTCTGGGGCAAACATATTATTAATGTAGCCAACATTATTCTTTGTGCTACGATGGGGATAAACGTGATCTTTCCCAGACAACAGTCTAATGATGGTTTTCAGCACCGTTTAAAAAACAAAATAAAACACAACGGGCTTTCAATTTTTACACCTGTTATTACACCACAGTGTATATTATAGCCTAATAAAACATCAGAAGGATAAATACCTATATATGAATGATTATTTATTGTCCCCACCAATCTTCAAACCACACTCATGTTTATGGTTATTGTCCCCACCAATTTTAAAAACAAACCTACTTCTTGCACAGTAACAACTACTATTAGTAACACACTACATCGTCATATATCAATATCCTGCAACATTCGAGGTTAAGCCAGCACATGCTCAGGCCTGCTGCAATGGACTGGCGACCTGTCCAGGGTTTGCCCCGCCTCTCGCCCGTGACTGCCGGAGAAAGGCACCAGCCCCCCGTAATCCTGCATAGGACAGATAGGTACAGAAAATTGATAGATCCATGGATGTTCAGGCCTGTCCAATGTTTTTTTTTTTTTACGTGTCCTGTCTGATTTACTTTCACAAGTGGAGCATTGCAGCTTTTGCTAAAGTAATCCTCAAATAAATCTTTATTAGAAATTCCTGTGGGCTTTGTTTTCTGATATTATGGACACAGAGACAGAAAATAAAGGGGAGGGGAGGGGAAAAAAACATAGACAAAAAAAATCAAACAACACGGACCGAGAACTACACAACCACAACCCTCAAATAGATATATAAATGCAATAATAGCGCCACTGAAAAGTTGGTACCGATTATTACAAAATTTAGTAATGGTAACCTAAGCCCAAGAATGCATCTGTAAAAACCAGAATTCCCACACCTGTCCAAAGTTTGTCAGAGACCATCTGGATGATTCAGAGGAGGACTGGAAGAAGGTCCTTTGATCAAATGAGACCAAAATAAAACTCTTTGGTATACAAGCCACTCGCCATGTTTGGAGGGGGATGCTGAGTAGCATCCCAAGAACACCATACACACTGTAAAGCATGGGGTTGAAAACGTTATGCTTTGGTGCTGCTTTTCTCCAAAGGAGAACTGATCCATATTGAAGAAAGGATGAATGGGGCCATGTATCGTAAGATTTTAGGCAAAAACCTTCTTTCATCAGTGAGAGCATTGAAGATGAAACGTGGCTGGATCTCCAACATGACCATGATCCCAAACACACCGCTCTGGGCTTCAAAGGAGTGGCTATGTAAAAAGCATTTCAAGGTTCTGGAGTGGCCTAGCCAGTGTCCAGACCTCAATCCAATAGAGAATCTGTGGAGGGAGTTGAAAGTCTGTGTTGCCCAGGGACAGCCACAAAACATCACAGCTTTAGAGATCTGCATGGAAGAATTGGGCAAAATACCAGCTAAAGTGTGTCCAAACCTGGTGAAGACCTACAGAAAACATTTGACCTCTGTCATTGCCAACCAAGGTTACTTTACAAAGCACTGTAGTGAACTTTTGTTATTGGCCAAATACTTATTTTCTGCACCATTATACAAATAAATTCTTTAAAAATCATACAATGTGATTACCTGGAATTTTATTTTTACATTCTGTCTCATGGTCAAAGTGTAACTATGATGAAAATTACAGATAAAACTGAGCCCATTCAGATAGCTATCAACTATATCCTAAAAAAAACGCATTTGAGAGATTTAAAAATATTTTAATTTGTTTCAGATATAGGTACATCATCTTGTCACCTTAACCCTTAATCATGCTACAAAAATAAAAATGACTTAAACTAAGGGAGGGGCAAAGGATTCTGAAGGGAAACATCTTGAAAATTTAGTGAAAAAGCTGTTCCTAATGTTACAAAAATGGAAGAAACTTTAAACTGTAGGGCACTTGCTTTATATTTTTAGCTAGTTATTAGCATGTGAAATTGTTCACCCAGAAGCCTCTGTGCTAAATTTTTCTCTGTCGGTTGCAAGAAAAAAGATGCCTGAGTGCATTTTGTTTCTGTCAACATGATTAATGGCTCTCAGTAATATTACAGCTCATATGGATATGCAAAGGTGCATCTCCACAGCAGCCAATCGATAAATCTGTGATCCTTCAACCTCCCACTGAGCCAAGAGATTTAGAGGCATATGAGCATTATTGAATCCCAAGCAAAAGAGTTCTATGCAAATTAGTAAAAAAAGTTCAATGAATCTGCTTTAAAAGAAACCCTTCTTTAGGATGGCTGCGTGTTCGTTTTTTATTTTTTTATTCCCTGGAGCATCAAATATGATGTACAATGCCAATGTTTCAACTTGTATTGTTGATTTAAACAGTGGTTTCTTAAAAATCAATTCTAATTGGTTTCTGTGAGAAGATCAGTACAGCTTATAGTAATTTGCCTGTCATGGATGTAGTGCAATATGCAGTCCTGTGGCATTCACAGTCTTAATGTCAGAAAACCTTCAAATCAACTAGAGGATTATTATTATTTTTTTTACTTTATTTATTGGTTTTCACAATTGAAAATGAAGCATCAAATATACAGAAATAAAAGGACAAGAACAAACTCTTCTTCTTCTCCCCCCATCACCCCCCCCCCCCCCCCCCCGCCCCCAGGGGACAAGCAAAAATACAAAATACAAAAATAATCAAAATGAATCAACAAAGCAGAAAAAAATCAAACAAACAAAACATAAGGTGTGTGTGAGAGAGCATCCATGTAGATTTCATTAATACGAAATGATAATATATACATGACATATAGGACAAAACTTCATACCTGTTTGAGCAGGTATGTAAAAAAGGTTGCCATATCCTGCTGAAATTATCCTTAGGACGTCGTAGAGCCAGTCTAATCGTTTCTAGTTTCAAGAGTTGCAGCGTATCTCTAACCCAATGTTTGTAGGAGGGCGGGGCAGCCTGTTTCCAATTGAGTAAAATTATTCTTCTCGCTAAAAGGGTGACAAAAGCAATGCGATCAGTTTGTGCCCAAGGAAGATGATCATCCTCGCATTGAATACCAAATATGGCAATGAGGGGGTTCGGGTTTATTGGTCTTTTACACATTTTGGATAGGGCATCAAATATAGAGGTCCAGTAACCAGAGAGTCTCGGACAAGACCAAAACGTATGAGCTAATTTTGCAGGTGAAAAATTGCATCTATTACATGAATCATCAGTACCTGGATACATCTTTGCGATTCTGGCTTTTGACAAGTGCAGTCTGTGTGCTACTTTAAATTGAAGTACCATACCATACCAATTTATTTATAAAGCACATTTCTACACAGCCGAGGCCGACCAAAGTGCTGTACAGTATTAAAAAACATATACAGCCAAACACAAGAAATATTAAAATAGCACAGTGAATACCATAAAATAAAATAAAACAGGGACATAGCAGACTAGGCCAAATTAAAAGCCAAAGAATAAAAATGAGCCTTCAGGCATGACTTAAAAACAGAAAGAGAGGGGGCCATCCTCACTGCCAGAGGAAGCTGGTTCCAAAGATGAAGCCCACAGAGAGAGAATGCACGTTCTCCACGTGCCCTCACCCGAGCCCCTGGGACCTGCAAGAGGCGTTGGTCTGCTGACCGAAGGGTCCGACCCGGTATGTAGGGCTGAACCATCTGAGACATGTACGGGGGCACATACAAGTAAAGTGATTTAAAAACAAAAAGTAAAATCTTAAACTGTACGCGATAACGCACCGGGAGCCAATGCAGGCGGGCCAGGATGGGAGTAGTATGTTCCCTCCGTCTAGTGCTAGTTAAAAGGCGGGCGGCCGCATTCTGCACCAGCTGAAGGCGCGCCACTGCATCAGAGGTAGATCCATAAAAAAGGGAGTTTGCATAGTCTAATATGAAGTCCATCCTGACTAGGCGCGACTTCCATACAGTGATTCACGCATTTGTAATCTCGCATTTAGACAGCCGGCGAAGCTGAAAAAAGCAAGAGCGAACCAGCTGACTGATGTGGGAGTCCATCCGCAATTCAGGGTCCAAAATAACCCCACGGTCTGTAACGGTCGGCTTCAATAAATTAGAAAAACGGGGCGGCAGAGCAGGGCTACCTGCAGTGGAAGAGGGAGGAACAAATAAAATCGCCTCCAATTTGGATGAGTTGAGATGTAAAAAATTGTTAGAAAGCCAGCCCTTCACGTCGTTCAGGCAATCCACAGCAGATTGCACTGACTCTTGTGTTTTAAAAGAAACATAAAATTGGCAGTCGTCAGCATACAAGTGATAGAACAGGCTGTATTGTCTAAAAATGGCTGCCAAAGGGAGAAAATAAAGGTTAAAAAGCAGAGGTCCTAAAATAGAGCCCTGGGGGACCCCGCAGGGCAGAGTGGAGGCTCCAGATGAGTAATTCCCCAACCTCACACAAAAACCTCTGTCATTAAGGTAAGATCTGAACCAGTTGAGGGCAGTTCCTTGAATGCCCACCACCTGGTTCAGACGGGACAGAAGAATGGAATGGTCAACAGTGTCAAACGCCGCTGTAAGGTCCAGCAAGACCAGGAGGACATAAGACCCTGAATCCAATGACCGCAAAACATCATTAAAAACTTTGAGAAGGGCAGTCTCAGTACTGTGACCAGCCCGAAACCCAGATTGCAAGGAATCTAGAATGTCAAAAGTCTGCAGATAGTTGGACAGCTGAATAAAAACAGCCTTCTCTAGAAGCTTTGATAAAAATGGTAGCTTTGAGATAGGCCGAAAGTTTCCCAGGGAGGTAGAGTCCAGGCCAGACTTCTTCAAAATTGGCTGGACCACTGCCTGCTTAAAAACCTGGGGAACAACTCCCGAGGCTAAGCTCCCATTCAAGATTTTAAGGATCTGATGGCCAACCACGGGGAAAACCTCTTTCAAAAGACGTGGGGGGATCACATCGAACGGTGAACCAGAAGGGTTCAGCTCTGCCACCAGATCAGTGAGCAATGAAAGTAAGATGGGCTCAAAACGATCAAATGAAAACTGAGGGCAATCGCAATCAGGAGCGACAGCCAGCGAAGGTGAGATCAAGGCTCTGATGTTAACAATTTTTGAACAAAAAAAGTTAAGGAACCTAGAACAAAGATCATCAGAAACATCAGCAAGAGAGGGCTCAACGGAGAGAAATGAATTTAGCGTAGAAAATAATACTCGTTGATTACCAGAGTGGGTGCAGATCATGTCAGAAAAATAATATTTCCGAGCTGATTTAACCACCCGCTGGAAGTGTTTCCAAGACTCCTTTAATAAGATTAGAGAGGCCAGGTCCCTGTCCTTCCTCCATCTCCGTTCAACGCTCCTAGACACCCTTCTAGCTGAACGAGTAGCCGGATTAAGCCAGGGATCAGTTCTCTTTACACAGCGCTGTATCCTCAGCAGCGCTACTTGCTCCAGAACAGAGAGACAGAGAGACTGGAAGGAGTGCAAAAGTACATCAGGGTCATCTGAGTCCACAGGAGAGGAGGAAAGGTCAGAGAAGCGAGAGGAAAAAGACGTGGCCGTTGACGTACTAATAAGCCATGAGTGACGCACAACTCCCATGGAACACAGGGGAAACACCAATGCAGCGACTCCCTCCAGTTCAGATGGCAGCCTACGGGGTTGTGTGTCGGGAAACGGAGCTCCAGAAGGGAGGAACGATCGTAGGTGAGGAGCCCAGATCCAGAATTCTGGAATATTCTGGCACCAACGTTCCACAGAATGCTGCAGGAAACCAAGGAAAATGGCCGACTTCCACCAAATATGAATTCTGCCTACATTAGTCTTCTACTAAAATCAGGTAAAGACCCTTTGTTTAATACCAGCTATCGTCCCATATTGCTCATTAATGTTGATCTTAAAATAATCTGCAGAGCCCTCACAAAAAGGATAGAGAAAGTAACCCCTCTTATAATACATCCTGATCAAACTGTTTTTTTTAAAGGGAGACATTCATCCACAAATTCACGTAGATTAATAGATTTAATAGATTTTTCTTACTGTAAAAACATACAAACTAATATATTATCTCTAGATGCAGAAAAAGCATTTGATAGAGTTAACTGGAAATTCTTATTTGCAACCTTACATAAGTTTTTGGAAACATTGGAAATTCTTTTATAAACTGGTCGAAAATATTATACAGTTCACCAACAGCATGTATCCGGACTAATATCCAAATATCATCTTGGTTTTATCTTCATGGAGGTACCAGGCAGGGATGTCCTCTCTGTCCCTCCCTGTTTGCTATTTTTATTGAACCACTAGCTGCAGCAATCAGGCAAACTCACAAAATTAAAGGCATAAAATGCAATAACATAGAACATAAAATCAGTCTTTATGCAGATGATGTATTACTTTTTCTCCAGCATTCATAATCCTCTTTCTCTCAGGTAATCAGGTTGATAAACTCTTACTCAAACATTTCAGATGATTCTATAAATTTGTTAAAATCTACAGTTCTTCCAATCAATTGTTCTGTCCAGAATCCAATTAATACACAACTGCAGTCAGGGAATATGACTTATCTAGGTTTCAATGTCTCACCAAGACTGGCAGATTTAATAAAGCTAAACTACATCCTACTTTTAAAAAAAGTGGAGGATGATCTTGCTAGATGGAAATCCCTACCCATATCACTTATGGGAAGGGTTGCTTCAATAAAAATGATGGTTTTGCCCAGAATCAACTTCTTATTCTCAATGATGGTTTAGATCTCTGGACTCCTCTGTCTCTAAATTTCTTTGGAAAGATAAACCCCCACGTATCAGCTTAAAAACACTGCAGAAGACCAAAGAAAAAGGAGGTCTAGATCTACCAAACTTCCATCATTATTTCTTAGCCAACAGGCTCCAATACATCTCAAGATGGTTAAAACATAGCTACCTAGACGAGTCCTGGATAGATGTAGAACAGACACTATGCAATAAGATAAAACTTTCAGACCTACCATTTATTAGCTCAAATATAAAACGACCTGAATGCTTTAAAAGCATAAATATCAGCTTCTCTCTGACAGCATCGTGGGAGTTTCTAAAAATGACAGAGTCCACAATAATCCCATGAAGACGTACACCCATCTGGAATAACCCCTACATCTTGCAAAAAAAATCTATGATAAGTTTCCCAGTCTGGAGGTGCAATGGAATTGAATACCTGGAACATATATTTGATGGAACAGACTTTATCCCATTTAATACATTAATTACACAATATGGAATTGATAAAAACAAATTCTTAGAATATCAACAAATTAAATGTTTTATTAAAGGTACATTTAGGCTCAATACAGTTGAATTACAAATTCCAGCAAGAGTTTTAGATTTTCTTAATCTCAACCCCTCCAAATTGCTGTCTAAAATATACAAAACTTTATCTACATTAGATGAATCAATAGCCATCCCTATTTCAAAATGGGAGGTGGATTTATCAGCCAGCTCTGACCAAAATGTCTGGTCTCAGATATGTTTTTAGAACTTTTAAAATAACAAAAAATCCTAATTTGCAATTAATACAATACAAAATCCTTCTTAGAGTACACTATACAGGTCAACGGATGTTTAGGATGGGTTTTACGTCGTCTAATACCTGCTTACAATGCACAAGCAATATACCAGATACTTATATTTATGCGCTTTGGTTCTGTCCACCTGTTAAGAAATTTTGGTGCCAGATATGTGAGGACTTATCAAAGTGTCTGAAATGTAACATTCCACCATCTCCCTCAGTTTGCCTGTTAGGAAATTTAAATGATGTCACCATGGACACAAAGTCAGTTCTAATGGTTCACATTGCCTTATGCATCGTTAAGAAAACTATCCTCCTGAACTGGAAAAATAAAAAGGCTCTTAATATTAATCAGTATAGAAATCCCTTGTTTGACCATATTGGTCTTGAGACGGCCTCTGGCTCCATATCTGATCAATCTCTCTGGGCTCCTTTGATCGGCTCCATCACCTAGTAGGGGTGGGGGGCTCTTGGTTTTGTCGTTTGGGACACTGTTGCTGATGTGGGGGTTTTGGGGTTGGAGGCGTCTGGGGGGGACCCTTGGGGTGGGATCACTGGGCGGATGGGGCGCTGGACGTCGTGGCCCCAACCTGGGGTTGGGCTTTGGTGGCTTTGGGTGGTAACTCCTGATGGCTGCATGCGGTGCCTTAGGGGGGTTGCGCTGATGGACATGGGTTACTGGCCTGGTGGCTGTGCTGTGCCTGGGTAGGGTCTGGGGTGGGCCTGGGGATTCGGGGCTCTGGGGCGCCGCGGCCCCTAGCTGTGGTCCTGGCCGGGGGTCGGCCGGCGTGGGGTCTCTGTTGCCTGTGGGGGTCAGGGTCGGCCGGCGGCCAGCATGTGCAGCCGCCTCTCTCTTTTTCTCTGGGCCGATTGTCATCGCCGGTCCCTGTATGGCGTCTCGCCTTGTTTGCTGGTTGGGGTGCCTGGCTGCTGGTCGCGGCGGCTGGGTGGCATTTCTAGGCCTGATCAGTCCTTTCTTGCACTGGACTTAGCTCCTGGGTCTTGGTCTTTGTGCGCTGCGGGGCGCTGGGGTCGGGCGTTTGGCCGGGTTCGGTTGGACTTGCGGGTGGACTGGCCGGGTAGTGGGCGTGCAGGGCAGGTGGGTGGTGCGCTAGGTTTGGTCGCCTGCCGGGCCACTGAGCAGCAGTGGTCGCTCCACAAGGGAATGGGGCTGGTGGATGTTGGCCTGGTGGGTCGGCCGCCCGGATCATCTGTTTGCTCCTGGTCTGGGCTGGTACGTCGCCGGGGTTTGGGCTGCGGGGGCCTCCAATGCACAGGTGGCGCTGGGGGCCTCCTTTGCTGACAGGGAGGCTATTGCTAACTAGCGAAAGGTGCTCTCCCCCTACAAGGGCACTTGGACGGGGGGGGGGGGAGGGGTGTGTCTAGTGTCTTTTGTGTTCTGATAGTAGAGCGAATGTCAGGGTGGGTTTAGTTCTCCTTCTGGGATGGGGCTGGGGGGACTGCCTTGGGGTCCGTGGGGCTTGGTGGTGCTGTAGCCATGGGCCCCGGGTTTGAACGTGCCATGGCCTCCCTCCCTTGGTGGATCCCGGTGAACAGCGGTGCCTATTAGGGTCAGTGGGGGAGCTGGCTCCCTGGGAAGTCATTTTGCCTCGCAGTCCTTCCCTCCCCATCCCTGAACACCTCTGTCCACCCGCTCCATCACTTTACCACTCATATAGGGTCTTGGGGTGGTCGGCCGATGCGCTGGGCCAATATCTTCCTTTGCTTGGTTGGGGCACCTTTTTTGGGGTGCCAGGTTTGGGATTGTTGGGTGGTGCCTGCTCGGTGGCTCGGGGGGATACGGATCCAGCATCTCTGCTTGTTCGATCACCTGTTCTATGCACACCATGCGTGGTCGGTTCATTTTTTTTTCAACTCTACCTCTCTTCTTCATCTTCTTTCTTTCTTCCCCTTAATTTTCCCTCTTCGTGTCCAAAACATCAGGAAATAAAACCCCCAGCAATTCATAATAAAGATTTTTCACACATATATCAAGTGGAGTACTATAGCAAAAGCTGTACTGCTCTGCTTGTGAAAGTAAATTTGTTTGGCTTCTACTTGGTACTCAGACACCAATTCTGAGCTCCACACTGCCAAACAGGACACGTGTAAAAAAATAAAAATATAAATAAAGCATTTATTTGCAAATTATGGTGGAAAATAAGTACTTGTTGGTCACCTACAAACAAGCAAGATTTCTGGCTCTCACAGACCTGTAACATCTTCTGTAAGAGGCTCCTCTGTCCTCCACTCATTACCTGTATTAATGTCACCTATTTGAACTCGCTATCAGTATAAAAGAGACCGTTCCACAACCTCAAACAGAATAACCCCAATATGGCCAAGACCAAAGAGCTGTCAAAGGACACCAGAAACAAAATTGTAGACCTGCACCAGGAAGGGAAGAATGAATCTGCAATCGGTAAGCTGCTTGGTGTGAAGAAATCAACTATGGGAGCAATTAGAAAATGGAAGGCATACATACACTGATAATCTCCCTAGATCTGGGGCTCCACGCAAGATCTCATCCCGTGGGTTCAAAATGATCACAAGAAAGGTGTTCAACAATCCCAGAGCCACGCGGTAGGACATAGTGAATGACCTGCAGAGAGTAACACACTACACCGCCAGGGACTCAAATCCTGCAGTGCCAGATGTGTCACCAAGCTGGGATGAGTTACTTCGCCAAACATCGTAAGACATGTCCGTTATGTGTTTTGAAGAGGAAATAGACCCATGTCAACTTAATATTCCATTCCGCGAAGTCCATTAATTTCTGATAATGGACACCTCGTCGGGCATTATCCCTTACTGCCCAATGGGCAATTTAAAAGCAAAAAGTTTAGATTCATCCATGTTTTTATGTCTTCCAGACATGCCTGTAATCTACCTAAGTGACTGGGTTCATCAGGATTTATGGATAAATATAGTTGTGTATCATCGGCATAGCTGTGGAAATGTATCCCATGCTGTCTAATGATTCTACCAATTGGAAGCATATATATGGTGAAAAGAATTGGTCCAAGCACAGAACCCTGTGGAACTCCACAAGTAACCCTTGAAAGTGAAGAAGATTGATCATTTAAATGAACAAACTGGAATCTGTCAGACAAATATGATTTAAACCAGCCTAGTGCTGTTCCTTTGATCACTGCAACATGTTCAAGCCTTCTAAGAGAATATTGTGATCGACTGCGTCAAAAGCAGCATTGAGATCTAACAAAACCAGAACAGACACCAGTCCATTATCTGAGGACATGAGAATATCATTAGTAACCTTCACCAGTGCTGTTTCGGTGCTATGATGAGCTCTAAAACCTGACTGAAACTCTTCAAACAGCTCGTTACTGTTTAGATGCACACAGACTTGATTAGCAACAATTTTCCCAAGGATTTTGGATAAGAAAGGAAGGTTAGATATAGGTCTGTAATTCACTAAGTCATCTTGATCAAGGGAAGGTTTCTTGAGTAAAGGTTTAATTAGAGCTATTTTAAATTCTTGTGGTACGTATCCGTTTACTAAGGATAGATTCATCATATCCAAAATGGGGCCAGGAACCAAATGGAACACTTCTTTAAATAATTTGGTTGGGACTGGGTCCAACATACAAGTTGAAGGTTTAGATAAGGCTAATATTTTTGATAATTCCAAAAGCTCGACTGAATCAAAACAGCCTAAGCATAAATGAGGTTCTACAGTTCTTTCCGATGCTGCCTCATTTACTGAGGAAGAAGTAATCATGTTTGGGAGGATGCCAATGATTTTACTTCTAATAGAATTAATTTTATCTATGAAGAATCCCATAAAATCATCACTGCTAAGAGCTGGGGGAATAGTTGGCTCAACGGAGCTATGACTCTGTCTAAGTTTGGCAACTGTACTAAAAAGAAACCTAGGATTGTTTTTATTCGCCTCTTTTAATGATGAAAAATATGCTGTTCTAGCTTGTCGAAGGGTCTTTTTATACAGCAGTAGACTGTTATTCCAGGTTAAATAGGAATCCTCTAGATGTGTAGAGCGCCATTTTCTCTCCAACTTCCTAGTATTCTGCTTTAAAGTATGCAACTCTGCGTTAAACCTTGGAGTCAGCCTCCTATGGCTAGCCACTTTCTTTTTTAAGTGGGCTACACTATCTAATACCAAACGCAATGAGGACATAACGCTGTGAACCAGACAATCAATTTCTGAAGGGTTAGAGATAGAATTGCTGCCATCCACTGTGTTACTCTGAGACACTGAGGAAAGTAAGAATGGAACAGATTCTTTAAAAATTGTTACAGCATTGTCTGAAAAAGCTCTACTAAAATGAAATTTTCTTTCAGATTTAAGATGGTCAGTTAAAGTAAATTCAAAAGCTATCAAGAAGTGGTCAGACAGGACCGGGTTATGTGGGTGGACTGTTATTTCCTCACACTCAATACCGTATGTCAGTACAAGGTCCAAAGTGTGTTTACCCGAGTGGGTTGATCCCTGTACTTTTGAGTAAAGCCAATTTAGTCAAAAATACCATTAAAGGCTGCATTTAGGCTATCACTTTCAGTATCCGCAAGAATATTGAGGTCCCCCACTATAATGACCCTATGAGTATTTAATACTAAATCAGATAAAAAATGTGAGATCTGATCCAAGAATTGAGAGTAAGGGCCTGGTGGACGATACAAAACCACAAACAAAAATGGTCTTAATGTTTTGCAACTTGGATGAGGAAAATTAAGGGTTAGATGTTCAAAAGAACTGTAGCCATAATTTGGTCTGGAACTAGTTAGTAAATCAGAACAAAAAATGGTTGCAACTCCTCCTCCTCGCCCAGTATTTCTAGGAATGTGAAAATTTAAATGACTGGAAGGAGTTGACTCATTTATACTGACATAATCCTCCTGCTGCAACCAGGTTTCTGTGAGACAAAGCAAATCAATGTGATTATCACAAATCAAGTCATTTACTAACAAAGTCTTTGAGGAGAGAGATCTTATGTTTAATAAACCACATTTAATAGATTTATTTTTCTGGGCTGGTTCCTAGAACTATGCTTCCTACGTACAGTCGCCCAGCCAGCCTGAGGTCCCGGCTGCGCAGGATTTACCAGAGGACGGCTAAGGGGTTCTATTCTTGTTGGCTCTGCGCTGGCTAATGGGCTTCGGCTATCTGCTGGTTTTTCAACAGCACAGAGCCGTGCTTGTAATTCTGATACCCTCGCTTCCAAAGCTACAAAAATATTACATTTATTATAGTTACCATTATCACTAAAGGAGGCAGGGAAGTAACTAAACATCTGACAGAGAGAGCAAGAGAGAAGAGAAGGCTTGCCATACAGAGCAACCTCTGCCTCCACTGTGTTGTGACACAGAGAGAGAGATTTTTTGTCGTGTTTACATAACCATCAATAATTCTGATCAATGATTTAATATTAATTTAACTATTGATGGAGTTCACGTTTAATCTATTATTTATGGCACCACTTCTGTATTAGAAAACCAGACATCCAGTCTCTTTTTGAAGGTATAGGTTCACACGCCCTGGACAATAATTGTACTCATACACCAAGTAATCACAGAAAACATCTCTTTAAGCTAAGGGAATTTATTAAGAAAACAGATCAACCTTACAGCCAAAACATTTAGTCAATAATTCCCATCTATTCTAAAGCATGCAACTAACTACTACAGATCTTAGGAAACCAATAATATGTTAAAATTAATCAACACAATTAACACGAAGGGGATCAGAGACAAACAGACAGCTCCCCTTTCGCAGGGGAGGGGAAGGGAGGTGAGGTGAGGTTTTGTCCAGAAAGGGAGGAATTGAGCCCCTCTCTCCAGGGGGCTCAAGTAAGAGATAGTCTGTGGGACAAAGGGTCATAAACATAGCTCTGGGCCAAGATGGAGGACAGGACATGGAGTGTAAGGAGACTAAGGGGCAAAAAACTATCTTTGGCTAAAATGGGACAGAGCACATGGTATGAACTGTCCATGTGGAAGGCCACAGGTTTAACTAACAAAGAACAATGGAGTTAACCTTTCAGCTAACAGACCAGCTAACTCAGGTCAGGCCGAACCCAACTCTGCCGGCCAGGTGATCAGAGAGCAAGAGAGAGAGAGTAGAACGAGGAAAAGAGAGAAAGAGAGAGGAAGAGTGGGATCCGCTCAGGATAAAAAAAACCAGTTTTAAATACACAGGAAATAATACAGCTCAAACTTATACGTGCGAAAACGACAAATGAGCCAACAGGTCCAGCGCTTAAAAACACTTTAATCAACAATGAACGAGCTCTAACTCATCCAAACTATATTGTCGCTTGTTATCTGCTGTTGGAAGGTATGTTCTCACTCTAATTTAAATGAACATACACCCATTTGATTTTATGACCCCTAGGCTCTCTCGGGCTCTTGTTTCACCTTCCAGCGTGCTCATTCATTTCTGTAAAAAGGAGCAATAAGAAACAACAGACAACAATTACAGATTTTAACAGCGTGAGATCGGCCGCTGGGCTTAGTTCTCCTTAACTGTGCCCCGTTCTTCGTCAGCACAAAGTTTTATTTGAACTACGAGTTGCATGAAACCCCTCCCTTCAGCTTCTTCACATAAGGCAATGCGTTATGTACTACATTCTTCTTGATTGTTCACTGTTGCCAAGTGCACGCAGACCAAAGGATTATTCTGCCTCTTTTGGCAGGGGTCTGAGCGTCTTTTCCTTCGAACCCCGCTGCCCCAGCCGGGCGGCTCTGTGCTTCAAGCTGCCCTGCCATCTGATGGTGCAGGTGTGCTGCAGTTGAAAACCACTCAGCAGAGGGTTCAAGTAGATCCTGGGTTGAGTGATCTGCTCGTTGCTGTTCTGCACCCGCTCTGGCTTGCTGCTCCTGGATGTCCTCTCAGGTGCGTCCTAGCTCCTCAGTGGGATTGCATTGGCTCCAGCCTTTTTCTTTAGTCTGAGGACCAGAGAGATCATGGTCTGGTTGGCTGCTGGTCTCTCACCTGGTCAACAAAGCCTAAAAGAACAGCTCGCAACTAATTTGCCTTTTCTGTTTGCTTTATCCATAATTGTATCTAATTTGAGATGAATTTCTTATACATTTTTTTTAAAGCCTCTCTTAAATGAACATACTCCCATTTAATTTTATGACCCCTAGGCTCTCTCGGGCTCTTGTTTCACCTTCCAGCGTGCTCATTCATTTCTGTCCTTCAGTCTCCACTACCTGTTGATCAGAACAATTTCAACAAAATCCTATTATTCCCAACTCACGTTTTCTTTTGCTCCTCCAGAAATCACATCGGGGTCACCATTTGTTGGAAGGTATTTTCTCACTCTAATTTAAAGCCTCTCTTAAATGAACATACACCCATTTAATTTTATGACCCCTAGGCTCTCTCGGGCTCTTGTTTCACCTTCCAGCGTGCTTGTTCATTTCTGTAAAAAGGAGCAATAAGAAACAACAGACAACAGTTACAGATTTTAACAGCATGACGTCGGCCGCTGGGCTCAGTTCTCCTTAACTAAGCCCCGTTCTTCGTCAACACAGAGTTTTTATTGAACCACGAGTTGCATGAAACCCCTCCCCTCAGCTTCTTCACATAAGGCAATGCGTGATGTACTACATTCTTCTTGATTGTTCACTGTTGCTAAGTGTTTCCACATGCACTACAGAATTAAACCCCCATACAACATTTACAGAATTTTTATCTCTTCACTGCCCAGACACAAGATTAGGTTGACTGAACCGGTTCAGTCCTACATTGCTTTGAGGGAGGTCCAGTCCACAAAAAGGGGAGCAAAATGTGTCCGTAGTTGAGCAACAAGGGAGAGATTGAACCTGGCGCAGGATTTTGGGACTGTGTGTCCCAACTGTAGGCTGGTGAGCTTGCAGGTCGACGTCGTAAATAACTGTCTTGGAACAATTCTTATATAACCCAAGATAGATACACAGACAGCAGTGGGCACTTCGAAGCTTTGAGATGAGAGTTCTCCCCGGTCCAGTGGGTCAGAACAAAAGAGAATCTTCACCGGTGAGTCCTCTCTATAGCACATGTTTTTGCTGATGGACCAATGGGAGTGTATTGGGGTCACAGCTAGGAATGCTGGGAAATGCAGTCTGCTCAGTCCATCTGGGAAAAATAGCTTCCTGATGTCCAACAGTTTGTTCTGTTCATTTGTGGAAAATTGATCCCAATAACTGGCAGCTCGTTTTTTTTTTTTTTTTTTTGCAGCACACCTTGACATAACACGTCAGAGGAGCAATCAGTCAGTGGAGTTTGATGGTCTAAAGAGCAAGGGTGGCGCGGAGAGAAAAAGCGGAAAGCTCAAACAGATGCTGCTAAATGTGCAAAAATGTGCAACCTTTTCACTAAAACAAGCTTGTGGTTTGTGACAACGGGTAAGACAACATGGTGAACGTTGCCTGCAAGCCACCATTCGAGTTAATTATCAAGTCAATGAATTGTGTGACATCGTGGCAACTAGCATAACATGTTATCATTGTATTAATAATATGATGCGACGCCACACAACCGGCAAACCTGGTCTTGTAGCTCCTCAGAGTTAGAAGGAAAATCCAGCACCAACCAATATAAACCTACAAGTCCAGAGTGGGTAGGATTACTTATTGAGTGAACATTTTTAGTATTAATGAATACTAATAATTGAAATACTAATAATGAAGAGCATGGTGTAGACCTGCTCCATATGAAAAGTGCCCTGCAATGCTAGCTGATTCAGCACGACAATAAAAAAAATGATATTAATTAATCAGAGGCTTTGTAAAATTGGGAGATTTTTGCTGAGAATTATGACAATTTTCAAATTTGACTGAATTTCAGAAGCAGAGTCAGGAGTCAGTCATGATGAGGGGATTTCTCTGGTCAGAATGAGGGAACAGGTGTGTGAACAAGCAGGCATTATCAAATCAAATCAAACTTTATTTATAAAGCGCTTTTCATACAAGAAGTTGCATCACAAAGTGCTTTACAGATTAAAATGACCCCACATAAAACCACCTTCCCTTCCCTCCCCCACAGATTTAAAAGCATGGTCACAGTTATACCCCCCTCCCACCAACCCATCTCCCATGCACACACACAGTTAAAAGAAAAAGTTAAAAAGGACATTGGGCCGAGTGTAGATGAACCATGCAAGGAAACGCCATCAGAGGAGCCATCTGCCCCGGCAGCAGTAGATTAACAGCAGCAGCCGAGGCACCGACACAGGGCACCTAGTGGAGGCTAGGCCAAGACCCCCACGTCCACCCAAGCGCTACCTGGAGAGCACCCAGGCAGCTACAGCCGACCACCGGTCCCGGTGCAGAGGGCTCCCACAGAGGAAACACTGGAACGGGGATAAAGATAAATTAAAGTATAAAAAGAAACGGTAAATTAATGTGCTAAGATTAAATAGTAAACCTGATAAAAATAAAATCATATAAAACATCCAGAGCAATTAAACAAACAGTGATAAATAATAATCAGTTAAAAGCTAAGCTAAAAAGGTGAGCCTTGAGCCTGCTCTTAAAAACATGAACGTTCTCTGCAGCCCTGAGGTCCTCTGGCAGCCTGTTCCAGAGGTGAGGGCCATAAAACTGGAAAGACGCCTCGCAATGCTTGTGTGTCCTGACTTTTGGGGTGACAAGGAGACGGCTGCCAGAGGAGCGCAGAGACCGCAAAGGTTTATATGGTAAAAGCAGTTCAGAGAGATAAGAAGGCCCAAGAACATTAAGACACTTAAAAACCATTAAAATAACCTTAAAGTCGATCCTGAAATGTACGGGGAGCCAATGCAATGATTTTAAGACCGGTGTAATGTGCTCCCGCCTCCTGGTCTTCGTCAGGACACGTGCTGCTGAATTTTGTAGGAGTTGTAAACCTGTGTCGGCTTCTTCTCATTGTATGCTCTGGAACTCTTTTTTTTTACTCAGAGAGGGGAGGGGCGCCGAACTCCAAAACCCCAGCGGGAACTGTTTCAAAATAAGACCCAGAGCTGAGAGACAGAGAGTAAAAAACAACACAAACAGATATCTTGTTTGAAAAGGACGCATCTGCAGATGGAAGCCAGACAAAATCTGACTCGCTCTCTTACAAGGCTGTACCATTTTTATTTCCAAAAGAACAAAGAACATATCACATGACTCCTCTCTCCTCCTTCTACATCTTGACAGGTCATTTATTTTCTCCAGGTCTCCTGACCGTACCATGAACTGGGTTATAACATGAATTAGAGTTATAGCTGATCCTCCCTGCTTTCAATTCATATCTTTACTCAAGAGTTTGTTTACTTAAAAGCTTCAACCCTATAAAATACTGGTAACAGAGTCATGTTTTACTACCCTGAATAATATAAACAGGCCTATTACTTCTAAAGCTTAAAAAAGATATAATTAAAACATATGTACTGCATAATAAAAAATAGCCTCAAA
The DNA here is from genome assembly GCA_963556495.2 of Valencia hispanica. Taxonomy (NCBI): domain Eukaryota; kingdom Metazoa; phylum Chordata; class Actinopteri; order Cyprinodontiformes; family Valenciidae; genus Valencia; species Valencia hispanica. The sequence goes on along the minus strand of OY747706.1, from coordinate 25,515,629 downwards.
AAAGTAGAATACAACACCTGATATACTCTTTTTGGGATGACCAGAAAGCAGGGCATTACAGTAATCAATTCTACTGGAGATAAAAGCATGCATCAGTGTCTCCGTATTGGCCCGAGAGAGAATGGGGCGGGCTCTGGCGATGTTCTTTAGTTGATAAAAACCTATTTTAGTGATATTTTAGTTCCATTAGTTCCAATATAACCACTTTCTATGCCCGAATGACAATGGGACCTGTTTATATATTTTTTTAAAAGTAAGACAATACATACAGAAAGCCTATATTTGAAAGAGAATAGAATATAAGTAATATAAAATAAGCCTGAATGTTTTGCCATTGAAAATATCTTAATTGGTTAAGTTTAATGTGTTTTCCATATCAAATGCACTAAATCTACCTTGTGAAGCAATTAACCCTTATTTGCACTGAATTTGATTTTTTTTTTATATATACTCTGAAAAGTGTGCTGTTGTAGCTTTAACATGTAAGGTTATAATTACATGATTTTAATAATAGGTTGTGAAGTGGGCCGGTCGGAGGCATAAAACTCCAGGGCTGAAAATAAGTCTCCGCCCTCTTTTCCTGTTTAAAAAATACGCAAAAAGGAGGTGTTACCTGGTGGACCAGCAAACGCGCAGTTTGAGAGGGCTGGGCGTGGACTGTGCTGTCATGACATGTTGACAGCAGTGCTGTTGCTGTGGCAAAGACACAGACAGCAATAAAGATGAAGAGCAACGTGAGCGCCTTTGTCTTGTAACGATTTTTTTGAAAGAGGTGGAGGATTTCTCTCCACCTCCTTCACCAGAGGAAAGAGAGGAAAGGTAAGGAGATTCTGTGGAGGAGGCTCAGCTTATTTTTTACCCCACAGTGACTACGTTTACATGCAGTCAATATTCGGGTTATGGTTGATTTAAAGTCACTATTCGGGTTTCTGAAACATTCGGAATAACCAGTTTACATGCGTGATCCTGTATACATGGAATTTGTAATCAATTGGCATATCCCGATGTAAACGGCGATGCACGGTTAGCGTCAGGACGTAGGGACAACCTTAAGACGCAATATGCGTCATTTCCTATTTTCTTCCTGTATCTATGGTGGCCGGGAAGTGCAAAACAAAATTACATTAACCTGAAACACTTTTACATTTTTACCGAAACACATTTACAAGTTTACCGAAACACTTTTACAAATTTACCGAAACACATTTACAAGTTTAATGAAACACATTTACAATCTTACCGAAACACTTTTACAAGTTTAACAAAACACATTTACAAAGACATGACCTGGAAGTGATAATGCAGGGATGAGGTTAGGGTCGGGACAAGACCAAAGTACTAACAGTAATGGAATCTGCAGAGATGTTTTGCCCATTTTTCTGAATCTATTTTCAAGTTTTTGGGGGAACAGGTCTGATGGCGTTTCTGATATCTACTTCAAATTAATAGTTTTTCCTGCGGTAGAATCCGGCATTATTTTATTTTGTTTTCACGGTCCACAAAGACAGGCGGACACTGTGAAGCCGTTCCATCATGTCAACAATCACACTGTATGAGTGGCCTTCGTTTAAATACTTTACGAGGCAGTCCATCTTCTCCCTCTCCCTTCTCAAAGTCCAAACTATGTTCACAATCACCACAAAATGTCCCTAAAACTTGAAAATAGATTCTGCAAAACGGGCAAAACATCTCTGCAGATTGAGCTGCTGACAGGATCGATTCCATTACTGTTACTACTTTGGTCTTGTCCTGACCCTAACCTCATCCCTGCAGTATCACTTCAAGGTCATGTCTTTGTAAATGTGTTTTGTTAAACTTGTAAAAGTGTTTCTTTTTTTAACTTTTAAATGTGTTTCGGTATGATTGTAAATGTGTTTCTGTAAATTTGTAAATGTGTTTCGGTAAACTTGTAAATGTGTTTCTGTAAATTTGTAAATGTGTTTCGGTAAACTTGTAAATGTGTTTCGGTGAGATTGTAAATGTGTTTCTGTAAATTTGTAAATGTGTTTCGGTAAACTTGTAAATGTGTTAAGGTAAGATTGTAAATGTGTTTCGGTAAGATTGTAAATGTGTTTCTGTAAATTTGTAAATGTGTTTCTGTAAATTTGTAAATGTGTTTCTGTAAATTTGTAAATGTGTTTCGGTAAACTTGTAAATGTGTTTCTGTAAATTTGTAAATGTGTTTCGGTAAACTTGTAAATGTGTTTCTGTAAATCTGTAAATGTGTTTCGGTAAACTTGTAAATGTGTTTCTGTAAATTTGTAAATGTGTTTCGGTAAATTTGTAAATGTGTTTCGGTAAATTTGTAAATGTTTTTCGGTAAACTTGTAAATGTGTTTCTGTAAACTTGTAAATGTGTTTCGGTAAGATTGTAAAAGTGTTTCGGTAAATTTGTAAAAGTGTTTCGGTAAACTTGTAAAAGTGTTTCGGTGAACTTGTAAATGTGTTTCGGTAAGATTGTAAATGTGTTTTGGTAAATTTGTAAAAGTATTTCGGTAAAATTGTTTCGGTGAAGTTGTAAATGTGTTTCGGTAAACTTGTAAATGTGTTTCGGTAAAAATGTAAAAGTGTTTCAGGTTATTGTCATTTTGTTTTGCACTTCCCGGCCACCCTAGGTATCCAAAGACAACAACAACAACAACAACAGCAAGCAGATGATGAATAGCTCAGAGCATAGCGATCGCCTTTGGTTGCGCTTTGGTGCTGGTACTTCTATGCGCATACAAGAAGTTCCTCTACTCAAAAGACCAAGATTCCCTGCAAATAGAACATGGGCAGAAGGATCATTTCAGAATTGGATGACATTCCATGTCCCAGACATGAAATTTAATTTGATCCAAATACAAATTCATAAAGATGAAGTTATTAATTAAACCACTTGTCCAGAGATCACATCTAAAAAAAACAGATTAAAAAACAGTTGGAAATATTTGTCCAGGTTGTTCTTCTTAAGTAGTGGTTTGATAACTGCTGTTTTTAAATTCTCAGGGAAGACACCTGACATGAGGGATGAGTTAACTATTTGAATCAGACCCAATGACAGGGAAAAGTTTCTTAAAAGGGCTATATGCAATTTTCTGAAATTTAAACTCGCGACTGACACCTGTGGCCAAGAAATGGAACTGCTCTTCCTTTCTGGTCACTCTCGCAGCGCGCGATCCTACGCCGGTCGCTCTCAATCTTCAATCTTTTTCGGGCACTTGTCAGGGGTTTAACTTTTTTAGTCTTATGTGGAGTTACTGTTGGTGTCAAAGTTGTCCTTGGTCTCTTCTGTGTATTCGCACAATCCATTGAACTGCTTGCGAGTGCTGACTAGTGGTGGTGGCACAGTGATCTGAAAAATTTAACATGAACGCGCTTGACGTCACATCCGCAGACAGCGCGGGAAAATCCGACCCGACAGAAAATAGAAAAAAATGGATACAGGCTTATAGGTGCACCCACTGTGAGCTGACAAGGTGTCAGTATGCTTATCAGGAGATGTTTGAGTCATAAATGGTCAAATAAAAAGGCTATTGTTACGTTTATTTTGGGGAAAAAGTTGTATATTGTCCCTTTAAGAAACTTTTCCCTGTCATTGGGTCTGATTCAAATAGTTAACTCATCCCTCATGTCAGGTGTCTTCCCTGAGAATTTAAAAACAGCAGTTATCAAACAACTACTTAAGAAGAACAACCTGGATAACACGTTTATGCAGAACTACAGGCCAATTTCTAATCTTCCATTCATCAGTAAGATTATCGAAACAGATGTGTTTCAGTTAAATATCTTCCTAACAAAGCCAAAGTGTTTTGATGTTTTTCATTCTGGTTTCCATGCTCTCCACAGCACTGAGACTGACCACATCAAAGTTTTCAATGACATCTGCATAAATACAGAGTGTGGTAGAACCACAGTGCTGGTTCTGTTGGACCTCAGTGCAGCATTTGACACTGTTGATCATAACATACTATTGGAATGACTGGAGAGGTGGGCCGGACTCTCTGGTACTGTACTTGGCTGGTTTGAGTCTTACCTAAAGAACAGGGACTTCTTTGTTTCAATAGGAAACTTTTCATCAGAACGAACAGAAATCACATGTGGGGTGCCCCAGGGCTCCAAACTACTCAGATGACACTCAGCTTCACATTACAATGTCACCAGGTGACTTTGAACCCATCCACACCTTAAGTAAATGGATCGAGCAAATCAATGCATGGATGTGCTATAATTTTCTTCAGCTGAACAGAAACAAAACTGAAGTAATTATCTTTGGACCTAAAAAGGAACAGTCAACAGTCAGCACAAAGCTTCAGTTAATACAGCTACAAACTGCTGATCAGGCCCATAATCTAGGGGTAGTAATGGACTCAGACCTGAACCTCCAGGGTCACATAAAGGCAATACCAAGGTCAGCCTTCTATGACCTGAAGAACATTTCTAGGATTAAAGGACTTATGTTGCAAAAGGACCTCGAAAACATGTGTTTATCTTTAGTCGGATTGATTACTGCAACGTTTTCCACAGAGGTCTGCCTAAAAAGCTAAAACGCTATAAAGCAAAGCTGCTGAATCACTGAGTTCTTTTAAACCCCATCTGTTTACAGCTGCCTTTGAGTAATGTTCTCATATATATATATATATATATATATAATCCTGCTGTTAAAAGTGTGCTATACAAATAAAATTGCTTTGCCTTGCCTTTCCTGTTGTGTACACCTTTCCAATTCATTTTGAAATGGGTAGTCATGAATCTTCATTGCATCCATCAGCATGGAAAGTGGACGTCTCGTAAATGACTATTGATGAGGATGCCATGCTGTAACGTATGTGAAGGCAGTATGGGAATGTATGCTCAGTGGACTAGAAGGAATTGTTTGGCTGAGTACTGTGTAGTGGTTTGGGTAGGCTGTAGTCTGAAAATAATTTTAAGTATACAAAATGTGGGATTTTAATAATCAATTAAAAAGATACTTTAAAACTCAAGGACATGTTGGTAGGAGAGAAAGAATTGAAGACTTTAATCCTTCCAGTAGTGAAGCGAGCACTCCTGCCTTCTGGCTTAAGTGATAAAAGTATGTATTCAAGTATATGTGCACATGCACATTTCAGATCTATTCAAATTTTACTTTCAGACTCCTAGCTAATTTTGTAGTAAGAATGGAAATACAATTGTAGTATGATATTTTGTTTTTCATCTAGGTTTTACTCATTGTACGGATCTTCCTGTGAGCTTCGAAACAAGGTTGTTAAGTATGGAGGGCAGCATTTATTATCAAAGGTGCCAAATAAATGCCATTGAAGGTCTTCTTCCTGGTCCCTTTTTTTCTTTCACAACTGCAAGACACAGCCTTTGCAGGTAGCTTCAGGGTTCTATGTGTACTGGTGATATCTACTCCCTCATGGCCTATACAACTTGTCCTTGGTGTTGAATACATTTTGAAAAGACAGCCAGACAGCATGAGAGTCATTGGTGCATAAGTCTGAAGATAAGATAAGTGACATAGCCAGTAGACTGCTTTAATTTAAAACGTTCAAATTCACATTGTAGAGCAGGAATCCAGCCAGACACCCCAGCATGTGGGTTCACTGATTAGTGTCTTCCTTTTGATTAGATTAATTTCATAAGTCAGCTTGAACAAATGTACAAAAGATGTCTGTGCACAAAACAGCTGACTGCATTCTAAAACATTTAAAGTACTGCATGTCAAGCTGTTATTTTTATGGCTATATTAATGCTGTTTTTACACATTTTTATTTAAATTGGTACTACAGTAGGGTTAGTAATTATTAATGTTGTCAAACCTTTCTTGAAATATACCATTATATAAGGTATTTCTATATGTAGAGAGATATGTGTTCTAAGGCCTAAAACACAAATAATTGTCATTGATATAATTTAACGAAACAATGTAATTTCACAATAAATAAACAAATAATGCCATGAACAAAGATGAAGTTCATGGAGTTTTATTATTAATAGACTTTTTCATGTCTGCATATTTTTTTTCTTGAATCTTTATCATCTTTTATTAGGGCTGTCAGCCTATTAGCCTTGCAAGATCTAAGAAGAAGACGGCAAACATTTAAGATAAAACCTAGTCCGAAGTTCAGCTTGTAATGTACACACAGTTAAACAGAGCCAGTCACCCTATCTATACCCCATCATCCTCCACCTACCAAGGGACTGGCTAAGACATACCCTCTCCTTTGACACCAACTCAGGCAGGTACTGCTGCCCAAAGCTGAAGCATAAAGAAACTAGCAAGGGAGTTTCACCTGATATGGAGCTGTCCTAATATCAATTCAATTTTAATTAATTCATGTTGTTGGCTCAGTGTCTCCCTACAAAAGCCAGTCAGCTTTTCTTCTGTTCTATAGTTGATGATGTGCCCCACTTTCTTTGCTACCTTTTTTTATCAATACAAAATGCATATACATTTTTTCCAGTGGGGTTTAGTTTCTATAGCTTAAGCCTTGTTCTGATGTTGTTGGACTTTTCTGAAAGGTTGCTATGCTTTACAGATTTGGATCTCAAACAAGAAAAGGATGGTTATTTTATGAGGCTATGAAATAAACAGACATGAACTGACTAAGTCATGACATTAACAGAGTGAAGTTGATGTGTATCTGTCCTTGAAGTGCATTGCACTTCGTGCACACCTTCCTAAACAAGGATCATCTACATAAAACCAAATGCTTGAGAACGGCAGCAGCAGAACCCACTGGTTATGGGACAAAGTACCGTAACGTGGGTTGCCGGTTCGAACCCCTGCTCCATCTGTCTCGGTCGTTGTGTCCTTGGGCAAGACACTTCACCCACCTTGCCTGCTGATGGTGGTCAGAGGGCCCGGTGGCATCTATGTGTGGCTGCTTCGCTTCTGTCAGTGTGCCCCAGGGCAGCTGTGTAGCTCACCACCATCAGCATGTGAATGTTTGCGTGAATTGGTGAATGACTTTGTGGTCCTCTGACTGAAAAAGCGCTATACAAATGCAGATAATTTACTGCTCTACCTATGGTCTCCCAATTTAAGATATTACCATATTTACAGCCAGGTGTAATTTGTATACATACTACATGCAAATACTGTGCTCTATTGTAAAATACTGTTTTGTAAACGGTTAATTTGATCTTCATAGATGACTTTTCTATGGTATTACAATAACTGATATACAGCAGAATGGTTCATGATGATTTACATCTGCATCTGTAATTAATAAATTGTGTAGCCTTGCTATAACTAGCTATAGCCATATGTAATGGTCATGCATAAGGACTGCAGCTTATGGGACCTCACCAGTATAAATTACAAAAATATGATGCTTGTCTGATTTGTCATTAACAGTTCAATGGAGCAGTCAGGGTTATCCCTATGCAAAGCAGCTCCTTTTATTCAACCAGAATCATAACTACTGACGAACAATGCAAATTAGTCCAGGCTACCCAGGCTATCACTAGTTGTCAACCGCCAGTAAACACTGAGCAAAAGAGGTTAGTTGCTTAAATAAAATAAATATGCTCGACTAAAAATAACAGGAGTAAATAAAATTGAAAAACTTATGAAAAACCTAAAAACGTATGTTAATATAGTCGGTTTTTCACGATTTCATTCACTCAAGAGTGTGTGTTTGTGTTTTTGTGCGCACGTCCTCTTGCAGTCCTTTCTGCTCTTAGACCAAGATAACAGGTGTTGTGCCATGAAGTGATGGTCTGCCAAAAAAGTGATCAGCCACCGCAGGAGTGCGCACGGGCTAGGTAACTATGTTTCTTGACGTAACTCAAATATTGTGGCTTGAAATTCGGCAAATCAAAGATTATCAACATTGAAAAAGCACAAATATCCTCGTCAAGTACTTTAGTAGATGTTTGTCTCCATTTAATTTCTATAATTTTCTCCAGAGATTTACCGTGTTTTCTTTTTAAGAAGTTGTTTGAAATGTTCGGTGTCCACCTAAACGGTCACAATACTTAAGCCTGAATGTAATATTTGCAATTGAAAGATGCTTTGTGATAAGTATTAAGCCGCGTTCACACCGGTCAGCGCGTCCAGGCGTCAAATCGCTCAAACGGACGAAAGTCGACGCTTTAAAATTAAAACCCAGCTGCTTGCACACTTGTGGTCTGCGTCGGCGAGTCGGGGCATCAGCGCGTCACGTCATTACGTCAGCGTCGGGCGTGGATTTGTCTGTTGCAAGTTGTTTACAACATGGCGGATCTTGTCGGATCAGCAGCGCGTCTTCAACTACCGGCTCTCCCGAGCCCGGCTGGTGGTGGAAGATGCATTCGGGATCTGGTCTGCACAGTGGAGAATGTTTCACCGCAGACTGGAAGTCAACCCCGAAGTTGTGGAGAAGTGTGTGAAGGCGACGTGTGTTCTCCACAACTTCATGAGGGTTTCTGGAGATTGCCAGGTACCTGCAGTGAGGGGAGCTGCCGCTGCTCATGGAGAAAGACCACTTCCAGCTGTGGGGCGAATTGGAGCCAACAACGCAACCAGAGAGGCAGTGGAGACCAGAGAAGTTTTCATGGCCCACTTCAGTGAGGAGGGGGTAGTGCCATGGCAGCCGGCAGAATAGTCATGTCCATACAGGACTGACCCAAAACGGCTCTTTTAAGAGCCACCCAATGAAAAAAATTAAGAGCAAAACTTTCTGAAAATTTACACATCTATATTTACTATATTATATTTTAGTAATTGGTTTTTCTCTATACATTCATATATACATTCACAAATCCCTTTCATTTATGGATTATTGTTTGTTCTGTACCTATATACTTTTGACCTGTTCACCTGTACCTCTCGTTTCCAGGTAATGACTGACAGACTGCTCTGCTTTCTCCCACAAACTCGTCTATGGATATGGTGAAATCAATCAAATAAACTCAAATAGTTCTTGCTTTTGTACTTCTGTGGTATTTTATATAGTCAATAAAAAGGTATATTTCATTAAGGTAATTATTAGCTGTTATTAAAAACAATATTTTCACCCAAATGGCATTACATAGGACAGTAGAATTAAATTAAGGAAAGTAGCTGACCAAAATGTTACATATAAAAATATTTAATATAAAAAAAATACATACAACATATATACATATAATAAACAAACAATAAAATAAAGAACAGGAAGAGAAAGGACCTTATTTGGAGGAAGTGCGGTGGAAGACAGGAGGGACACAGAAAGGAGTCTCCTTCCTCCCCTGAAAAAGGTGTCAGCCCGATCAGTAAAACTACTGAGTATTGTCCAAATGGGTCAAATTTTTCATTCTTTCAAAAATCATTCTATGAATGTAAAATTTTAGGATGTCTCTTTCTAGAGGTGACACCCTTTTCAGGAGAGGATGAAGAGAGAGAAGGAAGTGCATTTCATCATCTGCAGGAGGAGCAGGAGCTGGTTCAGGCCGGGCCTTGAGCGCATCAAGCAGCTTTTGCTGGAACTCTGTTGGCACTGACAAGTCCTGCTGCCTCCGCCTTCGTTTTCTTGGAGGGCCTGTTAAAAAACACAGTAGAAAAATGTGTTAAAAATGCTTACAATTATGTTGAACATATATACAAATTAGATAAAATTATAAGCAACATTTTAAGTCTGTATGAAAGGCTGAGTGTGAATTCCAGGGTATACACAGACATTTCAGAAAGTACAAAAAGTAATTCGCCAAGTGTCTGGGAACCCAAAGAAACAGATTGACATCTTTGAATAAAACCTACATTCCCAACCTTTCCAAACAGCACTACACACCTGCAGGTGCTGGAGCAGAGGAAGGGCCAGGCTGGTCAGAAAAAGAAGCAGCAGCAGAGGACGGGCCAGGCTGGTCAGAAGAAGAAGCAGCAGCAGCAGAGGAAGGGCCAGGCTGGTCAGAAGCAGAAAAGGAAGGGCCAGGGGACTCTGGTTCAGCCATGTCACCTGCCTCCATGTTAGCTGGATCTGTCAAGAGAGAAAGGAATATTATTGACCCTCCTGTTTATTATGCTTTATACCAAGATTAAAAATACTTCTACTGCTAGCACTAATAATAAATAGCAAAACTTTGTAGTAGCAAAATGATGTAGGTTTCAGCTTTACAATAATAATTTTCATGTTTCTGAGCACGTTTTTGTGTGTGTTTGTGTGCCACTATGTCTGTGTTTTCTTCTCAAAATCACCAACCTTCTGCCTCTAACCGCCCTGCTGCTTCTTCTTCTGGCTCCTCTGGGTGGTCATACCCCTCCGCCTGCTCCTCCTCGACCCCCATGTTGCTCGATGTTTCGCGGGGGGCGATGAAGGGTTCGAGGAAGGACAGGACAGAGAGGTACTTCCATTTCTGCACTTTCCCTCCTTCTACTCCGCTCTTCCTTCTCTCTTTCTCCTTTCTGCTCTGCCTGACATATATGTCCCTCAATGTCTTCCACCGTTTTTTGCAGATCTCGTCTAAATACACAATGGGAAACTGGTAATGCGTATTTAGTACCGTAGTTGCCCTAACCGCTTTTGGCTAGCGTAGCGTTAGCTAGCGTAGCGTTAGCTAACATAACAAGAAAGTTAAAAGAAAAAATATTTTTTTCTATGTTTAACTGCTTACCTGGCACTCCAATATCCTCCGATATCTTCCTCCAAATCAGATCCGATCTCTACCTGTCTTTGTAAAAAGACGAAGACGGGTCATACAGTTCATGGACATTACATACAGCGACGATCAGTTTGTCCTCCATCTTGAATAAAAAATTTGCCGATTCCCCCATGGAAGGAGTTACTACGTCAGTACAACGAGTCGCTCTGATTGGTTAACGCCGCGCGTCTGCTGCCCGACAGTTCAATTTCCCCAACTTGAGCAGCAGACGTCCGGGCATCAGCCGCGTGGACGCGCTGATGCCAGCTGCGCCGACGCGCGCGACTTGCTGCTTGGCAGTTTGGCGCCCACTAGATGCGTAGATACCATAGACTTGCATGTAATCTAGCTGCCCTGCTGCCTGGACGCGCTGACCGGTGTGAACGCGGCTTTAGATATATGTATGCTATAGCCTTGATAGTAATTCAAAACTAATGTAACATAACGCTGCTGCATTGAATGTAAAGTGAAAAGTTATGTAGGCCTAAATGGCTTTGAAATTACACTGTTATACTTTCTATAAATGACTGTTTTGTTTAAAGATGATCAGATTAAAGCATAAATATTACATTTCAGCACATCAAAAATCTTGGAATTGTGATTGTTCACTTGCCAAAAAGTGACTAGAACATTTTGTTTACAAATGAAGGGTTAAATATGCCACAAAAAGTTTCTTTCTTTCTTTCTTTCTTTCTTTCTTTCTTTCTTTCTTTCTTTCTTTCTTTCTTTCTTTCTTTCTTTCTTTCTTTCTTTCTTTCTTTCTTTCTTTCTTTCTTTCTTTCTTTCTTTCTTTCTTTCTTGTTGATTTAATTGTAGACATCACCGGATGCTTAGTCCTTGGCACCATCTTTGATACCCCAAAAATCACCATTTATCATTGGAAAATTACATTTTCCAAAAAATGATGTTATGTCTTGATGCTAGTGTACCCATCACTGCATACTGGGTCCTTTGCATGATCCTAAATATCCCCGAAATGGCAAAAAAAAGAAGACAATTTTACTTGCCATAAATTGATTCTAACATCCTGTTTACTAATGAAAGTTTTAACTTACTAAATAATGACTATTTATTATCTCTTGATGTTATTGTGCCTCTCACAACATACTGGGTCTTTTGCATCATTTTAAATACCCCCGAAATTTCAAAAAAACATGGTCATTTTACTTGCCAGAAATTGATTATAGCATAATGTTTACTAATGAAGGGTTAACTGTACTGAATAATCAAATCAAACTGTATTTATAAAGCACTTTTCATACAATGTAACATAACGCTGCTGCATTGAATGTAAAGTGAAAAGTTATGTAGGCCTAAATGGCATTGAAATTACACTGTTATACTTTCTATAAATGACTGTTTTGTTTAAAGATGATCAGATTAAAGCATAAATAGTACATTTCAGCACATCAAAAATCTTGGAATTGTGATTGTTCACTTGCCAAAAAGTGACTAGAACATTTTGTTTACAAATGAAGGGTTAAATATGCCACAAAAAGTTTCTTTCTTTCTTTCTTTCTTTCTTTCTTTCTTTCTTTCTTTCTTTCTTTCTTTCTTTCTTTCTTTCTTTCTTTCTTGTTGATTTAATTGTAGACATCACCGGATGCTTAGTCCTTGGCACCATCTTTGATACCCCAAAAATCACCATTTATCATTGGAAAATTACATTTTCCAAAAAATGATGTTATGTCTTGATGCTAGTGTACCCATCACTGCATACTGGGTCCTTTGCATGATCCTAAATATCCCCGAAATGGCAAAAAAAAGAAGACAATTTTACTTGCCATAAATTGATTATAACATCCTGTTTACTAATGAAAGTTTTAACTTACTAAATAATGACTATTTATTATCTCTTGATGTTATTGTGCTTCTCACAACATACTGGGTCTTTTGCATCATTTTAAATACCCCCGAAATTGCAAAAAAACATGGTCATTTTACTTGCCAGAAATTGATTATAGCATAATGTTTACTAATGAAGGGTTAACTGTACTGAATAATCAAATCAAACTGTATTTATAAAGCACTTTTCATACAATGTAACATAACGCTGCTGCATTGAATGTAAAGTGAAAAGTTATGTAGGCCTAAATGGCATTGAAATTACACTGTTATACTTTCTATAAATGACTGTTTTGTTTAAAGATGATCAGATTAAAGCATAAATAGTACATTTCAGCACATCAAAAATCTTGGAATTGTGATTGTTCACTTGCCAAAAAGGGACTAGAACATTTTGTTTACCAATGAAGGGTTAAATATGCCTCAAATGTTTCTCTTTCTTTCTTTCTTTCTTTCTTTCTTTCTTTCTTTCTTTCTTTCTTTCTTTCTTTCTTTCTTTCTTTCTTTCTTTCTTTCTTTCTTTCTTTCTTTCTTTCTTTCTTGTTGATTTAATTGTAGACATCACCGGATACTTAGTCCTTGGCACCATCTTTGATACCCCAAAAATCACCATTTATCATTGGAAAATTACATTTTCCAAAAGATGATGTTATCTCTTGATGCTAGTGTACCCATCACTGCATACTGGGTCCTTTGCATGATCCTAAATATCCCCGAAATGGCAAAAAAAAGAAGAAAATTTTACTTGCCAAAAATTGATTATAACATCCTGTTTACTAATGAAAGTTTTAACTTACTAAATAATGACTATTTATTATATCTTGATGTTATTGTGCCTCTCACAACATACTGGGTCTTTTGCATCATTTTAAATACCCCCGAAATTGCAAAAAAACATGGTCATTTTACTTGCCAGAAATTGATTATAGCATAATGTTTACTAATGAAGGGTTAACTGTACTGAATAATCAAATCAAACTTTATTTATAAAGCACTTTTCATACAAGGCTATACAGACTAAATTGACCCACATAAACCACATTCTCATCCCTCCCCCACAGATTTAAAAGGATGTCACAGGTAAAAGCAACAGTAAAAAAACAACATTGGGCCGAGTGCAGATGAACCATGCAAGGAAACGCCCTCAGAGGAGCCATCTGCACCGGCAGCGGTAGATCAACAGGAGCAGCCGAGGCACCAACACAGGGCACCCAGTAGAGGCAAGGCCAAGAGTCCCCACCTCCACCCAAGCTCCACCTAAGCTCCACCTGGAGAGCACCCAGGCAGCTACAGCCGACCACCGCTCCCGGGGCAGAGGGCTCCCAAAGAGGAAACACTGGAACGGGAATTTAGATGACAAATTAAAATATAGAAATAAGCAGTAAATAAATGTGATAAGATTAAATGGTAAAACACTGATAAGATATAATCATATAAAACATGCAGAACAAATAAACAGACAATATTAAATAATAATCAGTTAAAAGCTAGGCTAAAAAGGTGAGTCTTGAGCCTGCTCTTAAAAACATGAACGTTCTCCACATCCCTTAGGTTCTCTGGCAGCCCGTTCCAGGGGTGAGGGCCATTAAACTGGAAAGACGCTTCTCCATGAGTGTGTGTCCTGACTTTTGGGATGACAAGGAGACAGCTGCCAGAAGAGGGCAGAGACTGCGAAGGTTCATATGGTAAAAGCAATTCTGAAAGATAAGAAGGCCCAAGACCATTAAGACACTTAAAAACCATTAAAAGAATCTTAAAATCGATCCTAAAACGTACGGGGAATCAATGCAATGAATATAAAACAGGTGTAATGTGTTCCCGCCTCCTGGTTTTCATCAGGACACTTGCTACTGAATTTTGTAGTAGTTGTATACCTGAGATACTCTTTTTGGGAAGACCAGAAAGCAGGGCATCACAGTAATCAAATATGCTAGTGATAAAAAGCATGAATCAATGTCTCCGTTTTGGCCCGAGAGATAATGGAGCGGACTCTGGCAATGTTCTTTAGTTGATAAAAACCTGTTTTAGTAATGTTTTTAATGTGAAGGATAAAAGTCAGCTCAGAGTCAAAAATCACGCCCAGGTTCTTCACTTGTAAAGAAGAATTAAAAGACAGTGGTCGTAGTTTTAGTCAAAGTTTCTCTCTCTGAGCCTCAGCACCGATGACTAAAACTTCAGTTTTGTCTAGGGGTGCACCGATCCGATATTGGGATCGGATATCGGCCACGATACTGACAAAATAGCTAGATCGGGGATCGGAAAAATGAACAGATCCACTGGCCGATCCAGTTTTTTTTTTGTGGGTTGGTTTTTTTTTAAGCAGAACTTACATCATTTGTCAGCTTCACATGTGTCGCATGCTAGAAGCAACGTGGAGTGAGCCAGAGAGTCGGCTGTGCGGAGACATTTCACGCTTGACAAGCCAACTAGTTTGTCGGCTGTTTATAATGTCTGCAAAGTAAATGTTTCGAGGGGAGGTGGTATTACTGCAAAGTACAACACTACCAATTTAATCAAGCACATCCAGAAACACTATGCTAAGGAGCACGCTGAATTCCTGCAGCTCAGCAAAACAAAAGGAGCGCAGTCAAAAAGGGAAAACAGGAGTCTTAGTTATGTTTAGTTAATAAAGTCTGGTGCCTTTAGTCTCTTCAAGGAAGTTATAAGGTGGAAGGTATAAAGTTTATTATTAATTCAACAATAGTATCGGATCGGTATTGGGTATCGACAGATACACAAAGCTCAGGCATCGATATTGGTATCGGGACTGAAAAAGTCGGATCAGTGCACCCCTAGTTTTGTCCTGGTTGACCTGGAGAAAGTTTTCTGCCATCCATGACTTAATGTCAAAAATTCAGTTAAAGAGGGCATCTATTGGCCGTGTGTCATCGGGAGACATGGAGATGTACAACTGTGTATCGTCAGCATAACTGTGAAAGTTAACGCCATGTCTTCCAATGTCACTGCCAAGAGGGAGCATATACAGGTTAAAAAGCATTGGGCCTAAGATCGAACCCTGGGGCACACCACATGTAATCCTGTGGGCCTTAGAGGAACCTGTATCTAAGCTTACCATAAAAGTCCTGTCTGTGAGATAGGATGTAAACCATTTGTGAACAGCACCAGAGAGGCCAATCTGTTTTAAACGGGTTAAAAGAGTAGCGTGGTCTACTGTATCAAAGGCAGCGCTTATATCCAGTAGAACCAACACTGTCACCCTCTGTGCATCATAGTTTAATCTAAAATTATTTAAAATCTTCAAGAGGGCCTTCTCTATGCTATGGTTCACCCTAAAACCAGACTTAAATTTCTCCAGGACATTGTGTACAGTACATTAATAAAATCATTAAGTTGAATTAAAACAAAAAGTTTGTCAATGGTGGAAAAAAGGACATTGGAATAATTTCTATGTTCTGAGATGATTTTGGAAAAGTATGCATTTCTTGAATTTCTTACTGTGTTATTGTATTATTTGAGAAGATATGTGTATATTTGATGGTTTATTGTGGTTTTACTTTTCCTCCATTTTCTCTCTGCCGCCCTACAATTTCTCTTTAGTTTTCTGAGGTTTTCATTTCTCCTCGGCGATGCAGCTTTAGAGTGTAAACTTTGAACTTTAAGTGGAGCAAGCAGGTCAAGTTCGGACTGAAGCCTACTGTTAAAATCATAGACAATAAAATCACAGGGGCAGGTAAAACAATCAGAGGATGTTTTTCAAAAATTTCCAGAAAACCTGCAGCCACTTCAGGGGTTAGAAGATGCTTCCTGACAGTTCTCACAGAGGTCTCTTGCTGGATAAAACTGGTGATGTTAAAAAGCACACAGTAGTGATCAGAGACAGCCAAGTCGACAACAGAGGACACTGTGGTGGAAAATTGTTATGCAATTAGGATTTAAGCGTATATTCTCTGTTTAGTGAATGCATCTAGGGTAAGAGGACAAGGTAATTGTTCCAGCTTAATGTTATGAGAAAGATATATGTGTCAGGTCACCAGAGAGACAGACGCCGGGGCAGTAAGATAACAGTCTGGCCTTCGGATGTGCTACTTTATGCGTTGCTATGACTCTCATGAAGCAGTTACTCTGGAGGCGGGGCGTGAAGGTTGGAGAAGACGTCTACAGAGATAAACAATGATTGCTGAATACTACTTAAGCGGTTAGTTAGAAAGGTTGGTTAGGGTGATGCACGAGTAACTCTGCCCCCTCCATGGTCTGGCCAGACATGTTTGAATTAAATACTTAAACACCTTCTGGGACTCAAGTCTTCTTTATTATGGAAACCCTGAGATACTTTTTTTTTGCCATAACAACACACTGATGGACTGGCCATACGCGATGACCAAGTCCAGGGTGTGTCCTCTGTTGTGAGTCGGCTGCATGACATGTTGGCTAAAATCCATAAAATTCAGAATATTTAAAAAATCTGTTGATAAAGGGTCTAAAAGGTTATCCATGTGAAGATTAAAATCACCAGCTAAAAAGATCCTTTCAAAGAGCTGTGCAGCAGTGATAAAAACTCTGAAAATTCTTGAATAAAAAGTGCACTCTTTTTAGGAGGCCTATAAATTGTGACACATAAAATCTGAGGAGTGCTAAAAACAGTTGCATTATATTCAAAAGTAAAATGGTTATCAAATAAAACAGGTTTGGCACAAAATGTTGATGAACTAATAAAAGCAGTTCAGCCTCCCCTTTTGCTGCTCCTCATTGAATAAGTGAAGTAAAAATTTGGAGGGGAGGCCTCTGTAAGAACAGGGCCATCTGCACTCAGCCATGTTTCTGTTAAAAATAAACAATGAAGTATGCGTATGGTCTAATATCTGATCATTTATTATAAAAGTTTTGTTCAGCAGAGAGTGAACATTAAAAAGTCCCATATTAATAGTGATTGGAGATGGAGTGACTGTATGATTTACTGGAAGTAGGGCTTTTAGTAACTCTTTGAGATTATTGGGGTTGCATTTGTTTGGTTTATAACTTTTAGTCCCCTCTCTGCTGATAATAACAGGTATGAATGATGTAGAACAAGGTCCAAGTCCAGTATGTGAGTTACTGTTAAAATTAGGGGTGAGTTCGTAGGAGCAGGGACCAGCTGCACATCAGGATATGGCAGAGGGAACAGAGAAGGCAGGGGCAGCTGGGGCCGGCGTGGTAGACAGGAGGGGCGTGGGCATGCCGGGCTCAATGCCAGCATGCGGGCGCCCTGTCAATTAAGATGGAGCCCATCTGGTCCAAACAGGTGCTTCCTGCCCCAAAGAAATTTAAAATTGACTATAAAATCAATGTTGTGAAGGACGGTGGCAGAGGAGAGCCAAGTATTCAGAGATAAAAGTCTGCTAAAACTGCCAAATCCTCTGCCGACAGTGGGGGTGGGGCCAGAGATTAAAACAGAGACATGTTTGTTTTTTAAAAGATTAAAAAGGTGAATAAAATCACCTTTCAGGAGCTCAGACTGCGGAGTCCGACTGTTGCTCCGGCTGCTGGGAGGGATTGGGCGGTGATCCTACGGAGCTACCAGGGGCTCTCAGAGGAGGAAAATCCGCATCCAGGGCACTGAAATGGTTGGTTAATGGCAGGCAGGTTAGAGGAGAGCGGTCGGGCCCAACCGTTAACCGGGCACCCTGGAGCACCGGAGTGGAGCTGATGGGGGCTTTTGGTTTAGCCCCCAGCTGGAACCAGCGGTCCTCCTATGCTGCAGATGTCACGCGGGCGTTTGGCACCCCCGGTCCGCCTGGAAGCCCAGCGATGGAGCCTTCCTCCACAGCTTCGCCAGGCTGGCAGGGAATGGTGTCCACTAGCTCTGCACTGCCTGCGGCGGCGAAGGTTCGGCCGAAGATGATGTCCACGTCGCGCTCATGGTCCTGGATTTGGTGAAGTGTTGAAATCCTCTACTCCAACTCGCTGAGTTTTGCACAGCCATCACACCCAGGACTGCAGGTGAGTGGAGGCATGGTGTGGGGAGAGAAGTAGTCCGTGCTCCCCACCGATTAATACAATCTGATAAAAAACATCCAGATTATTAATAAGTTAGTGGAGTTCAAATCGGTTAAAAGCAGTCTTTAAAAATATTTAAAACCAGTTAAAACCATGCTTGTTGGGGAGCTGGTCTTGGCGGGTCTGATAGATGCTGACATATGCGCAAAGACTTGAGAGAGAATGTACTGGGGCTGCACCATGGCCAAATAATGACTATTTATTAACCCTTGATATTACATCACAGCATACTGAGTCTTTTGCATCATCATAACCGGCACCTACTGGTAAAGATTGTGTACGTAATCAGGTTTGGTTGTGAGCGGTGTACAGACCCCAACCCTCCTCTTGCCATCATTGGATGGAAATTCAAGAAACATGATTTTTTGGTCAAAACCAGGCACTCATTGGTTCTTCCAGGCAATCCAAATATGGTACAAAATGTTTTGTAACTTGTAACTTGAAACCTGTAACTGGAAAATTGAAACCTGTGACTTGAAACTTGTAACTTGAAAACCTGTAAATTGAAACTTGTAACTTGAAACTTTTAACTTGAAACCTGTAACTTGAAACTTGTAACTTGTATTTTTTAAATGTGTTCAAGTTACAAAACATAACTTACAAGTTACAAAATGTAAGTTACAAGTACAAAATTAAAAGTTACAAGTACAAAAATAAAGTTCCAATTTTAGCTCCATACCAACAATCTCTTCTGGACAAGGCAAGTTCTAACTCTTCTTATCAACCTGCAGATACCTGTCCCTCTCTGTGTTGGCGATCCCCTTCCAGAGACTAATCTTGGCAAAATAAATTTTATTTGAACTTCATTCGTCCTTCTTGTGGGTCAGGAAATTACCTGAGAACATGACATTGACCTGCATAGTCAGTTACTCAATTGTGCATGAGTCAGCATGTCTTGATGGTCTTGGACCTTATCTTTCAGAACTGCTTTTACCATATGAACCCATCTCTGCGCTCCTCTGGCAGGCATCTCCTTGTCATCCCAAAGGTCAGGACACACACTCATGGTGAGGCGTCTTTTAAGTATTATGGTCCTCACCTTTGGAACAGGCTGCCGGAGGACCTCAGGGCCGCAGAGTATGTTCATTTTTTAAGAGCAGGCTGAAGACTCACCTTTTTAGCCTAGCTTTTAACTGATTACTATTTATTGTCTGTTTAATTGCTCTGTATGTTTGAATTGATGAAATTTTATCAATTTTTTAATATTTAATCTTATCACATATATCCCAGTTATTTTTATATCTTAACCTGTTTTAATTTTCCTTCCAGTGTTTCCTCTGTGGGAGCCCTCTGCCTTGGGAGGGGTGGTCGGCTGTGGCTGCCTGGATGCTCTCCCGGTAGCGCTTGGGTGGAGGTGGGGGTCTTGGCCTTACCTTCACTGGGCGCCTTGTGTCGGTGCCTTGGCTGCTGCCACCACAGATGGCTCCTCTAATGGAGTTTCCTTACCTGGCTCATCTGTACTTGGCCCTATGTCCTTTTTATTGTTTTAAGTATGTGTGCATGCGGGTTGGTTTGGGGAAAGGGGGGTACAACTGTGATCAAGTTTTAAATGTTGTGGGGGAGGGATGGGAATGTGGTTTTATGTGGGGTAGTTTTAATCTGTAAAGCACTTTGAGATACAGTTCTGTATGAAAATCGCTTTATAAATAAAGATTGATTGATGTTCCACCTGTCAACTATCACCTGAATAGCCTATTTTAAAACAAGATATGCAGCTGTTGTGCAAGTCCAATGTCTCTCAATATGGGTATTGACTCCCTGCTCAGGCTATCTGTTGAAACATGACTTGTGTTGTCTCTCTCAGCTTTGGATTGTTCCTTACCTTCAATCCAAGATTCCAGTTGTTTCATTATGATTTAACAAAATGCGTAAAAAGAGAGTGTGTTTGGTGGGTGAGGAGAAATCTTACCTCTTCTACTGTTTGCTTTGGTGGAGTTCACTTGCATTTTCTGTGGAGATCTTTGTTGCAAAAGTGCCTTCAATATCCTTGTTTGATACTATTGTGGAAGAAATGTAATGTTCTGTTCTGTGTACTTCACATACTGATAGTTACTATGTGTCTCTTCTTTATGATATGGTGACCAATCTGATTATGTGACACTGTATGAATTTAGGTCAGGTCAAACGTGCTGATTCAGACTCTTACAGCTTGGGTTGGCATGGCAACTCTCTTTTACATCTAAGAACGTCCTGACATACATTGATTATCCTTCTATATCAAATCTTCTACGCCTAATGAGTCAAATGCCTACCGACTGAGAAATGTTTGTTTGTAATGTCATAGGTGATAGACTCTTGATTACCGAACCTATATAATCCTGTGTCTTGTTTTGGAAGGGAGGTCAGTATAGCATATTTCTTTGTTAACGCTGTACCTCCTTGTGTTGATTAACCAAGTCTGTATTAAAACCTCCAAGAATCTGAAGGAATCTCTCTCATCTCTTTTATTAAAGAACTTCGATAACAATTTGGTGCCAACGTGGATTCCAGCAAGCGGAAAGGCTGGAAGAGAGCCACCAAGAAGTCACAAAAGACCCGGAGAGGAGCAGCCCCCGGCCTTCGAACCTCCATATAGCCTTTAAGGAGCAGGAAGGGACTTGGTCCTCTCATTTCAGACCGACCACTGCCTGGAATTCGAACCCGGTCTCTCCTTGAGAGAAGGGAAAACGGTGAGAGTGATTCTTTCCATAAAAATTAATTAGTCTGTTGAAAAAAAAAAGAAGTAGCATTTTCATATACTTTCGCTTTGAAAAAGAATATAAATAAGTGTTTTTCTGTGCTTTGATAACAAGAAAGAGTGCTGACTGTTTTGGGTCTCTAAACAAACTAGGGCTGTTCAATTAATCTCAAGTAATTAACCAGCGGGTGAGTTTTTATTTTTTTTTCGTCGAAAAAGAAAGTGTTCCTAAAGTTTAAAAATATAATAAAATAGCAGCGCATAAAAATGGGGTCTGCAAACTCAAGTTCTCCTCCTCCAGACAGTAAGATATGTCGTTTGATGGCTGAAAAGTACGGGACAAAAATCCTGTACTATGTAAATTTCTGGATATCTGAGTGGAACTTCCCTATCGGGAGCAGTTTAGACGTGTCTGAACTCGAAAAGATTAAAAAAAAATTGACCTAGAATGGGAAGGACTTAAAAACACTGTTTGTGTGGGGTACTGACTATAAAAAGTTTGAAAAGCTTAAACGTTGTTGGGAGACCTGGATGAATGAAGCAAAATGCTGCGAGCGAAAAGTTTTAGAAATTTAGGGGGTAGTATGGATAATTCTGGCACTGTGACGGGCAGAACTTATAATACGTCTTTAAAATCTGATGGCTTCACACGAAAACACAATAAAAAGCAGACACATTTGCAGAAACAACCATCCGCGCCAGCGGATCTCACATCAACAATTGAACATGTCAGACCTTCATGTCCTGAGACGGTTAGATCCATACAAAATCTGCCTAGACCTCCTCCCTATGTTTCAGATGAGGAGATGATTGGAGATCTACAAGCGCTCTCCATGACGAAGCTTGATCCGAATCTGGACTGTGCTCCACCGACGCACCAATCAACGACGGCTACGAAAGAAGTGAAGGGAGAAGCAGCCAATCCCAAGCAAGCAGAGGTAGGTCAAAAAGATGATGGACAGCAGGGACAACCAGAGGCACGCGCTGGAACGTCAAAAAAGGCGGAGCCGAAACGAGAGCGACAGCCTGATTCACCAATCGCCGATGACCCAGAGCAACAGCCCACCAATCCAGAGTACCACACATCAAATCAATTTGTAAACAAGCTGTCATCTTGCTCTCCTCCCCCATCCTCCAGAATGAGAGGAAAAGACAGAACAGCAGGGGAACAAAATCTTGCTGAGGTAAGCCTACCACAAGCTGCTAACTATATCTTGTCGGCTCCCATGGTGGAAGTTGCAGAGAATAATGGAGCGACAATGGTTTTCCTGGCGTGGACTGATGCGGACATAGAGGAAGCAATCGGGCGCCTCCCTGAAACCGTGGGGAACGGGAAAGTCTTCGCTGCGGAGCTGGAGGAATTTTGTTTGTCATTCCGCTCCACGGGAGCAGAAATCAGGCGAGTACTAAAGATGAAATTGAAAGCTGCAGATGCTAGCAAATTAGCTGACAGCTTACCTGATCCTAATATCCGCATGAAAGAAATACCATCAGATGAATGGCCATCAGCTAAGGAAAGAGGAGCAAACGCTGAGTATTATGTGGCTATCATGAAACTGTGTAGAGCAATTGATAGAGTTTCCCACCAAGCCCAATTTAACTGTTTTACATGCTGTAAAGCAAAGGCCGGACGAGGCTGCGGATGACTTTCTCCACAGACTGGAGAAAGCATTTGAGAGACACAGCGGGTTGACAAAGGCAAAGGAAGTGAGCGGTTCGATCTGGGAATCCATGCTTTGCGATCGAATTCTGGCACAGCTGCTTCCGGAACTTCGGACCGAGGTAATTGATAAATATATTGGATTGGACCAAGTAAGGAACTATTCTGAACTGCGCAAATATGTTTTGCATTCTGAGAGACTCATGAAGAGGAGAGAAAATGAGTTAAAGACAAAAAGAGAAAGGGATTTGCATAATGTGGCTCTGACAATGTACACAGCCGTAACACAGGGTCACAGGACGAGAGGTCGACGCCATTTCAGAGGTGGACAAAGACACAGAGTACAACATCACAGTCGCCTGCAGTTAGCTGATAATCGCAGAGTTTCACCAGAGGACAATGACTGTTGCTATCGCTGCGAGAGACGTGTACATTTTCAAGACCAATGTGGGCAGGCTCCAGCACCCACACGGAGAGGCCGTCACCAAGCCAGCTGGGCTAGCTGACTAAGAAAATGTTCCAGCAATGAACAGAAAGGAGAATTCTTCATTTTGCCGACCGATGGATCTGCAGGTCTGACATGCACAAAAACACACACAGACACATCCAATCACATTGAAAGAGATAAACAAATTGTTTTTTGTGATAAAAAACTTGTTGTTGACAATGAAAAATCTGCAGTTTCCAGTGAAAATTCTGCTCTTTGCAAGGAAGAATCTGCTTTTTGCTCTAATAAAACTAACCCTCACAACTTGATTACAGAAGCCATTGAACATTTAGAGAAACAACAAACAACACCAACTGGTACGTATGCTCAGCTCACTTCAGAACCATACAAGGCCTTACCTATTCTGTCTCTAAAAAATTCAGAATCATCTGTGGAATTCATGGTGGATTCCGGAGCAACGCATTCTGTCTTGAAAAATACGGAACTACAACACACATCCAAAAATGAGTGGCAACCATGTTTTTTCTATCTCCGCTTCCGGTCAGGTTGTAAAAGAACGTTTTAGCTACCCTCTTCGCTGTCAGCTGGGAGAGGGGCCAGTTTTCAAACATGGTTTTCTGATTTCTCAACAATGTCCTGTAAATTTATTAGGAAGAGACCTGCTGTGCTAACTAAATATTGCTCTTTTTTCATCACCACAAGGCATCCAAGTTGTACCAGCTCAGGAGGACTCAGTGTTGACGGCAGTGAAATACAGCCCTCATGACCTCAAACATGAATATGAGTGGAAGGTGAAAGAAGGTACAAAAGCAAAATCCCTCCTTGATTTGGCGCAGAACCTGGTGAGTCCAGCATCTGTTTTTATGCCAGAAGGAGACCTTCATTGCACATCACACACTTCTACAGGACCGGACACAGAGTATGAGCAGACATGGTTTAGCTCAGACACATTGAACATAACTTCCGTAGTTTGGGACACATATTCAACTGCACTGAATGTCTGCCTCACATCTGAACAGCAGACACTTTACCGATTTCACAAAAATCCATACATTTCTCTCTCTAAACCCGCTGGGGCGAAATGGGAAATTGTGGAAAAACTTGTTCACCGAGCTCAGTCAGTTTCTGATTGGGAACAAACACAGCGCGACACCTCCGTTTTTCATTCAGAATCTGCGCACCTTTTTAAATGGCTACTCCAATGCACTGTGCAGGTCACCAGAGTAGGTCATTTAACTGAAGACTCTGAGGAGATGCTGTCACACGCATTTCTACATGAACAAACCACAGAAAAAAGGCAGAAATCAACCCCTCAATACCCCTCTCCCTACAGCAGATCTCATCTGACTTGTGGGCAAAAAAATTCATATGATGTGGGTTTAATTAAGGGTTGTAATCCTGTCAAAATCACACCAAAATCATCCTTTTGTCCAGCTCAACGCCAGTACCCGTTAAAGGCTGAAGCAGTTCGTGGAATAAAACTAGTGTTTGATGCTCTGTTAAAATTTGGGATAATTTTCAGCTAATCATTTTTCAGTTGTTGACCTGAAGGGAAAGGTTACATGTTTACTTAAACGTTTTCTTCTAAGCTTCACTTGCGTAGATGGATTTTGAAACAGGAACAGGCAGGACCAGACGTTTACTGGGTTTGTGGCGACGGCAAGCTGAGATCCATTCTTCCACCCAATTGGGAAGGTATGTGTGCTCACGTGATGTTAGCTTATGATGTCTCGATTGCAATTGATCCATTCCAGGAAAGTGCAGTTTCCTCACATCACAGGTCTAGGAGAAAAGCACCTGTTCCAGGCAGCTTGGCCGAGCAGGTTTACCTTGACGTGATTGGTGTGCAACGCGGGGTCCCAGATGAATTTAAAGCTAGGATTCAGATTCTAGCAGGGGTTGAGTCAATTTTGATCGATTTTGATCGATCTGTGTTACCTATATCCCCGGAAACACAGATACTAATGGTAGTGTATCAAGAGCTTTAGAAGGCCTGAGAGTAATGAAAGAGGGCCTTGCTAAGAATGCTGGTGCAAACACTAATCTAGGAGGTCTGAGCGATTAGTTGGATTCTGTCTTGGGTGAGTGGAAATCACTAGCTATTTCTGTGCTTAGAGCTTGTATTACAGCATTTGTAGTTTTCTCTGTGTGTGGTTGTTGTGTCAGTCCATGCATTAGAGGTCTGGTGATCAGAGTGGTTGACAGAGCTTTTAAACATCAGATGTTAGCAAAATCTCTAGCTGGGTCGACCGATGTGAGCAAACCTGATGCATACGCCAAAAGACGAGATGAAGGGGATGGAGACGATGGATGTGACATGGACACGCTTGACGACCTTGAGCTATATGAGTAATTGAATTACAGGTGTATGACAATTACATTTTCTGATGTTTTTTCTTCTATAACAACTCTCTTGTGTCCTCCATGGCAGTCCCATGAAAGTTTAGCAGGGTCTCATCCCAGGTAAAGCAGAGAGAAAAAAGGGTTAATGTTCGTTTTTTCAATTATATTTTTTATTATTCTTTCATAAGTAGGTCATTTATGGGATTTCAGTTAGGTTTCCTTTTTATTTGTTATTTTTCTTATTCAATTCCAGTTCATTGTTATTCAACAATTATTTCCTTTTTCAGTTATTTCATTGTTTTGTTTATTCATATTAAATCTATGAATAAGGGGAGGAGATTATAAATTCATTTATGAGCAGTGAATCAGTACTGAAATTGAGCCTATTGTTATTGATTACTACTGATCTGTTTTTTTTTGCATAACCTCTTTAAAGGGTCACTGTGGAGCTGACAAATGAGTGACTGATGATCTTTTGATTTCGGGGTTTTCACAATGGATGCACATTTAAGGGAAGAGTATACGTTTCAATTTGTGCAAATTTATTTTACTCATTCATGCTGGACTTGACTGATCCTGCCTAAAAATAGTTTTTTTCTTCTCTATTTTGCAGTTATTTCTTAGACATCCTGGTTTTGATGACGAGCGATGCAGAAATGGCTACCTTGGGGGCAAAGGAGTCGCCACATTCTTTTTCACCCAAGAAGTCATGAGACGACAAAAACGACCATAGGTTGGAGGTTGATCATCTTACGCCCCTGGGTTTTTTGAATGTGGTGTTGCATCGGGTCCAATAACTGTCATCAGGAAGGATGTATAGAACTCATCATTTTGTTCAGAAGTTGACTTACTGTAAAACGTAATGCACAAAAAACATTTGCTATTGTTGTTTTTTTCCCACTGCCTGCCTTCTCATTAGTGGTAATTTAAAGTGAGCTATTTTTTATAATTTGTTTTGTTGTTGTTTTGTTTATCACATGTGATAAAGAGGGAGGACTATTGTGGAAGAAATGTAATGTTCTGTTCTGTGTAGTTCACATACTGATAGTTTATGTGACACTGTATGAATTTAGGTCAGGTCAAACCTGCTGATTCAGACTCTTACAGCCTGGGTTGGCATGGCAACTCTTTTTTATGTCTAAGAACGTCCTGACATACATTGATTATGCTTCTATATCAAATCTTCTACGCCTAATGAGTCAAATGCCTACCGACTGAGAAATGTTTGTTTGTAATGTCATAGGTGATAGACTCTTGATTACTGAACCTATATAATCCTGTGTCTTGTTTTGGAAGGGAGGTCAGTATAGCATATTTCTCTGTTAACGCTGTACCTCCTTGTGTTGATCAACCAAGTCTGTATTAAAACCTCCAAGAATCTGAAGGAATCTTTCTCATCTTTTTTATTAAAGAACTTCGATAACAATACCAATTCATAGCCATGGATGGGCCTGGGGAGGGCTGGTATAAGCCCATACAGGTACCAGGCCCATCTAAAACAGATTACAATGTCCTAAATTCCAACCATATAATCTATTGACACTGGTCCACATTCCATACCAGTCGGTGGCGGTAATGCACCAATTTGTTTCCAGGCCGTTTTTTAAACTCGAAGTGTGTTGTGTTAATGTTAGGCTAACTTTCATAATAACGGTAGTCTGATGAAAAATGAGAAATCCACACAAGGGAGGGAATTATGAAGGTTTTGAGTGGCAGATGTTGGATTTTGGACACAAGACTTGTGGACAAACAAATTTTTTTTTTTTTAGCCTGAGTGGCCTTCATTGACAGTGGACAGAGATTTTGAAGGGGGAGAGAGGTGGGAGAAGACATGTGGCAAAAGTTGCCTGGGATGGGACTCGAACCAGGGATGGCCGCGTTGAGGACTAAAGCCTCTGCACATGGGGAACCTGCCCTAACCACTGCACCACGCGACGCCCCGTGGACAAACAATTTTAAAGGAAGACATTAACTGGACCCTTGTGGAAGTAAAAATATAGTTTTTGTTAGAGGTGGCTCTGTTGTGGGTTTTGAAATGTCTCTTCAAACGGTAAGTTGTCATTTATCTGGTTTCTGAGTGGTTTGACAAAAGCGTGTACTGTTTCTACAGCTATGAATGTATCATTGATTGGCATACGTCATTTGAATCACAAGCAGGGATAGGATGGTGTTGAAATTCAGCCCGGGAGCTTGGAAGTTTCTTTACCTTCCGTGGGTTGTGGATAAGAATTTAAAACATTTTTCCCATGAATATCTAAAACTACGTGTGACACTGTAGTAAATCACAACTTCCTTGTTGGGCAAAAAAGAGCTAATACAGCCAAAAAATAATTCATCCCCAAATCGAGTATGCTTCCTAAAACTGTTCTTAACTATAGAACTTCAGAAACTTTGCCGTTATCCCCCAAAGAGCTTGGAGAGCTGTGCCAGGATTTCCACTTTGAAGAGCTCACCCTGTCCCAAGTCCAGGCTGTAGAGAGGGCTACCCGAAATCAGAGTGCAAGCAGGATTTGGTTTAGGCAGAGAGCTGGACGCATCACTGCCTCCAAGTTAAAACAAGTTCTTAAGACCAACCCCCAGCAAACATTCAAGAGCTTGATCACGGCTATATGCTACCCAGAAGCATATAGGTTCACCACAGCCGCTACAAGGTATTTAGGGTTTGATTGAGGGTAAGGCAGGAGTAAGAGCTGTCCACATTGAGAACTGTAAGTAAAAAAAAGTAAAAACACTGTTCTGTGAAGTGGGAGGAGAATCCAGACCACAACTACAAAGCTGCGGTCCACATTCTGCCTCTACATTAGGCCTTCATTTAAAACAAATTTGTTATTTTTTCTTAGTTAATTCACAATATGGACAGTCCTGAAGGATCAACATTATTTGTAGTGTTGTATGTCTAGAGCTATGCAGGAGTAGGACTCAGTATAGGTAATGGAAAATTCTAAATACATAACTGACTACATCTAGTACAAAGTATTAATTTACTTTTCATGACTTAGATGTGTGTTGTTTACAGTTATGGATGCAAACATGAAGCACAGCCCAGAGGAGCGTATGAGAAGCTAATGGGTCGGGAGGATACAGGTTTCTCATGTATGGACTGTGGTCTCTGGCTGAACCCCAAATGGCCATACATGGGGTCCTCCCCTGATGGTATAGTCAATTGTGACTGCCATGGAACTGGCATCTGTGAGATTAAGGTAATATTACAGTCACTGTTGTAGCCATAGGCCTATACGCTTTTCATAATAATTATTGAGCTGAAAAAAAAATCATAAAATTTGATAATCATTTCCTCACATCTTTATCATTGTAATTCTAGTGTCCACACTCTGAGCAGGATGAGGCCAACCTGCGCTTGTGTGCTGGGAGAAAGGGCTTCTGCCTCATCATTGAAGGAGAAAATGTCATGCTGGACCGGAATCATGGTTACTACTTCCAAGTTCAGGCACAGCTTCACATTGTAGAGGCAGAGTACTGTGACTTTGTTGTGTGGAACCGCAATGACATTTTTGTTGAACGGATTTTGCCTGATCTTAAATTTTGGGGTGATGCGATTCCTAAAGCTGAGTGTTTCTTTAGAAACACTATACTTCCATAAATACTGGGACAGCAAACTACAAACTCACATATGAAATGTGATTAAGGTAGATGAACTTAGGTTCAGGCACTCTTAAGAGTGAGCTGTGTGATATATTCCGGTTATATAAATAATTTTGCATGAAACATGATGACATTTTGAATATTGTTATGGCCTGAGTGTGGTCTTTGTGAGTTTTGAATGTTTTACAATTTCCTTTGACATACTTGACATTAAATTCAAATAATTAATTCAAATATATATATCTATAATATATATCTATATATAATATATATATAATCTATAATATATATGTATAATACATATCTATATATCTATATCTATATCTATATCTATATCTATATATATATATATATATATATATCTTGTCAGAGCAGTACTTGTCATGTTGTATATTGTTGTTGTATACTGTGTAACATTACACAATTTTAAAAATAAATAGTAAAAGCCATGGAGAAAATAGAATACAATGGTTCATTTATTTACAAGATTAGTTTTCAACAATTGTTTTAATAACTTCAAGAAAATTGTAGTGGGGAATGACAAACTGGAGAAATTCATACACAGAGAAAATGTTCACATTTGAAAAGCTTTTTTACAGACTGTTTAAGGCTCAGGTATGACTACTCAACCCTGTCTTACTCATTAGAGTTGGACAGTACTCCTCTCCTTCCACCTTCTGTGAGCTAAGCAGGTGCTCCGTATCAACATGTGTGGGCTCAGATACTGAACTGATTGATTATTCCTCCCTCCTCATTATTCCATTGGGACAACAGACTCTGAAAGATTAGACAAGACACAGCAAATAATCCCAATCTTATCAATCAATGCTAATGCCTCACCTGGTTCTGTTGCAATGTGCTCTATGGGCATAGCCCTGCTTTGCAGAATCTGGTATTTCCTTCTGACTAGACCAATGACTCTCTCAACATGTATACGCAAATTAGCTATTTTCCTAGTTTCTGCCACCTCATATGCTGACAATTGTTTTCTCCCCTTGGTGAATGCAGGTATATGTAGTGAAGCACAGTAAAATCCCACACTATCTCCAATATTGAAACCACGGTCTGCTAGGATAATATCTCCGGGTAATAAGTTTTGTAAGAGACCACTTTCTAATGTAATCTGTTTATCACTGACTCTCCCTTCCCAGGCACAAGATATGTATGTAATATAGCCTTGGGGCGCAACACCAATCAGAAATTTTACAGTATGGCGGTGCTTGTAGTTTGACCACGTTTGTGCTTGGGCTAATAAATTAGAGGGCCCCTCAATAAAAACTTCAAAACATTCAACTATCACAGCAACCTTATTTCCAAATGCCTGCCTGAATACCATTGGCATTGTTGTGTCAAGTACATGTCGTTCTGGCCACTCAAAAATTCTAATTCTAATCTTTCATGAAGTATGTCAATTAATTTATGCCAAATTCTGGAAGCAGTGGACAGAGAAATCTTGAACCTGAAAGATAAATCTTTCAATGGGAGATTTAGTCTCAACCTCATCAAAACTAAAATGAACTGTTCAAATTTAGACAACACAGACATAGGGCCACAGGTGATGTAGGGCTCACACAGCTCAAAAATCTGCATTAAAACTAAAAAGTTAGGGAGTCCTGTGTAGAATTTTGTCTTGTCCTAATTTTTTTCAAAGGACTCCTGATTAAACTGTGTGTCCAGTGCCTTGGTCCGAAGATCCCCCAGCTCTGTTGTGTTCTGTCTCAGAACATCCTCCATCTTCTCAATGTCATCCATTGTC
The DNA here is from genome assembly GCA_963556495.2 of Valencia hispanica. Classification (NCBI taxonomy): domain Eukaryota; kingdom Metazoa; phylum Chordata; class Actinopteri; order Cyprinodontiformes; family Valenciidae; genus Valencia; species Valencia hispanica. The sequence goes on along the minus strand of OY747706.1, from coordinate 25,484,737 downwards.
AGCTCAGTCTGGGATCCGGCGTCTCCATAGCCTGCAGTAGGGAACATAATTAGTGAATTCAGGAATATGAATTGTGCGATTTATCATCTTGCAAACATGCAAGTTGTCTGGTCCAATTATACAGGGTGTCCACAAAGTCTCAATATTATAAAAAAAAAAATTATAAGCAGTAATTTAAAATATTAAAAACTGTGATTATATTATAAATTATTAAAAATTGCAACTCTGCCAGGCACTCAAACAAAGTGATATTATGAGGTGTATTAAATGAGAAAGAAATACAATTTATTTTGTAAACATTTCAATAGATGCATTTATTCATTGGCAAATTATTACATCTGTTAAATTCTCAAGAGACTATAACTCCATGTTTTGGAGGTTCTTATTTTAAGCAGCACTTGATTAGTTACTGTAATGCTGATTAAGAAAATTAGAATCAGTATTTATAGATGGCATATCATTTTAGTTGTATGCTGGTAAACTGTAACCTAAAGAACTGTAGTTTAAAATTTTTATAAACAGTGTCCTTTAAACATTTTAAGACACACAATGTTTTAATTAGATTATTCAAAGAAATCAGGATTTGCATGGCATGTCTGATTACATTATGGCTCGCTACAGACAAGACTTTCTTTCGGGGTTTTTTTCCGTTTTTTTTGGGGGGGGGGGTACTTTTTTTTCTACTCGAGTAATTTTAAAACAACTATTACTTGAGTACATTGTTTTTGGTACTTTATCCACATCTGCAGGTTACATATCTTAGTAAAAAAATTTACCTCGATTATTTAATGTCTTATTCCCACTGATGAACTCGGATCGTGGGTTGTCAGGTGTCTCCTTCGGTTCGGAGCTCTCGGCTATCAGTCCTCTTTCAGCTTCATTCTCTGCTCCCGTTGAAAAGATGCCTCTGATTTCGGCGTAGACTTTTGGTAACCGAGGTTGACCGTTGGAGCCCAGTCTACCGATTCAACGTCATCCAAAGAGCTAGGGCAGCCTACAAAGTCCCATGACGTCTATATTAGACAACTAGTAGTTAATAATCATTACTAAGTAAGTAATATTTTAACGACATTATTGTGGTATTTAAACACAACCACAAAAGCAACGTTAGCTAGCCTACATACCTTTGAAGAAGTGGTCGCTGCAGACACGGGCATTGGCAGACTCGGCTCTTCCTGACCGCAGGCGTAGGTTTAAAATCCATTTTTTCCGACGTTGTTCTGTGAGCTTTTTATATTTCTCACCTCCGTGAACAACTATCTTCGGTACTCTAAAAAAACTTTTGTTCTTTTCTCGGTTAGAACGATTGGAGCAACCGTAAACGACACAAAACATTGGCATTTTTACAGACGTTGATACAGAGTAACTAATTCACTTCCTGCCCTCCAACACCTACGCGCACTGGCGACGACGTCACGTGAACCCCACCTATTGTCTGAAAAGACAGGTGATAAAGTAGAGAAGCCAGCTGTTATTACTGGTCAGTTAACAGTAGCTGAGTGGGGCGCTAACAGTGTAGCTTCGGGTGCGGCAGCTAGGCACCGTTAGCCAGAACCTGGGTCCCCGTGGCTTGCTGAGCCACCCATAGTTCCGAACGCCGTTTTCCCACGGACTGCTCCCTTGTCGTGGGTGGCAATCAGCTCAGCAGCTGTCGACTCATTCGTCTCTCGGCTCCTGTAGCAGGCAGGGCAGCAGGCCGGCAGAGCGTCAGCAAAGAGAGGCTCCCTCTCTCTCTCTATGGAATCTGTAATTCAAAAGATTCTTTCTGCAGAGCTTTGAACAACTCATTCAGGACTTATTTCATCAGCCGAATACAGTTCACCTGATCAATCGGCAGAGTGTAAAGGTCTTTCAGATCCAATGAGTTTCTGCCAGAGACTCGATTCCTCCCTCGCCAGCAAAGGACCGAGTTTGCACGCTGTTCTCTATCGATGTGAGTCCGACTGGGCTCACGGGCAAAAACAGGAATTGTATGGCCAATTTATATATATACATTTTCCCGGTAAGGATGAACTGCCCCTTTTTAGTGACAGAAAAATGTCTCAATACTGCCACAGTGACCAAAGAGCCACTGTTTAGTCTTAAGCAGATAAAAATGTGGATTAAAAAAGTATGCCCCCCTGAAAATTTGTGATTCCCCCCCCTTTATCATTTGTTTCTGCAGCCAGGTCTGTCACCAGATGTTCCCCATCTTTCATTCCGTGTCAGCAGGGGCAGATTCCTACCTGCTGTGACCCTGAAAAGAAAATGCACAAACGGTTGGGTGTGAAAGATTACTTTGCTTGGAGTCCTCATGTACAAGGGGCCCAAAGACATTAATATAAAATCAGCATTCTTAACTTTCAAAATCAATTGGTAAACATGATGCTCAGTAGAGCTTCTTCTATACCTTCTTGCCCAGCGTGACCAATCTTTACTAAAAGCTTACATTTACCCCAGTTTTCTTACCAGAGCCGGAAAGTCAACTACCACTAAACTTTATAGACTGTGGCAGGGAATAAAAGACCCTAATCAGGACTCTAATACTCTACCAAATGCCCATTAGGTCTTGTTCAACTTGAATTCCAGCAGCAACAATCCCTCTGCTATTCTTTCTCTCACTCTTTTGTTTTCCCTTGCATCCCTGTTGTGGACGAGCATGAAAAGGTAGGCATTCGTGTCACAGAACATTTTCTGGAGACCTTGACAGAACGGATGGGTCTCCATTACTGTAATGAGGCTACAGGAATGGCTGCTACGCTTCCCTCATTTACACCATCTCAGCCTGCGCCTTTTCTAGGGAATACACTCTCTCCTCTGTAATAGCCTACTCAGTCTTCTCATTCTACTTTTCTTTTGGTCTTTGCTCTCATTCCCTTTTTACCATACCAGATATTTTATGGCACGATGGACAAGTGTGTGTTCACAAGGTAGAAATGCCTCAGTTAAGATGATCATGGGTAATGCAAGATTATTATGATAAATAATGTGCAATAAAGTTCAAGACATACTTTAACTAGAAATTTTAATTATTGCTAAAATGTTTTGCAAAACTGTTCCTGACCTTGCAATTTTTCAAGTATTGTCACAATCATAAACTTTTATATATTTTAATGGGATTTTATGTGATACACCAGTACAAAGTAGTACATAACTGTAAAGTGGAAAAACACTACATGGTTTTCAAACTGTTTTACAAAGAAAAATCTCAAAAGTGTGGTGTTCATTTATATTCAGGTGATTTAACTCATTTAGATCCTTAAATAAACTCTGATGCAATCAGCTGTCTTTAGGGATAGTAAATGGTGTGTAAGTTAATCTCAGTAAAAATAAAAAAAATGTTCTGAGGAATTCAGAGGTTGGCTGGAAAATATTACTGAAATAAATAACACCATGAAAAGGGTTTATTGTTAGCTTTAAGACAAAGTTATATGTTGCAGAGAACTTACATTGCACATCAGCCTAAACAGACGTCACTAACCATGAAAACTGGTGGTGGCAGCCTCATTCTTTGGTGATTTTTGTTTTGTTTTTTGTAGCAGCGACATGGAAGCTGTCAAAATTTATGGGAAGATGGATTATGCCAAATACAGGGTGTTCCTTGAAGAGAACCAGTTTGAGACCGCAAAATAAATAAGACTGAAGCACAAGTTCCCCTTAAAGAAGAATGACCTTAAGCATATGGTAAAATTTGTGCTATAATGTAATAGTCCAGGGCCCTCATTTATCAAATGTTTGTTGAAACTGTCTATCCTACGAATTAAATTTAGAATGTTCATATGAACAGTCAAAAGCGGGATTTATCAAATATGCAGTTGCCACTTGTATATATGTTCCTCCGCAATCATCTGTTTGAAAAAAATCCCACGTGCGTACCTAGGTGCTCGTGCCCATTGAGTCATTTGCATACAGAAACACACTCAATTAACAATATTTGGTCACACCACATCCTCTGACACCTTCCTGAAAATAATGGGGGGTGGGATGTATTTATGACTCCAAGATCAAGGTGAAACATAAATGGGGCAAAAAAAGAGTCATGCTAGCTATGGTAACTTATATTGTTATTTATTACCTGTGCCAGTGGGAGCATATAGATGTTAAACAGAAGAGGTCCCAGGATGGAACCCCACATGTAATTCCCGTCTGCTCAGATGTAAAATTACCTATTGACACAAAGTACTTCCTGTTCTCTAAGTAAGTTTTGAACCAGTTGAGTACAGTGCCAGAGAGACCCACCCAGTTCTCCAGTCGTTTGAGTAAAATAAAGTGGTCAACAGTATCAAATGCAGCACTGAGATCCAGTAAAACTAACACTGACATTTTTCCACTGTCAGTATTCAAACAGATGTCATTGATTACTTTGGTCAGAGCAGTCTCAGTGCTGTGGTGCTGTCTAACACCTGACTAAAATATGTCCTAGTAGTTGCTTTGTCTTAAGAAGTCATTTAGCTGATGAAAAACTGCCTTTTCAATGACCTTACTTAAAAATGGAAGAGTGGATATGGGCCTGTAGTTGTTCATTTGTGTCTTGTCCAGATTGTTTCTTTTCAGCAGGGGTTTAATTACAGCTGTTTTCAGGGGCTCTGGGAAAATACCCGACATTAAAGATGAGTTCACAATCTGTAACAGATCTGACTCCAAGATCTTTGAGACCTTTTTGAAAAAGCCTGTGGGCAGGATGTCTAAGCAGCAAGAGGAGGAGTTCAGTTGACGTAAGATGTCCTCCAGATCTTTGCTGTTTATGAGATAAAACTGTTTCATGGTGTTTAAACGGATTTTCCGTGGACACTGTACATAACCTAAACCTGCCGTTGTTGAACCAACCGCTTGTCTAATATTTTGGATTTTGTCTGTGAAGAATTTGGCAAAGTCATTGCAGGCCTTGGTGGAATAAAGTTCAGGTGCTGCTGTCACAGGAGAGTTTGTTAACCTGTCGACTACAGCAAATAATGCCAGAGCATTATGACTATTTCTGGTGATGATGTCAGAAAAATATAACTTCCTTTCTCTTTATAGATGTCATAATGAACCTGAAGTTTTGTTTTTCTCCATCTGTGCTCGGCTTTCCGACACTCCCTTTTTTCATATCTCACCAGAGTGGAATTTCTCCATGGAAACTTTTTCCTTCCAGGGATAACCTTCACCTTAGTGGGAGCAGTAGTATCCATAACATTTAATATTTTAGCATTAAAGCTGTTCACAAGTTCATTGACTGAACCCCCTGACAGGGCAGGTGTTAGAGAGAAGACGTGGTTAAAGATCTCACTAGTGTTTTCAGTTATTCATTGTTTTGTGATAACCTCCGTTAAAACATGTTTGTGAACCGAAATTATACTCTCAAAGACAACACAACAATGGTCAGACAAGCCCACATCATGCACATTAATCTTGGAAATGCCCAGACCCTTCGAGATCAGTAAGTCCAAAACATGACCCTTATTATGTGTGGGCTCTGTTATATGCTGAGTCAGCCCAAAGTTGTCCAGAGTGTTACTCAGGTCTTTAGACCCTTTGTTCTGGGGATTGTCAACATGGATGTTAAAATCACCAACAATAATTGTACAGTCAAAATCAACACAGATTATAGACAGCAGTTCACTAAAATCATCATTAAAGTCAGCACAGTAATTTGGAGGCCGATAAATGTAAAGAAATATGGCTCTAGATGAGGCCTTTAGCTGTACAGCAACATATTCAAAAGAAGGAAAACTTCCAAGAGATAACTGCTTACAGTGGAATGATTCATTAAATAAAACAGCAACTCCTCTACCTCTCCTGTTCTGTCTGGCCTGGTTGACAAAACTAAAGTTGGGAGGGGTTGATTCGGTAAGAGAAACACTGCTATTCTGATCTAACCAAGTTTTAGTTAAAAACATAAAATCAAGGCTGTGCTCAGTGATAAGATCATTGATCAAAAATGTCTTCCCTACTATAGACCTGACATTTAATAAGGCCATCTTAACAGGTTTAAGAGTATTATTGTGCCCCTTGTGTTTTGGGGCGGGCTGTGTACAGTGTATGTTTACTTTACTTAAAAACCTTTTAGAATGCAGTGCTCTGTGTTTTGACATAACTGCATTTATTCTGTTACTTATAAGTACAGAAATGATCAAACCTTCTAATGAACAGGGTCCCAGCTTGCCCTGGGAAAAGTTCTGACTGCTTATATCCACGCAGCCTGGACTCTTAACACATCATACATCAGACTGACGTGGTGGGGTCGGAGGGACCCGGGCTTGTTGCCCTACCTTTGATCGTCCTGGTGTGGGGTTTATGGGTAAAGAAAACAGATTGGTCTGGGGGGTAGATCTGAACCCAATGTTGACCCGCTCCATCATCTGCTCAGTGAATTTCAGATGGGGGAAGGAGGGGCGGTAGGGAAGACAGTGGGCTTTCAGGGGTTTGAGGGTGTGAGGGAGGTCCACTGTCATGTTCTTTGGGGCTGTTGAGGGCTTTTGGGGCAAATAAAGATCCTTCCTCCTGCTTCTGTTCGAAGCTTCCCATGAGTGAGGGCAGAAGAAGTTCCTCTCCCTCTGCACTCAGCTTTGTTTGAGAAAGCGACAACCTGCTTCTCCGATAAGCAGGACCATCCAGGTTCCACAGTACAGTTAGCAAACATTTTATTTAGAAGTGTAACAACATCCTTTTAAGCCAAGGTGCTTCATGTGAGAACTAAAAGAAAGCACATGGAGAAGTCAGACCTCCGCGAAGCACCTCACCCCTCCCAACACTCCAGATTGCGGTTCAATTTTCGGTGTGTCCTGAGAACCTGTCTTTCCCTCATTAAAAACATGCCTCAAGTTTTGCTCTGACCCATTCACTCATGTTAGAGTAATCTTTGAGTCTCTGCGGGTAGTTCTCGGGGTTGCTGAAATGCCTGCTCGCACCTATCCCCGCCTTTTCCACCCATCTCTTCCTCCGACCTTACGTACTCAGCCGAGAGCCTCACCCCTGCAGAGCTCTCCTACCCCTCCCCACCCCTCACAACTCCGGCTGAGTCCCAGGTGCAGTCATTATAACACACCAGCTGCAGCTGCGTGTCTTTTGTGGGATTTTTTTTCCGACTCCGTGCATGCTGCGATGATGCACGGTATGTGACGAACTGAAGGGGGAGTGTCAGAAAGAGTAGGAGGGTCTTAGAGAGGCACAGGCGAAAATCAAGGCGTCCAATATGGAAGTAAATTTCTTTAAGGTGGATTTGGATATATGACAGACTTTTAAAAGACTTGAGGAGACAATTTTATTGGAGTGTGCTATAGAATGGTAATATGTGTCTGGAAGAAGCATAATAACCCCCCTTTAAGTAAATATAAATATGTCTGAAATGTTTTTTAGGGGCCATCAATTATAACAATACAGTGGTCCCCTGAGTTTGGAAGTGTTGCTTATGACAACCAATTCAATTTTCAATTTCAATTCAGTCTTTCAGTTATTAAACTAAACCAGAATGGAAATCAGGCAGGTTCTCATTCTTTTTTGCCTTTTTCTCCAGAATGGACTGACCGCCTTGTCCACAGGGAAGGAGTCACGTTCGAGGTTCAGCCCAACAAAGTATGGACAAGTGCCTTGGGAGGTTACCTGTGCATACCTGAGTTTGGGAGGTGCTTATATGTATATATTTTGGCTCATTTGGGGGTACGGTGAATGTAATCCAAATTCTAACATTGTCTTATAGACCTTACCAGGGAGGCTCAGAAGTATGATCCCCTGTAGCTGCAAAAAACACTCTGTGGACCCCTTTTCTTTAAAATAGTAATACATAATAAAACGTAATAAGAACACAAATGTTGGAATTTAATTGCTTGTTTACCAAATGAATGAGCATACTGAATTACTGCTGTTGGACACTGTTCAGCCAGTTGTTTTACTTTCTTGTAGCAAAAGCAAATCCAACAAACAAATCCAAACAGTGACGTATCACTTTTCAAATTAAGAAAGCAAATAATATATAATCACTTGGTGTTTAGGGGTAAAATTCAAATCCTGAACTATAAATTTCACATTTAGTTTTGTTGTAGCTCTCTTGGCTTTTCTTGTTTAAACATTATTAATAACAATGGGTGATAAGCACTTAAATTCGTATGCTGTACTCAGTGAGTTACAGCCAGGGGTGGACTGGGACAAAAATTCAGCCCTGGCATTTTCTGTCCAGACCAGCCCAGTACGTTATCAGCTGACACTACATAAAAGTCCACAAATCTCGCAGCATCTCCTCTCATATTATTATTTACTATTTTTATCATTTTAATGCGGGTGCAACAGCAGATTTGGCATTCTATTTTCTGTCTCACTGTTTCCGGTTGCCTGTTAATGCGAAGCAGTCTAAATACAAAGTCCCCAAAAAAGAAAAAGTAAGAAGAAAAATGTCCAAAAATGGTATGCCTGTTTAAATTAATGACCAATCACAAACACGAAACGAGGGATTCGAAGGTCATTTGTACTTCACATTGCATTGAATTATCTAATGCAAATCTTTAATTGCGTTTTTCTCAAAATGAGTTTTTTCCAACATTCAAAACGAATAATCTTGAAATCAGTCATACCTATATATACACCAAACTTTCCACCATTGTTTTATGCTATGAGCTGAAAAATAAATTACAGAGCGATTTGTCAATACATCGTTCTAAAAAAAAATATATGTGCTATTTTGTGTAAAAAAAAAAAAGGACAAAAATGAGTTATTTGGAGCTACTTACTGTTTTTTGATTTATGAAGTAATGAAATGAAATAAACCTATTTCCCTCTGTAAAAAGTTTTTGATAACATATATGATTAGAAAATTAAAGAAACACCAATTTTGAGATGATATGTTTACAAATATATGTAAATTAGCACATTTTTAACCAGATTACACCTCATTTGCATATCTAAACAAAATCAAAACTTCCAATACAAAAGATGTTTGTTTTAATACTAGGATTAAGTTCGTCAAGTTTCATGAAGGTATCTTGAAGCTACCTATTTTTCCCTATTCACCTGTAGTGAATAGCTATGGCAACCAGAGACCGCTGCCGTTAGTAGCTGTTAGCTAGCTTGGCTAAATCATCTGAGCAATAATAAGCGAAAGTATCTCAATTTGGCATATTTAACAAAATCAACCGCAACTACCAACAGTCAGCCCTTCAACTCTGGGCTAATATGTTGTCACAAGTATTCAGTTATTCAGGTCACAACCCCACGCTAACGTTACTTACCATGAATTTCTCCACTTCCGCGTCTCCTCGTGCAGCAGCACCTGCTGCTGGGGTGGTGACCCCGGCACCAAATAGGTCTGTCAACCTTAAACATTTAGCAGATTCCACCTCCACAGATTTCAGCTTTTTTAGTCCCAGTATTTCAAAGCCACCTAGGCGTTTCTTATTTCCTTCTCCATTTTCAGCTCAGCAGCATCCCGTCCAATGACTGTATCCCCGTCCCACCACTCCGGCCCATGTCATGAGGTCCCGCCCACCCTGGTCTGTGTTGTGATTGACAGCACTGTCATGGCTCTCATAGTCTGTCAGCCTATGATTGATTGACGATGACAAACATAGACCAATAGAATGTGTCGATGCTGGCAACACACTGCTAGCCCTCCGTAGCCAATTGGCCGGCCCAATTGGAGGGAATTTAGAGAGAGGAAAAAAAAAAAAAAAACAGCGGACCGGCCCACATTGGGTCAATGCCCGGTATGCCAGATGGCCAGTCCACCCCTGGTTACAGCTGTTAGATTTGCTCTTATCAATTTAAGGTAAATGGTAATATAAAATTTGAACAATTGTAACTGATTAAAACTGGTTCGAACTAAAAGTGTAGCAACCCTTCAGGAGTCACTTTGTGTTCATGAGTAAAGGGCGGCTGCGTTTGGCCCGGGAACCTTAGTTTAAAACTTTCTTTTAAATTTTACAAGAAACAATGCCATTCAGCAAAAAACTAGATGAACGATGGTTTCAATGTTTAACTGATACTTTTGATAAACATAGCCTACTCAGTAGTAAATAGAAATAACACTGATAACGCACGGTTAAAATCGGACATATAGGCCTAAATTGAAAACCAACTCAAGTTTAATACAGATTAGAGTAGCAATGTGAAAGATAATTAAATTATTTTGAGTAATTTACAGAAAACGAATCAGAAACAACACAGGCAAATACTCTAAGGTTCACTTTAGCCAGCGAGTTATTAACTAAAATGTGGTAAAAATGATCTGAAATAAAGTCCGTTGCAGGCCTGGAGCTAACCTCCTACGACCGATGTGCTACAATTTTCTGGTTGTAACCAATCGCAATAGCTCCTGACACTGATGAAGCGTTAATAGAGCTCTTAGACTGCGGGTGGAAGTCTAAAAATAGGAACTTAAACACTCGTTTTTACAACCTTAAAATCCTGCATTTCCAGTTACTTCCTGGATGTTAACGAGTCGTGGATTAGTCAAACTGTTTTTTGCCCAACGCCACTTCCTCTTTCAAACATGAGCTTTCCAAATTAAAATACGGTAATGCTTAACTTACTGAATAATCCTTTTATTTTCCAACAAAGGGGAACTTCTGCTGTACCGGCAGCAAAGTGACAGGTAATAGAAGCATTTAGATCATAGACTGTATATAAATTTAGATTTAGATTCACACAAGGTAGGTAGAAAGCATAAAACAAAAGTAAGAAATAGAACATTAAATGATAAAGAATAAAGCTTTAGTCACACCTCGACCATTAATAACTTTTACTTTAAGGAGCTGTATGTAAGAATTGTATTTCAATTAATTATAAAATGGCCCTGATATGTCCCTAGACATTAAGAAATCATGCTCATTTCTAATACGTATATCACTGACAACAGTAATACGGCCAGGATATTGTAATTTAAAAAGTGAAGTTGTAGCCCTCAATTGATGTTGTCATCTTGTGTTTTGGTCTGAAGCGCCAACCTCCACCTATCTACCAATCACGAAATCAGTAGTGTTTTGGCATCAGGGTTGCCAGCTCTGCTCTAGTTACTACAGCTGCAGCTACAAAAGTGTTTCGGATAAAAAATGTCTAATGTGACTACACCTAAAGGGCTCTTTATCATTAAGTAATACGTCGTGAAAAAGTCCAAAATGAAACAAGGATTTGCATAGGAGATGCCTTTGCAAGATGGAGATGGCTGAAAACAGAGAAGAATTTGAAGACAGACGCCAAAGTTGCTAATTTAATCCTGGACAGGTAAGATTCATCTATGTTTGGCTAACGTGTACTTCATGTAAATTGACATTTCAAATATTCATGACAGTCGAACAAAGGTATGCATGTTCGTGCAATGTAACGTTACGTTAGTGCATATGGAGGAGGAGGGTCATCGAATTGTAAAGGTAGATAATTGTTTGGGAATTAAAAACGGCAAGTCGTCATTGCTATCGTTAGCAATGCATTATCAGAGTCCATTTCCTTGTCATTATAATTAAACATAATTAACAGGAAAAAAGCTACTTTGTAGGACTCGTCACTTGGAATTGGAAGCTCCTTGTAGCAGCCTATGTGCCTGCAGCCTGTCTGGCAACCTCGAGTCGGAAGGGGATACACCTACAGTAGTTTGAAAGTGATTGCAGTACCAGTTTTGGCCACAATCTTACATACGGCGCCTTTTACGCCATAATGATTGTAATGTTTAATAAAAATGTTAATAAGGATGCATTTGAGATACACTAGGTTACCTGTTTCAGCTGCATATATAAAATATATGCATTTAGTGCAATCTTTAAGCCAACAGGTATGACTTATACACACAGTGGGCTTAAAAAAAAATCCTTTAAAAAAATAGTTTACTTCATTAAGACAAATGATGACTAAAAATAGATTCAGAATTTTGGTCACCGTTCAAAAACGGGATGAATTTGGAAAATATTCGGTTAACACCTGTGCACATTATATGCTATAGATTGCATAAAAACAGGGTGTTAGAATAGTAAAAGTTAGACCTACTATCAAACCGCAGTAAAATTATATTCAGTTGTAGCACTCTTTGATGTTTGATTGGTTTTTTTGTGTATTCCTTTTAAAAAATACTAAATGAAACAGGAGTAACAAGGCTATTTTTAAAGGGACTATATGCAACGTTTTCCCCAAAATAAACGTAACAATAGTACGGAGCCCCCCTGGTCCCACGTTGTTAAAAAAAATTAAGTTGTACTATCTTGTGGCCTCAAGATAGTATCTCGTGGCCTCAAGATAGTTTCTTGTGGCCTCAAGATACTAACTTGTGGCCTCGAGATAGTATCTCGTGGCCTCGAGATACTAACTCGTGGCCTCAAGATAGTAACTCGTGGCCTCAAGATAGTATCTCGTGGCCTCAAGATAGTTTCTCGTGGCCTCAAGATACTAACTTGTGGCCTCAAGATAGTATCTCGTGGCCTCGAGATAGTATCTCGTGGCCTCAAGATAGTTTCTCGTGGCCTCAAGATAGTATCTCGTGGCCTCAAGATACTAACTCGTGGCCTCAAGATAGTAACTCGTGGCCTCAAGATAGTATCTCGTGGCCTCAAGATAGTATCTCGTGGCCTCAAGATAGTATCTCGTGGCCTCAAGATACTAACTCGTGGCCTCAAGATAGTAACTCATGGCCTCAAGATAGTATCTCGTGGCCTCAAGATACTAACTTGTGGCCTCAAGATAGTAACTCGTGGCCTCAAGATAGTATCTCGTGGCCTCAAGATAGTATCTCGTGGCCTCAAGATACTAACTCGTGGCCTCAAGATAGTATCTCGTGGCCTCAAGATAAGTGTATATTAAAGGTGAATGCACACTGGAGAAGCTTTTCTTCCCAAAGCAGAGAGTGCAGGCCGATGCCAAAGCTGCCACCAGTTTAAGGCACTTCTTGGTAGGCTAATAGCTATGGATAGAGATCATTTGATAATGTTGTATTTTAATGTAGGGATGCGTTACCAGGATATACTGAAGACACTTGCTTTGCAAGGGATTATTGTCAGTAAAAGGCAGTTAATGAAGACATTGAAAGTTTATGGATTACATCGTCGGCAATATGATAATTTAGAGGATGCTGTTGATTTTATATGTAGTCAACTGGAAGGACCTGGAAAACTTCATGGATACCGGTGGATGTATATGAAGTGTTTGGAACGAGGGATCCGTGTCAGGAAAGAAGATATAAGGATTCTTCTGTCTCAGCTGGACCCAGTCAATTCTCAAGCTCGCCAGAGACGACGTCTTAGACGAAGGCAGTATTTTTCAAAGGGACCTAATTTCATATGGCATGTAGATTCCTACGACAAACTCAAGCCGTATGGGATATGCATTAATGCATGCATAGATGGATATTCCCGTAGGATTATATGGCTAAAAGCAGTTTACACAAAAAGCGATCCAAAAGTTATTGGAAGCTACTTTGTTCAAGCAATAGAGCAAGCTGCCGGTTATCCAAGGGTTTTACGCACAGACATGGGTACAGAGAATGCTTTGATAAGAGACATACAAAAGTATTTGCGTCGAAATTATGAAGATGACAGAGCAGGAGAGAGGAGCTATATAACAGGAACAAGCACGGCAAACCAGCGGATAGAGAGCTGGTGGGGACAAATGAGAAAGGAAGGAATTGAACACTGGATCCAGCAACTTGGACAGCTAAAGGATGAAGGGCTCTTCTCCGGCGACTTCCTGGACAAAGCACTTGTCCAGTTTTGCTTTATGGCAATCATTCATGTACTGTAAAATGACAAAGATGATCTGAATACTAGTAGCTCACTTAGAATGTATGTTTTTGGTTGATTGTAATAAGGATTTCAATCTAAATAATACAATAACCAGGATTCGAATTACATGGGAGCCACTGAGAGTTCAGCTCCCATAAGGAGGTCTGAGCCCCCATGGAAGCAGTAAAATCCTGCATCTCTTGGGGTAACTAATTATTTACGCATTATTTTTTTTATCACAAATAATTTATTTTTATTGTAATTAGTACTATTATTTAGCCTTTAAAAAGATAGACAGAATTAGCATGTTTTCCTATTGATCTCCACTGAGCACTGCATGACTGACAGGATGGCTGAACTTCTCCATCATAAGCTACTATGGTGCATTTTGACCAAATAGATTGAGGCTGTGATCCGCGAACATGAACTACGAATATTTGCACAGTCAGCCATCTGAACAAGGATAACTGAAAGTATCAGTTACTAAGGAAAGGTGTGCTCTGACAAGTCAAACTTGATCATTTTTACTTTTCACCTCGTTTGAAAACTAAAAGCAGTACATTATACATTAGTCATACCTTAGAATTCACATAATATAGGCTACAATAATCTAATTTTTACTCGTTTCATCAAATGAGATAAATATCTATCTATATATCTATATCTATATCTATATATATATATATAAATATGATTAACTATTGTTGTATGCATTCATTGAAACTTCTACAATTGATATAACCTAGCAAACCCATAAACAATGCAAAATGTTACTAATACTTCCATGGGCTACTTTATAACAGCTCATATATTTTAATGAAGGGGTGGCTTCCTTTTTTATGTATTGAGTTGTGTGCGTCTTTACGCACATTGAGCATGCCTATACTTGGATTAAGTTGTACTGTAGTTACTAAGCTTTGCTACGGTGAAAAAATAAATATGACAACTTACCCTTGTTTTGTTATTTATAGTAATTGTAGTATAGCTGGATTGGGTTGATGTGCTAAGTAGCTCACTGAATCCACTGTAAGAAGATGCGCAAAACATGTCTGGCATACTTTGTCGTGTTATTTGATTTCAGCTAATGGCATGATGCAACCCAGAATGCCGCTTATCGATTAATAAGGCGCTACTAGAGAAAAACTTATGGTGTAACACCCCATTATCAATTTCCTTTTTATTTATTTTACAGGAGGACTTGAAGGAAATAAGAGACGTTTGGAATGCACATCGCATCCGGCCCTCTAAAAACATCAACGTCCCATCAGGAATACCTAATCTAATGTATCTGGCACCTCACCTGTGGGGTGCAGATGACCTTCTTCTTCCACTCACTGATGACTTGGCAGGTTGCAAAGAGAGCTGCAAGTTTCTTAGTGCAGTTCCATGTGATGAGGACATATTCGATCTGTGCACAATAATGATGGAAGAAACAGGCTTCGGCTTCCCAATTAGTATGTCACAAGCACTTGAATTATATGTATCACTGAGGAATATCATCCGCCCGAATGTGTTTCAGTAGCCATCTGTATGAATGTAGCCCTTTGTTTCTGCCAAAAGACCACTCGCCAATAATACAAAAAAACATTGTCAACACCACACCAGAATTAGTGAACACTCATGCAAACCCAGAGATGGGACGATTTACCTACTGTATTTAATTTGTTTCACGAAAGACCAAAAATTTTGTTTTACTGTTACAGTATGTCAGGTAGTGGTGGCTGTTACAGAAATACATGCTGAGGTAACCATCATCAATGGACTCTAATCCAAAGGTGGACAGGCAACCAGCTTGTCTTGGCTATTAGTCTGTGTGAAGATCACATTTACAGCAGGAATGAAGTCAGACACTTTCACATGCAGAAACAGACCTGTTAAATACAATTGTTAGGTCAGAAAAATGGGTAAGGACAGCTGCTTTATCTTTTTTTAAATTTCTGTACTTTGGTTTTGTTCCGTTCCATATGTGAGCAAATACTGTTTTTCCACCTTGGTGTACAATGCTATTGGACATTTTTTTTAGTCCAAAGAGGCATTTAGAGTGTCAAACCCAGCTGGTTAAAAAAAGTTAGTATTTAAGTAACACTTGGAGAAACGGATAGTCAACTATGGCTCACTTTTATCAACAGTAAGATTATGTTGTGGCCAGCTTCACTGTCATTTTAGTAACATTGATCTACACCTGTATCTCTGCCCAGCATATATAAAAAAAAATCAGAACCCACTGACACTCAATACATCAAATCTAAATTTACAAAAACAGCTGATCATTTTCTAAACTTACAAGCAGTTTCTATATCAGTTGTGAGGAGGCCTAAAAATTGGCTGCCAGAAAATTAAGATCTAATGGCATGGTATCAATCTTTGTTATTGTGCCTTTGTATAGTTCACCATACGTACCTGAATGACAGTGACATGCAATCAACATGTTATTGGGAAGCCACTGAAGCAACAATTATCTAATTGTCATCCAGTTCAAGTCTACCATCCGTTTGTTTTTATCAGTCCCAGTTATTACATTATAAGTACTGAAATCTTGTTTCAGTCTGCATAGTAATCTCTATTACTTCTGACAGTTTAGAATTAACAAATTAATAACCTAATCATACTGCCACCAAGTGCCATCAATTCCTTTTCTTCAAAGTTAATGTTAACCTCCCAAAATAACTTGGAATATTCACAACTTTAAAAAGAAAATTATCATTTTTTCTTCTGTCTTTACTTGCCCACCCACATGATATAGGGAATAACATCACAAGGAATTTAAACAGTCATCAGTTTAATTTCATCTAGCTCAAATCTCCACCTGCAGCTGGGAAGGAGATGTAGGCAAATAAACCAAACAATAACTTAGAATCTGTATATTAAATTCATGAAATGAACTGAATAAATGTCATTAAAGTCACTCAGGCCGTCATGTTTATTTTTTAATAACATTTTGTGGTTCTTTCCTTTATATTTCCTGAGGAGGTTTGAGAGCATTAGAGGGGTTTCTATGGGGTATAACAATATGCACTGCTTAACTTGTAATGAATCACTTAAAGTCTTGTCTATGTCCATGCAAATGCAACATCATTGACAAAACAACCACACAAAGACAAAAATAAAATCTTGTTTTGAAATGTATTTATTTATTTGAACAGTAAGCCTAATTTAGGCTAACAAGAATCTCAGAGACTAGACAACAGGGACTCAGAACTGGAGTTAACAGATGTCTTTAGTAACCCTTCTGCAACTCAAAAAGCAGGTAATACAGGGCTGGGAGCTGATCCCTCTTCTGAAGACAAATTAGACATAGTTTTCAATCACAATGATTAACAAATACAGTATAAATAAAAAGTTGTAAGAAAAAAAAAAAAAAAACTACACATATTTCCCGGTAGTTATCGATTCCCCTTCAGGATGGTAAATGTGAGCAGAAAATTACCTTCTGCACTTGAGAGCACACATTGAATCCAACCCCAAATTACCATTTTTCTTATATCTGTGCCTGCAATCCCAATTTGGTTATTTCCCCTCCTAAAGTCCTGTTAATTTCTTAACCCTGGGTTACATTGAAATATCACAACACACTTATGTTACACAGACCAGAACAGTCTATTAAAAAAGGAGCAATAAACAAATTACACCTTCTTTGTATATTAACTAAAGGCAAACAAAACCTTTACAATTGTAAGAGAGCACATTAGATTTTAATATCATTCAGGTCATGGAGTGCAAGTATTTACACTATACCAAGTTAAGTATTTCGATAAATAACTATTATTTAAAGAAAAAACGCGCAAATCTCAAACTATGCACCATATGGTAGGTTATTTTAGTTTATCAAGCATACTTATTTATTTTAAAACATTTGGAACTTCTATTGCACAAATGCTGAAAAACAATATGGTAGAATCTTAAGAGGAAAGCTGTATCACTTTTAAGACATCGGTTTGAAGTGAAACTATTTAAATATACTACAAATATATAGAATTTAAAAATGACTTTCTACTAGTTGTTCTTTTTATGCTTGTTGAACATTAGAATTGGCTTTTTAGAAAATATGCAAATGATGTACTTTATACTATAACTCATAACTTATCTTTTTTGTTTGGACTATGCCATATTCCATGGAGTTTGTAGTTACAATGTGAGGCACTTGTCCTACCAATTTCTAAGGAAACAATACATTCTTATGTAATGCCTTTTGCAATTTAAACAGCATATCAGTATTCAAACACTTGTGTATACACTGTGTGTATTAAAAGATGTGCGAACATGCTAAATTCTTCTGTAAACATGCAAACATTAAATACATTATAATTCTGTTAATACAAATTCACTGCAAATGCACTTCAGCTTTAACTGAATCTGGGTGAACATTTTAAAGATAATGCAATGTCAAAGTGAGCTTGTGTTAATCAGAAAGAAAAGTTGCTAAAATCATGGCTTTTGAAACTTAAACATTATCTTGTATATATCGTTTCCAGAAATTGTGGGTGCTATCTACTGGCACTCACCCTTTCTGGCCTAGATGATATCCATTACCCATACTGAGCTTGCGAGTATTGTATTGAAATCACTACGGAGGTCTGGATAATTGTTGTATCCTACTGGTAGCTTTAAAAGGCATCCACATGTATGTGATTGGGGTCTTCGCTCAAAGTCTGAGGTTTCAATGAACTCTATCTTAATACGCTTATCCATCAAATTTGAACCAGTGCAGAAGCGAAGGAAAAGCTGAAGGGTTTTCAGATCAACCTCACCTACATATCTCTTAAGGTAGCGGGCAACTGCTTTTTCAGGTGTTGTCATCACATCTGGAAATTGCAGGAGGTCCTTTACAGCTTTCCCAGTTGGTGTCTTCTGCTCTATAACATGATGCAGAGCATCCGGTAACAACACAGTAGCTAAGTGCACCAGAATTGGACGCCAACACTCGATTATATACATTGGTGCCTGAATGAGACATTTGTGTCCCATCTGTGAGAGCAGCGGGATCAGATTGTCCTTTGTAGGAACCTGCTGACACTCGTGTGGCTCAAGAACATCAAATAGTGAATCACTGTCAACAGAGTCAAAGTCCTCCAAAGCCTTTTGAAGAACCTCTCTCTCCTGTTCAGACACATACAACAAGAAGGTTTCCTTTAAGTTGCTGAAGGTTGTGGAGTACAGTGCCTCTTCAAGGAATGGCGTTGCCAGTTTCACTGGGAAATAGCGGGCAATCTTCCACCCTACTACTAAGATTCTAGCAATTGCCTGCCACTCTTCACACTGATAATCATGCCTAATAAAGGGTACTTTCACATCCCCACCCATGGTGCACCTTTCATAAAAGTCTGTCCAAAACTCTGTGAAGCAGTCCCGGGTCAAACCACTTCCCTCCCCTTCTTCAAGTTTTCCATTGGGAAGCCGCATCTTAATAAAAATATTGCCGCTTAAAATCTCTGGGTTTGTGAAGGCTTTGACTAGGTCAGTGAGACAATGCCCCCGCCTAATAATCAGTGTAACCGGCGCAGGTTCATCCAGAGTCTGGTCATTCCATGGCTCTACAAAAAGTCCGCCAAATTCCTGTGATGGCTGTTCATTTGAAGGAGCTGGTTGATGTTCAACTGGGCTCTGCAGTGGCGTGTCAATCTGAACAACAGCTTGAGGTTGAAGCAATCTCTGTGGTGGCTGTTCATTCCATGGTACAGTGTCATCCAACTGCTCGTCTTCAGTTGCCGCAGCCCCAATTATGATCTCAAAGTCGATTTCTTGGTGAACTACGTCATCCAAATCTTGTACCTCCGTGGAAGCATGTGGCTCATGTCTTGTGAGATCAACAGTTGGGGTTGAAGTTAAATGCATCTCGGCTTCCTCTTCCTCAGAGAAAAAATCCAGATTTACTCTTTTGGTACAAAGATACAGTCTAAGAATTTTTACTTTGCTTTCTTCATACAAGTTGTCCACAGTGCTCCAACTGTTGGGATGTACCTGAGAAGATTCAATGTCAGTAGAATAATTTGAGAGCCTTTTCTTTTTTTTCGAAAAGCCATTTGGGAAAAACAGGTCTTCAGCAATTTTTTTTATTTCCATTACTGTTTTAGCCTTGTCGATTGTCAGGTGTCTCGTTCCTCCCCCATTGATTGCCTTTACTTGTTTGTACCGTTTTTCTTTTTCATTAAACTCCATCCATCCTAGTTCAACCCGTCTATCTTTTTTTTTGGCATTTGCATTTCCGACCATTGGCTTTTGTTTTGCAGGTGCAGGTGCTTCTCCAGATAGTCTTTCTCGTAGCCTTGTCAGTAAAGATTCTTTCCTGCTCTTTGTGTCAAGTGATGCATTGGCTTTCCGACAGAAGGCCACAGTGGCTATTCTATCTCCAGCTTTAGGGATGTACTTTGCCAGGTCTCCATCATTCATTACAGGGATTATAGATGCATCAATCTGGAAAAAAAATTGGGAGCATGTTTAGATTGTGTCACTCCCTCCTCCCTTTTTGTTTCTACTCGTCTGTGTCTGTCAACCTGTGTCCTCATGTATTTAATCAAAGTCACCTGTCGCTCATTGTCTAATTAGTTCTCCCTGTGTGGTCCTGCCCTTTATATACCCCTTTGTGTCTCACTCCCTTCGCTATTTCCTCATCACACCTGCCCTCGTGTGGTTCCTCATCCTGTGCTTACTGGATATTTTTATTGGATTGAAATAAAATGGGGAAAAAACCTCTCAAAGCCTGTTCCTGCGCATGAGTCCAACCTCCACACCCTGACACTAAAATAATGCTTAACGTTTTCAGTCTTTTAACAATTTTTTGTCATTAGATATGATTAGGGTTTGTCGATATGAGGTAAAAATTAATATCACGGTATATTGAACTTTTAAACTCGATAACGGGAAAAGGATGATACTGCCCTTCTCTATTTTTTTTACCATGTCATTTTCTGTATTCAATGTCCGGTAGTGGACAAGTTTACATAATGTTTAAAATATAATTTGCTTCTTGCTACTGAATGGCTTCAAACAGCCTTTTAATTCAGTGTTTGATAGCCACTCCGTTCTGTATTTCTTAGAGTCTAGTGTAAACTCAGCACTGATCACACAGACCAGATGATGCAGTTACAGGGGCTCAGTGAAATCTGTGATTTGAGTGTGCACTCGTTTATTTTAGACTAAAATTTTGAAATCGGAGCATAGGTGGGAACAGGCAGCGGCTTCAAGCACTGTATCAAAAACAGCAGCAACTCAGCGGGTTTAATCTGTGCTCCGCCTGTGCAGGACCTGGGTGGGCAGAGCTTTTGGGCTACAAACACTCTGCTTCGGCAGCAGCTCTGTTGCTGCAGTAACAAGCATACATGCTCCACGTTGGAGTCTAAGTACCAAATAACACCACAAAAAGTCGTTTTAATTGTAAGCAGCGCTTTTCCCCCTGTCACATGACTGTGCGTAGTCACGTGACTCAAGGAAAGGCTAGTTTCCTAAACTAAAGCACATCTTTTCATTTTTTTATATGCCGAATTTAACAACATAGGCAAAATGACATCAGTAGCAGTCATAAATGTTGGTATGGGTATATTTTCAGTGTACCGCCCAGCCCTACATATGATCAGTAATTAATTAACGATTACTGAAAACAGTTTACTTTATGGAGCATTCAGGTTCTGCAGTCTTAGGCTTTTGGTTCTGTTTTAGGTTTCTGTAACTTAAAGGGACTATATCATGCTATTTTACAGCTGTCAATTTCTGGGATAGACATATGTGATGGAAAATTTAGGTCTATGATTCATCTGTACTTTGTAATCAACTGTGATGCACATTTACTTAATGTTGTAGAATTAGATTGAATGTTTAGTCTTGTTGAGTGATGCCTTTACCCAGTCTGGGTCAGAGTGTTTTTAATAACAATAGTTTCCTTTTGCCGTTACCATGGAGATGACTATTTTACCAGGCTTCTTTGAATGTCTACCAAAGTTCACAGCTCCTAATCTTAGAGAGGGGCGCCACAAAGTCTAGGGGTTTTGCCTTGAGAATTGTGTGTTATTAATATAAAACTGATAGACCAAGGTTGCTGGAATGTTCATAAGCTTGTTGTAAGACTGAGACAGGAGGGCTGTATTCTTGAGACGGCGGGCAGCGTTCTTGCGTCGCGGTGTTGCGATTCCGTTCTGTCGTATGATCAATTCTAATCATATTAAACTCTCCAAAAACCTCAAAGGAGTCTCTCTCATATTGAATAAGAGTCTAAAATTCGACAACACATATATATGATAAAATGTTACTGTTGGTGTTATATAGTATTAATTTGTCCTAAAATTAAACTTGTATCCTGTAGTTAATGTTGGACTGGCCATCGGGCATACCGGGCATTTTCATGGTGAGCCAACATGGATGTCATACATAATTTGTATTATTTTGTATTTTTTAAACAGACCATAAAATTTGTACAACAGCAGCCTATTCGTTTTGTGTTGCTTAACTGGTAGCGCAGGGTTGTGCCAGTGCAATACATTTGATCCAAAAAAGTCAGCGTTAGTTTTTCTTTCTGACAGACCAGCCCATGAAACCTGTGGATCAGCAGCCCATTGCAGGGTTTCAAATTTGTGTGGCAGCTGCTTCCAGTTAATTTTGTGCCGTCCCAAGCCTGATAACGCTCTGCCCCCAGCTATATGGATGTTATTTCAACTACAGTTGCAACATTGCGCCACTATTGGGGCACTGTATTAGCGCTGCACCGGGAAGAGCAAGTACAGAAAAAGTATTTTTGCCCCATAGACTGTTAAAATAGGTTTTCACAGTAGTTGGTGTTATCGGCGTCCTGATATTCCCCGGGACTTCAAAAACGGTTAAAAATAAATTTTTCCATGCAAGCTTGTCATGCTATTTAAAAAAAAATCCTCTGTATCAGGGTAACATTACTGGTTTTTTAGCATTGCACATATGGCTGGGAAAATCAGCCACTACTTTAAAATGAGACGTTGCGAGGTTAGAAATCCTACAAAAAGGGGTTTTAAGCTGTCAAAAACAGAAGCAGGTATGACCTGTGAGGAGGGTGTGTTCAAACTCTAGCAGAGGTAAGCTGCTCTGCCTGCAGAGGCGGTGCAGACACCTCTAGCATTCCCTTTTTTTCAACTAGTGATGTCAGGAGGATTACTCAGATATGCGTGAATTAAGCCAAAAACCACTCAGGTGGGGTGTTTTTTTATGAGAAAATTGCATTACGAGATGGTTGTAACCTCTATAAACTTGATTTTGCATGATAGAGGCCCTTTAAAGCATCCTAGCATGATGAGAAAATAATTCAGGAATGAACATGTTTCACACAGTCACAATCACTGCATTAAAAATGAACAGATTTTATTTTCCATTTACTGATATATTATTTACCATTGTCATAGGTAATGCGCAAATATCAGCAAGTAGCAGTAAGCACCTGCAACCAGGTTTTGCTCTAAATCCTTTTGTGCCTGCAGGCAGTTCATGGCACCTCGCTATAGAGTTGTGGCTGAGACTGCATGTGTTATATACCCCACCACGGCCGGACTGCTGTCGTCAGTAATTTAAGCCTATGTCAGAAACCGGAACTAAACCATTGGCAGTGCAGGATTCAAATCCTAGTGTATTCCACTGCAGTATAATTGTTTAACCTGCTTGGGGCACTAAACTAACGGTTTTTGGTACAACATTTTTATTTTCACTCAAATGTACTAAAATACATAAAATAATGACTGGACATGTAGACAGTGCTATTATAGACTCATTTATACAGTTTATCAACAAAAAAGGTTGATTTTGGGGTGAGTTACACTTTAAAGTGACAGTGTTTAGTTTTTGCAGTACATCTTTGAAAATAGCCATTAAAATATTATGTAATAATAATTACGTAAAGCACATTAATCGCAAAATATTGGCGATATTGTAAAATATGACTTTAAAAATCAGTTTTAAAATACATAGGCATGGGTCCTCTTTTCAGGGGAAAGCCATGTTAGATGACGTCTTTATTTCTACAAGAGCCTGGATGGACAAAGCGCACGGAACAAGCCCGCTATTAAAACATTGATTTCCCCTCAAAATGCTAAAACGTTTCTCCATAAATACATTTTTACCTCTTTGCTAGTTCCAAGCGATGAAAGAGACTGATGAGCTCGCCATGTTGCTGCAAATAGATCATTCTCAGGGAGTTGAGCATTTGAAAACAGCACTAGTTTGAACTCCGTTGTTGAGTTTCTTACTCAAAGACACAGATACCGCATGTTTGTGATAATTTAGGTATGTACTGCCCCCTACTGGCCAAAAATTATACACTGTGGCTTTAATGCACTTTCAGTTTAAAGTTGGCACCTTATTTTTGTATGTAAATTGTTTTAAGAAAAGAATGATTTAACATAATTGTCATATTCTTATTAGAACGCTTAACTAAAACAATGTGTGGCCTGTAAAAAAGTGAGTTCGTTGAATGCCCAGAATACATGCTCAATTTCAGCCAGGAAAAACACTGTTTTAGTTCTTTTCTTGATTGACATAGTAACGAAGTTATCCTTTAAGAATAATAAAACAGACATGAAACAGATTCATATGTAAAGTGACTTAGCTTACCTTTTCTATGTTCCAGCTTCTGGATAAATTCCTCTTCAATTTCCCGCTGAATAAAAAATTCTCTCAGCTCAGCATCCATTCTTTTTTATGTCCTGTGTAAAGGGGATTAAATCAATGAATTCAAAAATTGCATTACTTTTGAGATTTACAGAGAACTGGGGTTTGTATACTATCTTGTAAAGCAAGATTACTCGAGCTGATCTCAGCACATAGGAAACTCATAAATAGCCAAAGGGAGAATGGATATTTTAAGCCTCTACTATTTATCAGGAAAAAAATGCACTAGTGAATGAATATAATATGGATATTGAAGTATATTATATGTCTATAAATGTTTGATTATGGGGTTTTTACTGCTTAAAGAAATGTTTGTCATTTGCATACATCTTAGTTAGATAAAAACAGGATATAGAGGATGTCTGAACTGCAAAAGATTACAAAGTATGTACAAATTAGTGTACATTTTATTATGAAATAATCTAAGTCATTTTATGATATCTTATGATTCCCCAGAGTGGATAATATATACCACTCTGTAAGATAAATATTTAATTTGTCTTAAGAAATTCTGTAAACCAGTATTTGATCTGTTGTGTTAGAATCAAAAGAAAATTAAATTACTCTCGTCTCCTCTCTGATAAAGTTGAACATGCATGGAAATTATAGAGTTAAATTTTAAATTAAATAGCCTAAATATAAAATGCCTTCAATATGCACTTACATAATTATGAAAGACATCTTAGTAGGTAAATTAGGGAGAATGTAATTCCTTATAGGCAATGACATTGTGTCATATTGGTAAGAAACAAGTTACTCAAATGCTATGAATAGGCTACTCTAATATTAACCGAATAAACAAAGCTGCCTAATATTGTGAGCATAGCTAGTATAGGGTGACCGGCGTCCTGATTTACCCTGGACAGTCCCAAATTTGAGCCATTTGCCCCACGTCCCCATGGATGTTTACAAACCCATTATATTGTCCCGATTCCATCCAGGCTTGGTCCCATACGTCCCAATTTTTAACCAGTGTCATGGTTTAAAGTACAGAAGCATGGGCGCATACGGGTTGTCCCCCCTCCTTCCCCCACATTCAGATCGACCCAGAAACTGATCAGCCGCAGCGAGAGTGCGCATGGCTTAGTTCACTGTATTTCTCAACCTAACTCACAACAATCGTGGCTTAAAATTCGGCAAATCAAGCATTATCGACATTGTAAAAGCACAAATATCCCAATGAAGTACTTTAGGAGATGTTTTTCTTTGTATAGTATGTTATTTTCTCCAGAGACTTGCAGTGTTTTTTGTTTCAGAAGTTGTTTAAAGCGTAAAGGGTCACAATATGTAAGCCTGAATGTAACTGAAACATGGTTTGTGGTACAAATTGGCTATCTGTAAGATATACTGTAGCATCGATATTATTTTAAAAGTAACGTAATGCTGCTGCATTGAAAGAAAAGTGAAAAAATATGCAAATAAATAAACATTGTTATCCAACAATTAGATAAATCTATCTTGTTTGTTTTACCAATATTTAAATGACCTGGTCTATAAAGTTTTATACTAATTACTTTGTTGTATTTAGTTGGACATGAAACTAGTTAACAGTTTTTTTGCTTTTTCTTATTGCTGCTACTATATGAACTCTCCACAGTACATTTTACTTGAAAAAAACCTGATCAAACTTATAAAGGTTAAATGTCTTTACAAAAAGGAAGGTTCCAATTTAAAGCTTTTCTAGTACAGTAGTTGTGAATTTAAGCATTAGTATAAAAATAACTCTTGACATAAGAAGTCAAATCTATGTCAAATAGAACTTTTAAAACAAAATAACAAGTGAGAAGTGTATAAAAATATTACAAATTTGTAAATTATAAAACAGAGGTTCATTTGGTGTGTTGGGTTTGGAATAGGTAATTATTCTAAATAACCTTTTTTGCAAAATAAATATTTTGTTTAGGTGGATTTTAAAGGCCGATCCCCAAACAATAGTAAGGTAGGGATCTATCAAACCATTTCAAAAATCCTACATGTGCCCCTGCACAGAAGTAATCGTCTTTAGGTTTGGATGTCAATCACAAAGTTATCATCCCTCAGGTGAACTTTAACAACAGTTGCTCTGAGTTTCATGCAAGGCTTGTTGACAACCACAATCTGCTTAAAACGATTCTCTCAAACATGAAATAATCTTAATATGTTAGGGGAGAACATTAGAACATTAGTGTTATTTACTTTGTTTCTACCAAAGCTGAGTTCCATTAAGTGCTTTTTTAAAATTATTGTTCACAAACTCAACTGTTAATATTGCCCAAACAAATTTTTCGTAAAATGTTGCACGAAAATGATATCAAAAGAATGTCAAGAGATGTTCAAGTATTACTAGTTTTGCACTTTCTACAAGAAAAAGCTATAAGTCACCAGTGAGGATATATCAACCTTTCATTCTTGGTCAAATTTAGGTGTCCCAGTTTTTAGTTTTGAAAATCTGGTCACACTATGCTAGTATAAACACAATCTGTCAACCGTTAACCAGTTAATGCATCTTTAATAATAACATATAATAATAATAACAGAACAGAATACAAATCAATGTCACAGTAAATCTATTGGAAACTAGAGACATAGACATAGAGACAAGACACACTGACTGTGCCGCTGCACTGTTCCGTTTCAAACCTTAAACCTCAAAAATCACCTCCCCAGATTCCATCCCATCCATGTAGTTCTGTTGCACTTCAACTTTCTAATTATGTCCTCAAAACAAAAAACACAGAAATATGTTCAATCTGTCTCCCCTCCCTCAGTCTTTACAACTTGTCAACAATGTAACATCACCTGATAATTGTTTTTTAAAGCATCATAAGGCAATTTCCCTCTCTATGCTTGTTCTATCTGTTAAACCTGTGCCTTGCCAAAGCGCAGCAGTTCATCTACCCATCAATCAAATACGACTTTGGCGAGACAAAAAATAACATGGGCGTGTGGTATAACAAGTTCAATGAAGGAAAATCATGGGTGATTTCAACTTAGTAAGCTACATGGCCATGCCCTCCCACAAATGCGTCCATATACAATTTTAACTCGCACATTCTCAAAACATGGTCGCATATGCTCCCAAAAAGGTAGAATCTGGAACCTTGTTTCATAAAAACAGTCTTTCAGTTTATTGAAAATCCGAAATAGATTAAATGTAATATTGTTATTATCATTTGATACACACAGACATAACTGATATATCACGGCATCCAGATGGTCAATGGCCAAAAAGTGTCAGTTAACGTTAACTACATAGAACAAAGCCACATGAACTGCCGGGCTTTGTTTCTGTTACAAACCATACAAGTTTTACTGTACTTTACCGAGGCCAAAGAACTGTTAGCCTAATGATAGCCATTAACGTTTAATTAGCCTGCCTCACTTATATGCTAATAGCTAATGCTTCCAGCTACAACTCCTAAGTAATTTTGCAGTTAGCTTAACTCAGCAATTTGCAACATTACTAAATATTCATCGTGCAAATTAAAACACTCTCACCGTACTTGCCTCTGTAAAGCCGCGACAGTAGTTTATATGGTAATCTGCTGTTCCTCTACGGCTTCTTGCGGTCAACTGGGAATTTTACTATACGAAACACAGCCAGACGGACGGAGGCACCGTGATCTAAGCCTAGAACGCCCTCTGCTGACGTTTTTTCGTAGGCCTCAAGGACATATGCTTTTCTTACATTCAAAACGACTAAGATGTGAAACACTTCAATAATTAATGAACCCATCAGCACACTCCACTATAAGCTAACTTAAAATAAAAATCAGAAATACTTTGATCTGTGTTGATGGTATTGATAACCTGTGGGACAATTCTTGTATCACAGTTATGTGCGCATCAAGACATTTAAAGGAATATAAATAATAATCGAAGTTGGTAAATAAAATAATAAAGGACTAAGCATATGCAGCATACAAGATTAAAATGCTACTAAATAAATAAAACCAGAACTGCAACAAACTGCATTGTACACTGAACATAACTACGTAAATAACAATGTGTCAATGTGTCACACACTTTGCCATCTTGAAGACACGAGTTACTATCTTGAGGCCACGAGATACTATCTTGAGGCCACGAGATACTATCTTGAGGCCACGAGAAACTATCTTGAGGCCACGAGATACTATCTTGAGGCCACGAGTTACTTTCTTGAGGCCACAAGTTAGTATCTTGAGGCCACGAGATACTATCTTGAGGCCACGAGATACTATCTTGAGGCCACGAGATACTATCTTGAGGCCACGAGATACTATCTTGAGGCCACGAGTTACTATCTTGAGGCCACAAGTTAGTATCTTGAGGCCACGAGATACTATCTTGAGGCCACGAGATACTATCTTGAGGCCACGAGATACTATCTTGAGGCCACGAGATACTATCTTGAGGCCACGAGTTAGTATCTTGAGGCCACGAGAAACTATCTTGAGGCCACGAGATACTATCTTGAGGCCACGAGTTACTATCTTGAGGCCACAAGTTAGTATCTCGAGGCCACGAGATACTATCTTGAGGCCACAAGTTAGTATCTTGAGGCCACGAGAAACTATCTTGAGGCCACGAGATACTATCTTGAGGCCACGAGTTACTATCTTGAGGCCACGAGATACTATCTTGAGGCCACGAGTTACTATCTTGAGGCCACAAGTTAGTATCTTGAGGCCACGAGAAACTATCTTGAGGCCACGAGATACTATCTTGAGGCCACAAGATAGTACAACTTAATTTTTTTTAACAACGTGGGACCAGGGGGGCTCCGTACAATAGCCTTTTTATTTGACCATTTATGACTCAAACATCTCCTGATGAGCATACTGACACCTTGACAGCTCACAGTGGGTGTACCTACAAGCCTGTATCCAATTTTTTCTATTTTCTGTTGGGTCGGATTTTCCCGCGCTGTCTGCAGATGTGACGTCAAGCGCATTCATTTTAAATGTTTCAGATCACTCTGCCACCACCGCTAGTCAGCACTCGCAAGCAGTTCAATGGATTGTGCGAATACACAGAAGAGACCAAGGAGAACTTTGACACCAACAGTAACTCCACATAAGACTAAAAAAGTTAAACCCCTGACAAGTGCCTGAAAAAGATTGAACATTGAGAGCGACCGGCATACGAGCGCGCTGCGAGAGCGAGCAGAAAGGAAGAGCAGTTCTGTAATTTGGCCACAGGTGTCAGTCGCGAGTTTAAATTTCAGAAAATTGCATATAGCCCCTTTAAAATATAAGCAGTCTAAAGTACAGAGTAGAGGTAAAAAGTAGGCTAATAGATAATTACTCCAGTGAAGTATAAATACCCCAACAAATGTATTTCTTAAGTAAGAGTATCAGGTACAGGTAAAAAGGTTACTTGATATCGTTGTTATTAAAATAGAGTGACATACTTAAATCTGAATGTGCAACTGAGTTAGATAAATTGAAAAACAGAAATGTTTTACAGTTGTGCAGGTAAAGTTGTGCATTAAAAGTAAATGTATTGTTCTCCAAGAAGTTAACAGAATAAACTGTAAGAAATAGATGAGCAAATAACAGCAGCAGATATATTAATTAGGTAAATAAACTGTGTCCTGAGTAAAACAATTTTTTAACAAGCAGGAGGAATTTGTTTATTGAACTTCTAACTAAGGTGGCTGCTGACGAGATAAAAATTCTGTAAATGTTGTATGAGGGTTTAATTCTGTAGTGTATGTGGCAACACTTAGAAATAGTGAACAATCAAGAAGAATGTGGTACATCATGTGTTCCTTATGTGAAAAGGGGACCATTCTATAAACAAAGATCAATGTGGGAGGAGTTTCATGGAAACTCTTGTTTCAATAAAGACTTTGAGCTGACGTAGATATGGGCTCAGTTACTAGAACTGAGTCCAGCGAACGACGTCTCGCTTTTAAAATATATAATTGTTGTTTGTTGTTCTTATTGCTCCTTTTTACAGAAATTAACGAGCACGCGGGAAGGTGAAATGAGAGCCCAGAGAGCCCAGGGTCATAAATTAAATGGGTGTCTGTTCCTTTAAGAGAGGCTTTAGATTAGAGTGAAAACACCTTTCCAACAAAATGGTGACCCCGACGTGATTTCTGGAGGAGCAAAGGAAAACGTGAGTTTGGAATAATAGGATTTTGTTGAAATTGTTGTGATCAACAGATACTGGAGATTGGAGGACGGAAGTGACCCAGGTCTGAAGTTATTTGGTTAGCGCTGCCACACGAGGCGCAAAATTGACTAATCTAAAATTATGTTCTGTCTGTAGTTCTCCAGTAAATGTTGATTTCTGTTTCTGCTGAGGTAAATAGACGCTGACCGGGTTTGTAAACTCAGGGTGTGGCCAGCCCTAAGGTAAGCTAGGACGCTTCTTACTAAAAGCTTGCTTGTTCGGAACCGTAGGAAGGCTGAGTGGGATAAGCTCGTAGGTGAGATCTACAAAGTATCTGAAAAGAAAACTCAGAGATCAGAGAACGATTTTAACCCTGGCCTTTTTTGTTCCTTTGAGCAGGATCTCAGCTCTGACTGGATCTCCGGGAGGAACCGCAGGTTGCTGAGAGCCCGTGCACAGCCTGGTTCGGAACCAGTATCAAAGCCCTCCACCTCACCATTAGGTCTAAAAAAGGAGGCCGGCAGATCCACGGGGTTCCCGGAGCAACAGTTTGATGACGGGGTTTTCCTTCACAGGGACAAAAAGCCAGTGAGTACAAAATTTGATGCATGAAAGAATAAAAATAAGATTAAAGATAACTAGGTCCGGGACCTCTGTAATGCAAGTTTGGGATTTTGCAAATAATGAAAAAAGATCGGGGATCTTTGAGTGATGGCGGGGACCTCACAATGAAAATCCATGGTAAAATAAAATATGACTGGGGTTGGACTCCAATTAAGCGCGCAGAGGTCTGGGATCTCAATTAGAAATAGGCCTAATGATAAATAATATATAAATAATAATACTAGTAATGAAAAACATGATGATAAATACATAATGATATTAATGTGTGATAAACCGGTTATGTGATTGTGTGTGTAAATGAATGGAGATTTC
The DNA here is from genome assembly GCA_963556495.2 of Valencia hispanica. Classification (NCBI taxonomy): domain Eukaryota; kingdom Metazoa; phylum Chordata; class Actinopteri; order Cyprinodontiformes; family Valenciidae; genus Valencia; species Valencia hispanica. Next base: position 25,453,454 of record OY747706.1, on the reverse strand, counting down.
TTCCTTTTGAAGCAGCTGAAGAAGGCCGAGAGAAGTCTAATGGTTAGAAAATTGAGTAAATAACACTGCGATAAGATAAATAGATCGGATAAAAGAGAAATAAAAGCTGAATTTATTTCATTAACACAGGAATGATAAATATTTAAAAATGAAAAATAATACAGCAAAATGTAACTTATCGAAATATGGGAAAAAATACCAAATTAGATTTAAAGGAGATGCAAAATATATGTAAAAGACAATACAATATTTCTTTAAAATAAATAAAAGATTATGAATTTGAAGGACGATTAACTGAGTAATTTCGCGCACTTCTTGGTAGTTGCAATCTAAAATAAAACTAAAAAGATCAAAAATTGAAGAATAGGCATTTGGCGTCTCAAACAAAGCAATTCCTCTTGAAGGAGCAATGAAAAAAAAAGCAAATGTGTTTTTTAGCACTCGAGAGGATGAAAAATGTTTGAAACTTTGTTTTCCCCTAAAGTTCCACCGGACTATGTTTTATGAGCTGCGTGCAGCGCTGTATACAAAAGGTTGGAATTTCTTAAGTGCAGCGGCAACTGTTACTCTATTATAATAATAAAAATAACTCAGCTAATATTTTTAATGATATTGATGGGATGTCTGTGAGATCTCTCATATAGTAGAAAAGAAATGGTTTAACAATGACGGATTATGAGCAGAGTGATTTTATTTAGAAATTCAGGCAGATGTCTACAGGTCCTGTGGGGTGACAGCTGGGTGGCTACGTGGATTTATTCTTTGTAACAAGTGGCAGCTTCAGATGCTTGCTTCTAACATTTTAATGACAGATAAGATACTTGTTGAAAGGCAACAATCTTATAATGCGCTGGGTAAGAGACTGCAAAAAAGAGAGGAATTTTTCGTTACGGGATTACCGTAGTACAGAATGTAGTAACACACTCCAAAATTCAACTTTAGTTACCGTAGCACACCGAGTATAAGCGCACTTCAATATTTAAACTCAATGGAGCTGTTGCTAATGGAACAAAATTAAGGGTCTGATTAAGCAGGAAAGATGTCTGAACCTACACCTGAGATTGGGAGAGGTTGCCGGCCCTCGCCCCAATCTGAATTGAGAATGGTACCACGTTTTGGACATCTAGCAACAGATGCGTCCACATATAATCATAATAATAAGCTAATTTGTAGAATCTTTATGAAAGAGCAGATAAGCAGAGAGCAAGGAATAGAGATGTGATGTTTTATTGTGGAAATATCAGTTGTTGATTCTCTCATTGACAAAATTGTAGGAAGTTATTGAAGTCCGATGGGAAGAAATTATGAATTTGGAAGAATTTTTGTTTTTCACAAAAAAAAATTAGATTGAGTTGTTAGAAAAATGAAATAAAAATAATAGATTTAGCAACAGGAAGAATCAGTAGTGGTAATTATATTATCTCCAGACTGTTTTTTAATTTATTAGGAAGAGATTTCCTGTTTCACTTGAAGTTGGGCACGTTCTCTGTAGGGGATAAATTAATAATCCAAATTGTAGATTTTCATAAAATTCTTGAAATGGGACAGCTACCAAATAATTGTTCTACTTGGAGAAGAGACAAATTAATGTTTTAACTGAAGTTTGTTATCAGATGAAGATAAAATAATCATATTATTGCTATTATTGGTGGGGAAGGAGCCGGAGCTGGTGTGCGAGGTTGAGAGGTTCCGACTGGACATTGTCGGACTGACCTCGGCGCACGGCTCTGGCTCTGGAACCCGTCTCCTCGAGAGGGGTTGGACTCTCTTCCACTTTGGGGTTGCCCCCGCTGAGAGGCGCCGAGCGGGGGCGGGCATACTTGTTGCCCCCCATCTCGGCGCCTGTACGTTGGAGTTTACCCCGGTGAACGAGAGGGTAGCCTCCCTCCGCCTTCGGGTGGGGGGACGGGTCCTGACTGTTGTTTGTGCTTACGCGCCAAACAGCAGATTAGATTACCCACCCTTCTTGGAGTCTTTGGAGGGGGTGCTGGAGAGTGCTCCTCCTGGGGACTCCCTTGTTCTGCTGGGGGACTTCAACGCTCACGTGGGCAATGACAGTGAGACCTGGAGGGGTGTGGTTGGGCGGAATGGCCCCCCCGATCTAAACCCGAGTGGTGTCTTGTTATTGGACTTCTGTGCTCGTCATGGATTGTCCATAACAAACACCATGTTCAAGCATAAAGGTGTCCATATGTGCACTTGGCACCAGGACACCTTAGGCCGCAGCTCAATGATCGACTTGGTTGTCGTCTCATCTGATCTGCGGCCGCATGTTTTGGACACTCGGGTGAAGAGAGGGGCAGAGCTGTCCACTGACCACTACCTGGTGGTGAGTCGGCTCCGATGGTGGGGGAGGACGCCGGACAGACCTGGAAGGCCCAAACGTGTTGTGAGGGTCTACTGGGAACGTCTGGCAGAGTCTCCTGTCAGAAGGAGCTTTAACTCACACCTCCGGCAGAACTTTGAACACGTTCCGGGGGAGGCGGGGGACATTGAGTCCGAGTGGACCATGTTCCCCGCCTCCATTGCCGAGGCGGCTGACCGAAGCTGTGACCGTAAGGTGGTCGGTGCCTGTCGCGGCGGCAACCCCCGAACCCGCTGGTGGACACCGGCGGTAAGGGATGCTGTCAGGCTGAAGAAGGAGTCCTACCGGGTCTTTTTTTGGCTTGTGGGACCCCTGAAGCAGCTGATAGGTACCGACAGGCCAAGCGGGATGCGGCTCGGATGGTTGCTGAGGCAAAAACTCGGGCGTGGGAGGAGTTTGGGGAGGCCATGGAAAACGACTTCCGTACGGCTTCGAAGCGATTCTGGTCCACCATCCGGCGTCTCAGAGGGGGAAAGCGGTCTGCCACCAACACTGTTTACAGTGGGGATGGTGTGCTGCTGACCTCGACGTGGGACGTTTTGGGTTGGTGGATGGAATACTTCGAAGACCTCCTCAATCCCACCAGCACGCCTTCCAATCTGGAAGCAGGGTTTGGGGACTTGGGGTCGGGCTCTCCAATCTCTGGTGCTGAGGTCACCGAGGTCGTTAAAAAGCTCCTCGGTGGCAAGGCTCCGGGGGTGGATGAGATTCGACCGGAGTTCCTCAAGGCTCTGGATGTTGTGGGGCTGTGTTGGTTAACGCGGCTCTGCAATATTGCGTGGACATCGGGGGCAGTTCCCTTGGATTGGCAGACCGGGGTGGTGGTCCCCCTGTTTAAAAAGGGGGACCACAGGGTGTGTTCCAACTACAGGGGATCACACTTCTGAGCCTCCCTGGTAAGGTCTATTCAGGGGTTCTGGAGAGGAGGGTCCGACGGGTAGTCGAACCTCGGATCCAGGAGGAATGATGCGGTTTTCGTCCTGGCCGTGGAACACTGGACCAGCTCTACACCCTCAGCAGGGTCCTGGAGGGTACGTGGGAGTTCGCCCAACCGGTCTACATGTGTTTTGTGGACTTGGAGAAGGCGTTTGACCATGTCCCTCGGGGGGCCCTGTGGGGGGTGCTCCGGGAGTATGGGGTACCGGGCCCCTTGATAAGGGCTGTTAGGTCCCTGTACGACCGGTGCCAGAGTTTGGTTCGCATTGCCGGCAGTAAGTCGGGCTTGTTTCCAGTGAGAGTTGGACTCCGCCAAGGTTGCCCTTTGTCACCGATCCTGTTCCTAACTTTTATGGACAGGATCTCTAGGCGCAGCCAAGGCGTTGAGGGGATCCGTTTTGGTGGCCTCAGGATCGGGTCTCTGCTTTTTGCAGATGATGTGGTCCTGTTGGCTTCATCGGAGCGTGATCTACAGCTTTCGCTGGAGCTGTTCGCAGCCGAGTGTGAAGCGGCTGGGATGAGAATCAGCACCTCCAAATCTGAGGCCATGGTCTTGAGCCGGAAAGGGGTGGGGTGCCTCCTCTGGGTCGGGGATGGGGTCCTTCCCCAAGTGGAGGAGTTTAAGTATCTGGGGGTCTTGTTCACGAATGAGGGAAAAATGGAGCGGGAGATCGATAGACGGATTGGTGGGGCATCTGCAGTTATGCGGGCGCTCTACCGGTCTGTCGTGGTGAAGAGAGAGCTGAGCCAAAAGGCGAAGCTCTCGATTTACCGGTCGATCTACGTTCCTACCCTAATCTATGGTCACGAACTCTGGGTGGTGACCGAAAGAACGAGATCACGGATACAAGCGGCTGAAATGAGTTTCCTCCGCAGAGTGTCTGGGCTCTCCCTTAGAGATAGGGTGAGAAGCTCAGTCATCCGGAGGGGGCTCAGAGTAGAGCCGCTGCTTCTCCACATCGAGAGGAGTCAGTTGAGGTGGCTTGGGCATCTGGTCAGGATGCCTCCTGGACGCCTCCCTGGTGAGGTGTTTCAGGCACGTCTCACCGGGAGGAGGCCCAGGGGAAGGCCCAGGACACGCTGGAGGGACTATGTTTCTCGGCTGGCCTGGGAGCGCCTTGGGGTTCCTCCCGAGGAGCTGGAACAAGTGGCTGGGGAGAGGGAAGTCTGGTTCTCTTTGCTTAGGCTGCTGCCCCCGCGACCCGACTCCGGATAAGCGGAAGAAAATGGATGGATGGATTATTGCTAACAGAACATCCAAATTGAACTTTGCATGTTTTTGGCATTTGGCCAACAATGGGGAACAGGGGTATGGTGACCTCTAGTGGCGAACTAATTAGAGCATTTCTTACGGACAATTCAATTCTCAAACTGATTAGTTTGTGGACAAGAAGTGTGTCAGACATGAAAACAAAACAAAAAAGCTTCTCATATAAAATTAACAAACAGATTTGAGCAAACAAAGCCTTTACTGAAGAAGCTCTGTTTAGTAAGATAATTTCTCCAAATGGATTGTAATGTTACCAGCGAAACATTTAGATACACTAACTGTTGCAGAAATGTTGTTTAGAGAAATAATGCCTAAATATGATATCCACAAATCATCTATAGTGATAGATGATTTGTGAATTTTGTGAATGAAATAATTGATAAAATAGGACAAATATTATAGATTATTTTTAAAAGAAAATGGGATTCTAAAAGCAGACTAAGAAAGGCCATGGTTAACACTAAACAGAATTGGAGATACTGTTTAGTTATGATTAAGCTATATATGAATATATAACACCAAGTAATGGAACGGATTTGACGAGACCTTATACCCTCCTACAGTTTGTAATTGTTCCTCTTATTTCAATATATCAAACTGATTTGTGATTTTATGATAAATATGTTGCAAATAAAAAAAAAAGCATTGGAAGAAACAGGACAAAATTGGACATTGTCTTGATTTGGTAAACTATACATGCATATAATACCAAATTTTAATATTGGCCTCATTATATTTGAAATAATCTATGGGCGTAGATATAGGATTCCTTAGTTTGGCATACTCTCTTCTGAAGAACAATGTGATTAAGATCTGGTGGTTTTAATGATCAAAATACTAAAAAGTAAATAAGTTAAAAATGCTAACTAATCATATGCCAGATGATCCTGTATTCCTACAGGAAGAAGTGAGCTGAAAGTAGGTGACTGGATCCTGATTAAAAGCTGTAAACAGAAAATTGGTCAACACCCAGGTGGAAGGGGCCATTCCAGGTATTTTCGACCACACCAACAGCTGTAGAGACTGACTTGGATACACTTAACCCATTGTAGAAAGCAGAGACCATTACTAGAAATAGGGAATGCAGTCTAAGAAAAGTGGTGTTTAAGACTGATTACAAAGAGAGGTGAATAAAATAGGTTTTACTTGTCTCAACTTCAGTGAAGAGAACCAGGAGAGCCACTTTTCTATCGAGACTGCTTGAAGGGAGAGATAGTAACTATGAAGGTTTTTCTGCTATCTAGTACTTTTATTTTTACAGTTTTTGGTAGGGTTATTTCATAGGAACGTTAGGACTCACAGAAGAATGAAATATAACACATGAGAATACTGATTTATTGTTTTGGTTCACTCAGAGAAGGACACACAGAAACCAATTTGAAACTAGTGTATGGTGACAATATGCAAGATATTTAGCAAATAAATAAAGCATTATTAACTGTTTTGCTTGTTCTCAAATTCCATATTCTGTAGGACATTTACCCATATATGTAGAAGCTTTCACTAATCTTAATGATCTGTTTCCAGATGTTACACTCCTCTTCAGGATTTGGACAAATTCTGAGCGTGAAGTACATGAACGAACAGGAAGTTATATGGGTAATAATGTGTATACTTCCATGACAAAAGTAAGGGTAAATTGGAGACTGGGACGACATGGGATTAATCTAAATAGTTAAAGCTGGACCAGTACACTTAAGACCTGACCAAAGATTTATTTGTTTTGAAAATGATAAAAATCTGACCACACTTTCATACCAATCTGGGTACATGGGAAAAATATACCGTTATGTGCTCCATACCGTGAATGTGATGGGAACTTTTCTATGGACGACCTGCTGATTTTCTGCGGATTTTGGCTCTGACACAATTACCCTCCAAATGAGAACGGTAGATGTGCTTCTGTTGAGACTTAAATAGCATTCTTTCTTGTATTTGCAGTGGAGATCCGACACAGCACAAGGAGAGGGCGTGATATTTCAGCCCCTCATGGTCCCGTCTGGGGCTCCGATATGCCCCCTGAAAACAAATTATGGAGTGATGGAAATAAGGTTCTAATATCTTTTTTTCCATGGACTGGGGTGGGTAAGGTCATGTTATGATTGGACACATTAAATTATAGATTCAGTGGTTTTGTTAATTCTTCCCTGGCAGTTCTAAAAGGTATAGCAGCTGAGAGCTAGGAGTTGAGCTTAACAACTGTAAATATACATGGTAATTAATCTACAATACAGGTGCTTATTGAACTATAACATCTTTCCGTAACAGGCTGCAAATCTAGTCACAACTGATTAACAGGAGACTTATATAATTGGATGTTTCTGAAGCAGTTTTGTTTCAGAAAAAGGGAGGAGATCCTTAGGCACAAGGGGAACTTAAATTTCAATTATTTTCTACCGAACAAAGCCTTTCAATTTGTCTTTAAAAGCCTTTCAGATAAATAAATAAAAAAACAGCATTTGTTAAGGGTTCAACAGTTTTTTGGTTAAATAGGTTGAAATTATAGTTTTCTTTTATAAGTATTAGGCTTCATCAGCTCAGAAAATGAATAACAATAGTCGATGATGTGGTAAAATCTTATAAAACTATAGGTTAAATGAACTTAGGCTGTTAGCAGTGTAAATGAATAAAATTAGACTGATCCTTTTCTAGGGGTTGAGCTTTAAAGCAGCAAAGCATTTTTCTTTTGAGCGGTCTCAGATGCTCATCTTACCACTTGCACAATCCAAAGAACCAGATGTTTCCTGTTTTCCATCCTGTTTTGGCACCTTTGTGTGGTTGGTTGTTTTAGCACACAACCCATTCATCTTACCTTGTGGCATGTTTATGCATTTAGTGTTTGTTTGGAAGTTTTTATTTACATTATAAGCTCTACTATATATTTTGAAGAAAAATTCTTTATGGTCTAGGCTGTTCCAGTATTGTTCATTTTTTGATACAGGATTTTTAGAGTGCACTTTGTATCAATGATGATTCTTGTGATTTCAACATACAGCAAAAGAAATAGCTTTTTCTACAGATAGACCAAATGTTTGTAGCAGTCTGGATAATAGTTAGATTTTGTGTTAGTGCAGCCGATCAGTGCGGCACTACTTAAAACTATGAGGTGAGGGGGATTTGTAAAAACGAAAATGGACAAATGCATAAGAAATGAATCTCAAATGAGATGCAACTATGGATAAAGCAAACAGGAAAAAGCAAATTAGTTGCAAGCTGTTCTTTTAGGCTTTGTTGACAAGGTGAGAGACCAGCAGCCAACCAGACCACGATCTCTCAGGTAATCATACTAAAGAAATAGGCTGGAGCCAATGCACTCCCACTAAGGAGCCAGGACGCACCTGAGAGGACATCCAGGAGCAGCAAGCCAGAGCGGGTGCAGAACGGCAACGAGCAGACCACACAACCAGCCAGAACAAGATGACTTGACTGCTGCGCCGAAAAGTTCCAGAGAAGAAGGACTCAAAATTGATATGATTCTATAAGTGTGATGCCTGACGTTTTTCCTTATATATAGTGATCTCTTATTTTTAAGAGATCAAAAGAGGGCGATGACAAGGTAAAATTCTGTAAATGTGTGAGGGTTTATTTCTGTAGTGTATGTGGCAACATTTAGAAATAGTGAACAATCAAGAAGTATGTGGTACATCATGTGTTCCTTATGTGAAAAGGTGTGACCATTCTATGAACAAAGATCTATGTGGGAGGAGTTTCATGGAAACTCTTGTTTCAATAAAGACTTTGAGCTGACGTAGATCCGGGCTCAGTTACTAGAACTGAGTCCAGCGAACAACGTCTCGCTGTTAAAATATATAATTGTTGTTTGTTGTTCTTATTGCTCCTTTTTACAGAAATGAACGAGCACGCGGGAAGGTGAAATGAGAGCCCAGAGAGCCCAGGGTCATAAATTAAATGGGTGTCTGTTCCTTTAAGAGAGGCTTTAGATTAGAGTGAAAACACCTTTCCAACACTGCAAAGATAATCCTTAGTGTAACAACAATTAGATTCTGGAAAAGCAGGGTCTGAAGAACCCATTTATTTCAATTCAAAATACTTTATTGATCCCAGAGGGAAATTAAATGTTGTTGTAGCTCATCAAAGGAGGTTCCCGGCTGACTTACTGCCCTCCTGGGTTTGGTCCACGGACACACAGGGTGGTTCTGCATGTCAGCTTGCCGACTTCCCACTGCCATCGTCACTGCCGGGCTGCCTTTCCATCTTCCCAGGAGTTCTGGTCTGACTTCTCCCTGCATCCTTCCTCATGCCCTGGCATGAAATTCCCCGCGATGTTTGGGCCCTCTAAGTACCTTAATACTGTATCAAAGGATTGTTTGCCGTAACTCAGCCTTGTTGTAGAATTGCAGCCCCTACTAGGTGGCCTTTCTGTTAGCATTATCACAGAACGACCAAGTTTTGTTGGGCGGGGCCCAAGCCATGCGCCTCTATTGTCAAATGAGTCTCTAACATCCGCATCTGATGAAATATTGACAGACATGGATTTGCGTACCACAAATTGCCAAAATTCCAATATTATGTATGAAATGTAATTAGGTTTAGGCCTAATTATATTGTGTGTTGAACAATAATCTGTTTACAAATTACAGGCTTAATAAAATATTTGATCATCCATCCTCGCTCATTATGTCTCTAGCTTCACTACGACAGTAATGGCTCAGTTATCGGCGACTGTAATGGCGTTTCGATTTGATCCAGAATCTGATTCGGACAGCGAGGCATCTGAGGAGGAACCAGAAAGGTAGAGGATGTCTTACACAGGTGATCCAGACAGACGTGCTGTGCACGGAGGGGAGAGGCAGTGTGTGTGTGTGTTTGTTTGTGCGAGAGAGACCTGAGTGACAGAGAGACGAAGAGAGAGCAAGGAAAGGAAATGCTGAACGAATACGCAGCTTGTTTTAAATAGCGTAAAAAAGAAAAAACGAAACGCAATATGTGACAGTCGGTGTTGATTTTTTTTTGGGTCGGTGTTGAATCTGTAGCGGTCGGAGTTTAATCTGTGGCGGTGCGCCACAGATTCGTCTATATGTGTTGGAAACACTGGTAAATAACATCTGAAGGACATTATTGCAGAGATATACTTCCCTGTATAGGGATATTTGCTGGTTCACGGAGAGTTGGTATTGATCCTGGTAAAAGTTTAAGATGATCTGCGAATCCACTGCTGTATTGTCCCAAGTTAATAAAACATTTGTCAGAGAAATATTTGCCACATACGACCACGCGCTTCAGGAGTCGGTCGGGTACATTCCCTGCATAAATAAAGTCCATCCAGAAGCTTTTCAGTGGCTCGGAAGTGGGGAGGACAGTGTCGATGTGGTCTGGACTCCATGCTGTCGGTTTGTTGTTTGCCTTTTACCGTAGCTCCCGTTGTTTAGGTTATACACACCACGGGGGGAGGGACTTGGAGAGTGTAGTTCAGAGAAGGGGGTAATTGGCTGGAACTCGATGACGTCATATGCCGAAACGTGTGGTCAAATGCCGAACTGCAAAACAGCACGTTTCTGAGTGCTAATTTCACTATGTAGGCAGACATACCCGGGGACAAAGGAAACACTAATCAGTAGTTTCAACCCCTTAGGGGACATAGACAGGCTGGGGAAACTAGAAAATATGACAAAAAAAAAAGAAAAGAAAAAAAAAGAAAATATGACCAAAAAACTGGAATGCAAATAATATAAAAATGCAAATATCATGCCAGGGGCACTTTAATTGTCCCCAGCTATTCTTTCCCTAATTATATTCCCTGTGTATATATGTCCCTCTGTGTTTTCATGTCTTCATTGTGTCTATGTCCAGTCTTGTTCTCTGCTTCCTTGTGTCCTGGACTAGTTTAATAAAATCTGCGTTTGAAGAATGCTGAACATCGTTCTGCACCTTCATTAGAAACAAGAAACAAGGGGTAATGTCATGGTTCCAGGGTGTTTGTGTTCTGTTAATTTTCCTTATTTAGTTCTATTATGTTAGTTGTTCTTTGTCTCCCTCTGGTGGTCTTGTGTTTGGTTGCAGTTGTTTGTGTTAATCTCTTTTCCCCAAGTTCATACTTATCCTTCATTAGTCCCAGTGGTTATATTTTATTCCTCCTTTTGTTTTCCGGTGTTTCATTAGATTCCCTTCCAGATTTATCTTTAGTTTCTTAAGAGTCTTCTGTCTCCCAGTTGATTACTCCCACCTGCTCTCTCCCTCCCACCTGCATCTACTCCCACTAATTGATCATTGGTCTTCTCAGTCACTTCCTCATTTCCTCCTCAGTATAAATTCGGTCCTCTCTCAGTCACTACTCGCTGGTCCGTCATCGTTCGTCCCTTGCCGGTTCCTGCCCTCGTTGTTGCCCATCCTGGTTCCTGTTTTTCCCTATTTGCTGCCATTCTTCCCTCTCTGGTTCCTGCCTTCCTGGTTGCCCGTCTGGTTCCTGTTTTTTTTCCCGTTTGCTGCCTTTTGATCCTGAGTTATGTAAGTTCCTTGTCCTTGTTTTCATTAAATCATTTTGTTTATACTTGCTGCATTTTGGGTCCTCCTTAACGTCGAAACATGACAGAACGGACCAGCCTGTCTTTGGACCCCGCAGCAGAGCTCACCAATAATGATTGGAATAGACTGCATGTGACGGTGAAGCTTTTTTATGACACCATGGCTAAATCACCCGATCCACAGACCCGGCTTAGGGTTGCAGAACTCAGCATCTGCCAGCTGCTGAGAGTGCAACCCTACCTGAAGAAGCTTGGGTTAGAGGAAATGCTGGACGATGCCGAATACCATCGCCATCGGGCCATTTCTGAAGGCTCTAAACTACGGCCCACTTCTCATGTCCCCTCGTCCATCCGCGTCCCACGAGACTTATTTGACCCCCAGTACAGGTCTGGAGGTCGTTCATCTCGTCCGCCGCGGGTTAAAGAAGAAAACCTTTTTGAGTTTTTTTTATGGGGACAGAATGGACTATCTTAGAGCTACTGAGTGCCCGCCAGTTTCCCAGCCATCTCAGTCACCACAGGTTGCAGTCGGCTCCAGGGGGTCCCAGCCCACTCCGGACTCCGCCGGGGGTGTCACGGAGGACACGCCTCTGATTCCAGGCTCCGCAGGGGTTGTCCCGGAGGACACGCCTCTGATTCCTGACTCCGCAGAGGGTGTTCCAGAGGACACGCCCCTGGTTCCTGTTCCTGTCTCCGCAGGGGGGGTCCCGAGCGACTCGCCCTTGGCTCCTGTCTCTGTGGGGGGTGTCCCAGAGGACACATCCCTGGTTCCTGTCTCCGCAGGGGGTGTCCTGGAAGACACGCCTCTGACTCCTGACTCCGCCGAGGGTGTCTTTGAGGACACGCCTCGGGTTTCTGTTTCCGCCGGGGGTGTCCGGGGGGACACGCCTCGGGTTCCTGTTTCCGCCGGGGGTGTCTGGAAGGACACGCCTCGGGTTCCTGTTTCCGCCGGGGGTGTCGAGTGACGAGCCCCGGGGGTGTCGAGTGACGAGCCCCGCCGACATGGACTGGGGGAGCCAGGGCCCAGGGGCGCCCAACCTCCCAGCAGGAACCCGACAAGGGACCGGCCAATGAGAGGCCACCGCCACCCTAGGCCAATTCCCACCGCCCCACCCCTGCCCCAGGTCGGGGCACCCCACCAATAACCGCAGCGGACGGCATCCCCAACTTTTTTAAAGCTACATTGTCTATTTTTTTGAGTTAATTCTTAGCAAAAACCCCTTTGTTCTTTCAAAAATATGTGCTCATTCGTGTGTCATTCTTGTAAGTGTAGAATCTGCTATTCAGAATACATACACACGAGTCACGCGAATGGCTGAATCCATGTTGAGCCTCGATCTTTGAGAAAGATTCGCCAACGGGGGACATTCCTGGAAATTCTAGCTGCGCCTTTCGCGCTTTGGCTACACTCAGTTGCACTGTGATGAATGCCAGAGGGAGATTGTCTACTCGCGGCGTGGCAGACGTCTGACTATATAACTAAATCCAATGTAGTTTTCTAAAGTAACCTCATCACTGGAAGGAACAGTGGACGAAGTCGTAGTACTAAGTGAAAAATAATAAAACAAATACCTACAGTAGGTAATGTATATATGTTAGATCAGAGTACGGTACCCCCACTTGACGTCCAAATGGTACAACAGCCTCAGCAGATACAAACTACTATTAAAATAATTAAGCTTGTGTAACATAAACTGTATGTGTGAGTCTCATGCATTTTTGGTTAAAACTAGCATTCAGTTTCATTCAATAAAGTTACTCGCTGTGGGTACAGTATCCAGAAACTTTACTTAAGTAAGAATAGCAATACTTAATAAAAATATTACTCAAGTAAAAAGTGCAGTCTAGTAAAACCACTTCAAAAGTACTTTTTTTCCCAAAAGTAAATGTAACTGAGTAGATGTAACTAGTTACTACCCACCTTAGCTTAATTTAGTGTTTCTCAAACTTTTTTTTATCATTCAACACTTCGGACAAAGGAGCATGCACAAGCCCCCCCCAATGCTTTTATCGCCCCAACAGAATGGTGACCACGCCTGATTTTTAAAGTATTTTATTTATTTAAATAGCCTAGTTAGTCGACAAGTTTTTAAGGGTATAAATTAGTTGGAAAAAGGGGTTGCGCACTGTTATAAAACCGGCTCAGAAATAAATGCTGTCAGTAGTTGCTACATGTAGAACTTCAGCTCACAGTTGGAGAAAATAAAAGTTGTAGTTTTATCACAAATACAAAGCTTTCTAAAATACAAAATAAAATAAATAAATAAAGAGCAAGATACTCATCCCTGTATTTCCTCCGTGGTTGACCGTGGGACTTCTCTGACTGAAACATTCCCTGATCTTTTTAGATATTTGTCCATTTTGTAGATGGAATCTCTGATAATGCGGCTACTTCAGCTTGTTTTGTTCTGCTGCGATATATTCCGACGTCAAACTCCCAGCCCGATGTTCCAGGTCCCGGTTCTGTTTACAATGATGATCACAATCGCTAATTTATTTGAGTGTGTTTAATTTTGTGAGAGGGGGGAGTTGGTGGATTTAATTTACAGTGCAGTGAAACCTTCACAACGATAGAATTTAGGGGTAAAAATCTATTTAAATCCCGTTGCTGTCACGCCCCACCTTCAATACCTCTGCGCCCCACTAGTGGGGCTCGTCCCATAGTTTGAGAAACACTGGCTTTATTTAAGGTAAGCGATTACTCATACATGCAATGATGTTTCATTTTTAATGTGACTCTCAACTTTAAGCTTTTTCCTTGCCATGGTGGAGTTTTTAAGCCATTCGCCCCACTTGTAAGTAGGGGTGTAATGCTACATGTATTCAAAATAGAATTATTCGCACAGAACCTTTGGTACGACACGCAGGGTTTCCAAATGGAAGCACAACTCTGTTGCCCTTTAACCAGCAACACGTGCAACTCTGTAAACAAATTCAGTGCAGCCTGGCCTCCTGCTAGCAGAGGTTATGGCCAGCGACTCTTCTAAAGGAGATTATGAACTTGAGTGCCCGCTTCTGTTGTTAAAGCCTACTGTTTGGGAACTCTTTGGCTTCCTGGTGTTACAGTGCAACTTGTTTTCATGTTAACGATGTTACTGAGACGAAGGACATTGCTTAGCTGTCCTCATTAGTGCGGTTCTCTTAACGCAACAATAAAGTATAAACAGATTTGACCTCTGACTGAAATAATGTGTGTTAAAAATGTTTCTTCCGGGAATTAGTTAGTGACACATAACATGTTTGCCAGCGGCTGGAAGCTGAACAGAAGGAGCACAGCGCCCACCACAGTGTCCCATATAAATACTAAAATGTAGTTGGTTATCTAATTTCACCTTTTGTTTCCAGTTAACATGCATAAAAAAAGTTTATATAAAATATATGAAAATTTAACACATGAAACCAAGAGAAACTCCGGGGTTAAAAACCGTGGTTCTTCAGGAAAGAGGAACTCTGCAGCTGTATAACTCATGCAACATCCTGTCAGCTGGTTCAGGTATCAGCTTAACCCCTAATTAAGTTGTTACAACTGTTGACACAGAGAGTAGGGCAGTCTAAAATATTCATTTCATAACCCAGATTGTTTTGACTTTGGCAGAAAGGCAAAGTATTGATGTTGCTGTTTCCTGGAACAAAAATATTTTAACTGCTGTATGGTATGCATATATCTTATATTTTATTGTATACACTTTTATGGAATCTGAGACGAATTTGTTGGAAAATTTTCAGCAAGTACAAGTTGACTTTAAATGTCATTACATTAAAACCTAATTTAGTGGCTAGAAATGAAGTTTTTTTCAATCTACATTTTAGCTGCTGTCAGTCAGTACCTTAAACTAATCTAAATTTTACTGACAGCTTTTTGGGAAATGTTTTTAGAATTAGAAAGTGACCTAACCATATTGGACTCCACTTTTACATGAGTGTCAGGAAGAATATGATCACAAAAAATCTTAATGAGTAATCTTTTTGCCCATTTTCAGTGGGTTGTGAGCTCGTTTGTGCAAAAATAAAAAGAAAAAAAATAGAACAAAATGCAGAGTTTAGAATCAGAATCAGAAAGGGTTTATTGCCAAATGTTGGGCAGGTTTACAACATTAGGAAATTGCATTAGGAAGTAGATGTACACTCCTTACTCCTTGGTGATGATGCCCTATTATACTAGTTGACATCATTGACTGAATATATAATGGACAGCATTTCCACACTTACCGGTTTACCACAATGACCACGTTCATGGGGGAATATCATGGCGGATTTACAGACTCCTCCTCCCCGGTTCCCACGAAACATGTTCCTAAAAACGGCATAAGGGCGGGATCTTCACTGTAGACTCGGCCCTGCTTGGCCCTCGCGGGGCGTGTATTTCTGTTGTAATCCCGTCCATTCTGCTCCCGCGCCTTTAGCTCTGATGCTAAAGGCTAATACAGTCAATGCTCCTGCTCATTGACTGAACATATAGAGCTCCCACTTCATTCTACTGCAGCCATCTGTGCGCCTCCGATGGCTCCCCCCCCAATCGCATAAGCTAAGAACTCATAACTTAAAATAATTATTAAGATGTAGTGTTACTATAATTACAGTCGAACGAAATACAGCAATTTAAACTGAATTATCACAGCGTGATATCGAAGACAATTTGATAAAAAAGTCTAGAGACAGATTGCTGTCTCTAGATTTATGTAAAGCCGAGTGAAGGATGTTTATTAGCCTAGTGTAATCTGCAATATGTTTACATGTGTGTAATAATGTCTCAAGTATTAAATTCCCTGTATGAAAAGTGCTTTCTGTGCACTGTATGTGTGTTGAATGCTTATGGATGAAAGTGCCTCTTGTGTGCTGCTATGAATGGATTATACGGTAATAATTGTAATTTAATAATGATTTAAATTCTACTCTCCAGAAATGAATACAAATAAGGCCACGGTCAACAATATCCTGATACAGCCGAGGGCGGAGGGCTTGGAGTCAAGTCAGGAGCACATTTTTAACCTCTTTTGATGATTTTTTTAATTTTTTTATTCTTGAAAATAAAAGTTGTTAAAGATTGTGAAAGCCTTTCTGTTTCTCCCGCAAACATATGCTTCATTATCAAAACAAATAATACTGATCCTCAGAGTGTTTGCATCTTTGAATTGATAATAGGTTACGGTTAGGTTAATTCAACATTTCTGTTAAACAACATAGGCGAACACCTTCATAAATTAATGGCTGTAGTTTACACGTTCCGTCTCCGCAGCAGAGTTCAAGAGGGGATTCTGCGCAATCAACCCAGAATCCGTTTGACAGACTAGAGGAATAGAATGATAAAAACACTCAATCTTCCCTTCATCTCTGCACGGAGCCCAGCAGGGGTCAGGTGTAGAAATAATTTTGAGGTTTATAAGTTGAGGTTCATATGTACCCTCAGTTTAATAAAACGTTTGTATGGATTTGGAACCCATACGAACGTTTTATGTGCACGCTGCTTTGGGCATCATGCTGGACCTTTTCAGAGCTTTAAACTGAAAAAAGGGTATTAAACCTTTAACTTGTAAATAATACGACTAAGATATAGCCTACTTAATATCACTAGTGACCAGGTTTGTTTCAACTCCATGGACAACAAATGCAATATTTGTTTTTATACGGCTTTGAAGACAAACCGATCGCAAAATTTGTAGAAATGGTCCAAAAACCGCACAGTGTATGTCCGTCTTGCCTCTGGGAGCATGGAGCTGGTAGTGCAGCATAATTAGAACACCTTGCATTAAAGAGGTTACTGAATATATGAAAATTGCGCTGGTGGATGCACTGTTAAAAACAAACAACAAAAGAAACATCAGGTTTTTAAGTGGTGGGGACAAAACTGTAATTGATCAATATTACCGGGGACATGATCCCGGCTACAATGACTCAAACATCTCAACTTTCCTGCTCGACCCCAAATCCGTGCGCACGGTTTAATAAACTAAGGGTAGGGAGCGAATTCTTACACCTGAAAAGTTTTTCTGCACCTGACCCAGGCTGGCTTCCAAAGGTGAATTTTTTTCCCCACAGAAAAATACGCAGAGTTGTGGGTCTGAGAGGGCGGACAAGGTGCTGCTGATGCTGCCACGGGGAAAAAAATCATCTCACCTGTTATGACTGGATAAGTCAAGTGGATTCTTATCTTTAATTTTAATCATCTTAATATATTTGATCTTATCTTAATTTTTTAATTTAATAATAATTTTGTTTTTCACACTTTTCGGTCAGTTTTTAAAGAGTAAACGTATGTGCAAGATGCCCTGCAGCCTGCATACACAAACCTGTCGTTATTTTCATGAATAAAAAGTTTAAAAAAAAATATATATATATATATATCCCCCCCTCTGCTTTTTTCACAAATCGCACACTGCATATCAGCAGTAAAATGTTATAGTGGTCAAACAGACAAGGACAAAAAAATGTAACTTACATTTTGTAATTACAAACATGTTTTACTTAGGCTCATACATTATTCAATAGTCTAACTGATATTTCAAACTGAAAAGACTCAGACAGAATGCGTTAGGCTGAGCTCAGCTCTACAGCCAGATAGCCTCTGCTAGCACCATGCGGCTGCGCAGCGAGCTATTAGCCTAGCCGATGGGCCAGGCAGCGACGTAAACAGCCTGTCAATCAAAGTCAGGTCCTCATTAATTATGCAAAATTTAGAAAATTTACCCTACGAAAAGCAGCCTGGTGCCTCTGATTGTTTTTAACATGGCGTAATCACAGGAGAAATATGTAGCTGTAGACACTTTATAAAAAATAGGCATCGGGCATTAAAGATGTTTTTAACGTGTCTAAAGTGCAATGTATTCCAATGGGGGAATAGCAGCTGTATGGCGGTACTACAGCAATGGCAGCCTCCAGTGTCGTAGTCAAAAAGCAGAGCAGCCAATTGTTTCACACCATAGAAGAAGAAACAATATTTATTCATAAATGCTAATTGACCATGGGGAAGTTCAGACACCACACAGGCTATGAGAATTTTTTTCCCCTGAAAAAAAGCAAAGTAATGATGACCAGATGCACAATTCATTTGGAAATACCCAGGAAATCACATTGTCAACTAATGAGAGTCATCTGATGGGGCTATCATGATGTAATATGCAGAGGTAAGACTCTCTCAGTTCTGGTGCTACACTGTGGTGAGGATGTATTCTTCCCTTGATACTTTAACATCAACAATCTTCTCCTCTCATTCAACATTATCAGTCTCTGTGTATGGCTTCTAAGCTCAGGTTGAGCTAAAACCAAAACAGAACCAGACTGGACATTAAACGTGACCTCAGAGAGACTTTGATTCTCTTATCTGTAGCATTAATCATGCTCTGTTCTCCCATTAATTCATGCAAATCTTAAGTTTATATTGTTAGTGTTACATCAAAGATTGTGCTGCTTCGATTTTTTCACAACATATTTTTAGTATTTATTTATAGATAGGTACTCAAAAGACAGCCTATTTGTTATGTATATTCTATTAAATTGCACTTTTTATCTTGTATCTTACATGAAAACAGCAACACAATATCTTAAAAACAATTACTTATTGCTTTGATTGTTTTGTCAGACTTATGATTAATGCATGAATTTGTGACTGAATTTAAAAATACCGATTGCATAAAATTCCTGGCTTGTCACTACTCTACTGAGCTAGGAAACATGGAAAAACAATCTAATGTAACATAAATGACCTCTGATGTGACATTAAAGGATGAGCAAATAAAGCAAAACCACAAAATAATTAAGTTTGGAAGAATATCACTATGATTTGCTATCCAGTATGTAAAAGCCACACAAACTAGACTCCCTACCTATCTGTAAACTTAACCTCTATAATGACAATTAATGGAAACACTTCAACTGTTATCAGAAACTGAATTGACATAGAATGATTAAAAAAGTTAAAGCACACCAACCAGCACGCCAAATTTGTTGGGAATTACATTTAAATTTATTCAGTCTGGATCTGCTGTGTAATCTTTGGGTTTATAATTTTAATGACATGTAATTCGCTTTATTCAGAAGTGCTCTGCTCAAAAACTGATTATTCCCAAACTATCTGCTACTTGAAGGACAACTGTTGAAACGATGCTTGTGATTAGGGAATTTTAAGCCTCTTCCAAACACATATTTTAGAAAAAAGCAAATCTATGTTTAAACACAGATATTAGTCAACAGTTGGGCAGGCAAAGATTAGATAAATGATAAACACAATTGATGTTTGTGTTTTTAGGCTGTAGAGTATGTGCTTTATTTTTTAAAGTGGTTTATCTACTCTAGAGAACTCGATGAGCCTTGTTTAGTTTAAGGAAATGTTTTATTTTCTCTTGTTGCAAAAGTCTTTTCATGTCTTTCTTTGTTCTAAAACTTAAAAAGTAAAATAAAAAAAGCCTTTCAAGTTTGCAGTTCAGAAAAAATGGTACATATCATATATTTATGATATTGATAGAAGACAAAAAAAAGAAACTTTACCAAGTAGATATTGTTGCTCTTGACAAATTTAAGCAAATAAAGCTTTTTTTAAGGTGTATTTGTTTAAATTTGCTTAAGGAGCTTTTCAGCTCCTTAGATTGTATTAGTTGCCAACCCTTGGCTAAAGGAGATAATAGAATAGAATAGAATAGAATAGAATAGAATAGAATAGAATAGAATAGAATAGATTCTTTATTGTCCTAATAGGGAATTTTTTTGGTCAGTGAGTGAATACATGACACTGGAGATTTATATCAACTTTTTAAACAAAATAAAAAACAATAAAGATACACAATCTCCATCAAACACAATTAATTGCAGAGGATGTAAAACCAGAATCAACAGCATTCTCTGCAGCTCCTAATTCTTCCATCATCTTTTACAGTCTGTATAAAAAAAAATCCACAGCAATTGCTATTTTTGAAATGTCATTTCCTATACACTTTATTTCTAACACACTCAGACGTTTTACGGAATGATGCAATTTTTTTCATTAGTACAAATAAGACTTCAGGCAAAATGAAGTATAACATTGCAAATCTGTGGGACTATATTCCGTCATTGGTTTTTACATGCTTTAGGGCAGTCTGCTTTATAAACCCAGTGCACAAATAAAGCAGATAGTGCATGTAAAAGATTGGTAAAAACTGAAGCCCACTACCTTGCTTTGTGAATTTACCTCAGGCTTTCTAAGAGTAAAATGAGAAGACAAATGGTGTTTTGTTGTAAGATTAAACACCATCACCTTTACTGCATAAATTAGAGGGGAGAGTTAGTCTAGACCATCATTTGTCAAAATGCAAATGAGGTACACGCCACCTTAAAATAGGCCCCGCCCTTCATGTTCCAGCTCTTCCGGTTCCGGCTACGGCCCCTTCCGGGTCATCCAGTGCCCCCTAGGATCTGATGTCGGATACTGCACCCTGTTCTATAAATAGCTCCCTCTAGTGGTTCGAAATTAATATTACACCCAATAGTATAAATAGGCTAGGCTAGGCTAGCACATTTGCATCTGCAAACCAGGTTAAACCAGGGGGGGAAGGTTTGTTGCATGGAGTTGCAGAGTGTACAGTCCATCAAGCCCGCAGAACAGAGCCGGACTGGAAGTTGGCACTTCATGAACCGATCGCATTCATTTCAATTCTGTTTGTGACAGCTATCATGAGTCCCGTTTGTGCCAGTGTAGATTGCTGGTTGGAAAGTTTTCTGGTGCCAGTAATCAAAGAGATAATGTCCCGAGATAGATTCATTCCAATTATGCAACACCTTCGATTTGATGACAAGGACACGAGGGTAGAACGGGTGAAAACAGACAGATTTGCTGCAATCTGGACACGCTTCACCAAGAACTGTACTGAGTTTCACTTCAGGAGAACACATGACCATCGATGAACAGCTGTTCCCTACCAATGTTCATTGTCCATTCATCCAGTATATCGCAACCAAACCTGACAAATTCGGGATCAAGTTCTGGATGGCCATGGATTTTGAAACCAAATATGTCTGCAATGCATCCCCTTACCTTGGGAAAGGACCCCAGTCGTCAGAAGGGTGAGAGGCTGGCAGAAAATGTGGTCATGAATCTGATGGAACCATTTTTGGATGCTGGGAGAAATGTCACGACGGACAATTTCTTCAACTCACTGGCACTGTCGCACAGACTGCTTCAGCGCAAAACAACAATACTGGGCACAATGAATAAAGCTCACCGTGAACTTCCTCAGCTTGGAAAACACACTGCACAACGAGAGGTATTCTCCACTTCAGTGCTTAAAAGTGGAAGTGTCTCCTTCACAATTGCACAAATAATATGCACAAAAAAAACAAGACTTTGTGTGTTCTAAGTTTCTTGCACCAAGATGTGACGATCGGTGCCGGCAGAAAGAGGAAACCCAACACAATAACAGACTACAACCACATGAGGGTATGTGAATGTGTGCGTCATTTTCCACCTATGATACAATCTTTCCTGATATGTACTATACAAGCCTATAGACAAAAAGCACATATCCTGTGTTGGACCAAATGGCACAGATGTATATGCAGCAACATGCATGTGGCCAGTAGCAGTTTTTTACAATATGCTGGACCTGGCAGCGGTGAATGCAAAATTCACCTGCGCCAAATGCAGGGACGATGGACCCTGGGTATGCAAACGCTGCCTGGGAAACTCTGGCTAGCCCTCACTCTGGAAGAGGGTGGAAAAACAATGTTTTTTGACTCTTACGGGTACTCACCAGAATTTGTCTATAACCCTTCATCTATTTTGGATTTTTAGAAAGATTGTTCATCTGTGATAATGTATAATAACCAACAATTTCAGAGCATCCGATCTTCTGTTTGTGGGCATCGCTGTATTTTTTGTTTGTGCCAATAGAGCCTGTGGTCTCTCCATGCAACAAGTTTTATCAAAGTATAGTAAAATTCCTGAATCGAATGATGAGATTGTGTCTAACTTTGTCAAGAAGTATGTGAAATGTCTTATGAAGCGAAATACAACGTTTTTCACACATCGAACCTCTTCTCTAGATATGTTTAAAGATTGTTACGGATTTTGAATTGTTGGATGAGAATATGCTCAACAAATTAATTAGAGTTATGATGTTTAAAGTCGAATGAAATTAACATGTACGCATGAAATTATGTGAATAAATATCATTTATTGTGAAAAGAAACAGCGCTTATTCTTTAGTCATGGTGCTAAGTGCAGAATGTGAGTCAGCTTGGGGCTCGGGTCACCTTACGAAGAGTCTTTTACCAAAATGATCTTCAGCTCTGGTCCAGAGGGGTGATAACATAACACTCCTATGCTTTTTGCGCGGTACCTGCACATTCTCAGGCCAAACCGGTGACATCATGATAGACTTTTTCCCTGTGTTTTTCAGCAGTTGGAGCCCTTAAAGACGGCCAAACTGGTGACATCAATATGCGCTTTTTATTTGTTGATATCCTGCCCGCTCTCTCATCATTGACACTCTCAACAGCAGGTGTAGAAGAGGTCTCTGTGGAGTCTAGATCATCTAGCCCTCAGCTATACCCGCTAACGATTTGGTTGTCCTTTGGGTGGTCATCATTCATACAGTCTCTCTGCAGCGTTAAAGTGACACGTGGCTCTTCAATCTTCTTCTTCTTCTTCTTCTTCTTCTTCTTCTTCTTCTTCTTCTTCTTCTCTCAGAGTTAGATATTTCTGAATTAATGTGTGGTATCGTTTAATTTTCTCCTACGACGCACTGTTTGGGTTGTCCAATATTGCTTGCATGTCCACATCAATATCATCCTGAGCCTTCTGCTGTATGGTTCCAGAGTTATCCTGTTGCCACAGACGATTTAATTGATGTGGCGAGACTAGAAACATTTTCTCCGGAGCTCTCAGTGCCATATTCCACTTCTACCAATGTAATATACCAGCCACCAGTTCTCCAAGAAATGGTATTACAGCTGCAATCAGCAGGAGAATCCCTCCCATATGGGTTTTCAGTCCCTGTCGTTTGTGCTTTAACCCCACCTTCCTTTCAGCCAACAGCCTGAGAATTTTTTTCTGCTTCTTGAGTCTGTTGTATTGAACTGTGGACAACTTTATGTTCCCTTTCAGCACATTTAAAGCAATTATACACAGGGTTTGTAGAAAGTCTGGAGAACAATGAGTTAGGATATCTTTACGTTTCCGGGGTGTGGAATAAAAAAGAGCCCCAAGTAACGGCGCCTTTCTTTTTATGCATGCTGACATGCTGGCCACTTGTTCTTCGCAATGAAAACAGCTGCCCACTGTCCAGGAAGTAAACCTGTCCTGAGTCTGTATTGGTCTGGGGTGTCAACGGTTAGATCGACACATAAATAGCCGTGTGGCTAGCTCGTGGCATCTTCAAAACTCTCCATGAAAAAGGGTTTCTGTCCAAGGAAAATTTGACGGGCTAAATTTGCTACCTGCAACCTGTCACGCGTGTTTTTAAACAAGACCATATAGTTACAATTAAGACTGATTGTTCGAGTATGTTTCCCCTTGAGAAACCCATTCTGAGTCAACATCCTAACACTCATGTTTCTATGGTATTGATATTGCGTAAATATTTTCACGATCTCTGGGTGCTCAGCTGCTTGAAAGAGTACATCATCGATAATCAATAGATGTGACTGGTCTGGGGGAAATAAAACATCGTCTTCAAAGGAATGAGGCAATCCCTCAATGAATTTAATTGTTTTATTAGTCTTCATCAACTCTATATACAATGGTTGGAATGAAGTGTAGATCCAAACAATATTTTCAGGTACAGAATCCATGACATGAAGACAATTAATCAAAACACAAAAAAAAAGATTTTCCACAGCCACTTGGTCCTACCACAAGACATGAGAAAGGAGTTTTAAATCTTGGGTCAAAGTTAATTGCTTCCAGTTCACCCTGATGCTGTATTTTTCCCCTCAATAACCGAATGGTAGCATCGTTCCATCTGGGAACAGTCTCCGCTTGTCATAGAGCCCCCTGAAAGTATTGGTGAATGAGTGATTCCTAAGATGGAACCCCTTTTTATCGCATTTGAAGGAATGCTGAGGCGCTTTGAGTACCCCTTCTCTATCACCACCCAGGTAACCCTCCACAAGTCCTGTCATTGTATCAAAATTCCCACTGTCACAGCATTCTATGGTCCGTGATATACCCTTTGCTCTCATCACAACCTTCCTCCTGTGTTTTGTCTGATACGAGTAACTCTTTGGCGCTGCAGCAACCAACTCCTGAATGGTGTCCCCTGGTGGGAGCTAATTTGTCAAGTCACCCAAATAGATACCTGTCGATGGAGAGCTCACGCCTTCACGTACAACATAGATCACACTGTCTGTGTCAACGTAGAGTACCCGGTCTTGGAGCTGGTGCAGGTATCTAAGTAACTCTAGTCGCATGTAAGCTGTTGTAAATGCAGCAACGAAAACATTGGTGGTTTTATTAGGGGGCGTTATACAGTTTTTGTTGTACTTCCATTGAATCATGGCCGATTTGGGGTTCAGAAAGCTGAAGTATGACACGCAAAATTTTCCCAAAAACAGGAACTCAAAAAAACTTGTCAGGGTGTTTAATGATTGAGGTTTGGGTTTGGTCTTTTTTTTTGTTTTTTCAGGGTCTAACTCTA
The DNA here is from genome assembly GCA_963556495.2 of Valencia hispanica. Taxonomy (NCBI): domain Eukaryota; kingdom Metazoa; phylum Chordata; class Actinopteri; order Cyprinodontiformes; family Valenciidae; genus Valencia; species Valencia hispanica. Next base: position 25,428,797 of record OY747706.1, on the reverse strand, counting down.
CGCCCTGATTCTCCATGAAATCCTGGATGTATTTCTGTCTGTCGTCCTCGCTCTCTACACCCTCAGGATAACCTGAAGCTTCCTGTTTGGTCTTCAAAAAGGAATTGACAAAATTTGCAAAGAGCTGATCACTATGCTGCTCAAAGTGCCACACCTCAATTATCTCATCGATTCTGTAGCTGTGTGAAAGGGCTTCTTTAAAGTGGACCTGGCATGAAATTCCCCATGACGTTTGGGCCCTTTTTAGTCACACTCTAAGTACCTTAATACTGTATCAAAGGATCGTTTACCGTAATTCAGCCTTGTGGTCGAATTGCAGCAGAATTGTGGAATTGCAGCCCCTACTAGGTATATTATGTATAAAATTATGTATAAAATGTAATTAGGTTTAGGCCTAATTATATTGTGTGTTGAACAATATGTTTACAAATTACAGGCCTAATAAAATATTTGATCATGCATCTGTCCTCATTACGTCTCTAGCTTCACCACGACAGTAATGGCTCAGTTATGGACTACTGTAATGGCGACTGTAATGGCGTTTCAATTTGATCCGGAATCTGATCCGGATGGCAAGGGACCTGAGGAGGAACCAGAAATGCCACGGCTTCAACAGGACGTGTCCGATTGGTTAGTTGTCATTCAGTTTGGTTATGTTTTTTTTTTTGGGTTAGGCGATGATATTAGCTAGGCTTGTAACGTCTCAGTGCTGATTTGCCCCGTATCAGTCTGATTAGGCTAATATGTAGATAACAGCTGAAGGACATTATTGCGGAAATATAGGCTACGTACTTGTTTAGGGATATTTGCTGGTTCACGGAGAGTTATTATTGATCCTGGTAAAAGTTTAAGACGATCTGCGAGTCCACTCTTGTATTGTCCCAATTTAATAAAACATCCGTCAGAGAAATGTTTGCCACAAACAACCACACGCTTCGGGAGTCAGTCGGGTGCATTCCCTGCATAAATAAAGTCCATCCACAAGCTCCATGCTGTCGGTTAGTTGTTTGCCTTTTACCGTAGCTCTCGTTGTTTAGGTTGAAATACATGGCGTGGGGAGAGGGACTTGGAGGGTGTAGTTTGGAGAAGGGGGTAATTGGCTGGAACCCAATGCCGAAATGTGTGTCATATGCCGAACTGCAAAACAACCCGTTCCTGAGTGCTAATTTCACTATGTAGGCAGACATACCCAGGGACAAAGGAAACACTAATCAGTAATTTTAACCCCTTAGGGGACATAGGCAGGCTGGGGAAACTAAGAAATATGACCAAAAGCCTAAAAAAATTCACATTTCCTTAAGGCTCATTAAGACTTTTTTAAGGCTCTCTCAATGTCGGTGTGGGTGCAACTGCGTGTCTGATTGTTCTCCAATGCACATGGGTGAATATGAACTCTCCATGATCTGTACTGAATGGTAGAATAGGGAAAAAAGACCACGGGGCATTGAAATGACTGCTTTGATGAACCCGTAATAATTTCTAGGATCATCAAAGTTTTCCCTGATTATGATCGGGTGCCCTATAGGAAAGCTTTTTGTCTTCTGAACAAATGGATCAAGACTACACACGTCCTGGTAAAGAACCTGCTCAACGGAGGCAGCAGAGTATCCCAACCTGACTGCACATGTACGCCCTCCAAAGAGCGCTTCACGGGGGGTAAACGGTGCAGGAGCCCGGTAGGTCATCATGAACTGCTTCACCTCAGCGTTACTCTTCTTTATCTCCTCCCACACATGTTCCCACATCACCTCGAGCTCTATACCATACACAGTCCTGAACACATGCTTCCTCTCCATGGTCGCAGCGTAGAGCTACCCATAAGGCACGCCGGTCAATGGACTGTCAGTCGTCGGATATCGACAGGTGCTGCAACCATGATGATACACGGGGGTGTATTCTGACAGGCCTGGACATCGTTGCAACTCTCTGCCGAGCTGTATAGCCGCATCTGTAGTGAGGCTAAGGTCTGCGACACAAGCAAAATTAAAGCTTCCCCTGTACATTGGAGGAGCAGCTGTGGAAGTGGTCTCCAGCTTCAGGTACCTGGGTGTGCACATATCCAAAGACCTCACCTGGAATGTCAACACTTCACGTCTGGTCAAGAAGGCCCACCAGCGTCTCTACTTCCTGAGGAAGCTGCGGACTTGGAAGCTCCGTCCTGAGGAGGTTCTATCACTGTGCAGTGGAGAGCGTCATCTGCACCTGCATCACCGTGTGGCACGGCAGCTGTACTGCTGCTGAGAGGAAGGCTCTGCAGCGGGTAGTGAAAGCTGCACAAAGGACTGTAGGGAGCACGCTTCCCACCATCTCGGACCTCTACACGTCCCGATGCAGGGGTCAGGCCCTCCGCAACCTGAAGGACTCCAACCATCCGGCTCATAGCCTGTTTCAGCCCCTGCCCTCAGGCAGGCGGCTGAGGAGCATACAGAGCAAGACCACCAGGCTCAATAACAGCTTCTTCCCTGTAGCTGTTAGACTGCTGAACTCCAGCTGTGTCTTGCAGAGCACATTTATTTTTATTTATTTATTACATTTATTTAAATAATTTTTTTCACTAATTTAACGAGGACAGACAGCTTTTTCCTTCTCCTCCCTCGTGTTACCATTCCACCCCCTGCTCTCTGTCTTGTGTCCTATCTGGAGCATCTGTCTGCACTCTTCTTGGAAAGCAACTATGGATCTGGTCAGCTTGTCTCTGAATGCAATCGATCAAATTTTTTCAACCCATAAATTGGGGAAGGGGGAACCCACCTGCCCTGCCGGTACATATCCGTCAGGATATACGATGGATTCCTGGAGTAAGTGGAAGATCGTATGTCTGTCGATGATGTCAGTGGAGGACGTGGAAGATATCTACAAAATTGGATTCATGATAATCGGGTTTCTGCTGTTTGGCTTGAGTGGATTCCTGATGTATCGCAAAGAGAAGAAGCGGTCGGAAGTAATTGGCAAGCTTTTGCAGCTTCAAGAAGGATTATGCCGTGCTGTAAACACTCAGACTAATGCGCTGAACGAGCAAAACCGCAAACTGGATGCCATGACTGGTGTTGAGAAGGTGTTTTCATTCTAATTTAAAGCCTATTTTAAAGGAACAGACACACATTTAATTTATGACCCTGGCTCTCTGAGCTCTCATTTCACCTTCCCGCGTGCTCGTTCATTTCTGTAAAAAGGAGCAATAAGAACAACAAACAACATTTATATCTTTTAACAGTGAGACGTCGTTCACTGGACTCAGTTCTAGTAACTGAGCACAGCTTTATCTCAACTTTAGGTTTTTATTTGAAACAACAGTTAAAAAGGAAACACAGAATGGTCAGCTTCTTCACCAAAAGGCACCCAGGATGCGCCACATTCCTCTTGATTATTCACGGTTTCTAAGTGTTTCCACATGCACTACAAAATTAGACCCTCATACAACATTAACAGAATTTATATCTCTTCATGTCCCTCTCTTGATCTCTTATTTTTTTAAGAGATCACCATATGTAAGTAAAAATGTCAGGCAAAGAATCATATCAATTTTGAGTCCATCTTCTCTGGAACTTTTCGGATCAGTAGTCAAGTCATCTTGTTCTGGCCGGGAATTGTGGTCGTCTGGCTCGCTCTTCTATGACCTAAGGTGAGAGGTTGCCAGCACATCACCTATATGCAGCTAAAGTGTATCTTTTCAGTAGCCTTGAGTTTGAAAACTCTAAGGACTGCTCGCAGACCAGAGGATCCCTCAGCCCCTTTTGGCAGGGGTCTCAGCTTCTTTTCCTTCAAACGCTGCTGCCCCAGCTGGGCAGCTCTGTGCTCCAAGCCGTCCTGCAACCTGATGGTGAAGGTGTGCTGAAGTTGGAAACCTCTCAGCAGAGGGTTCAAGTAGGTTGTGTGGTCTGCTCTTTGCTGTTCTTCTCCCGCTCTGGCTTGCTGCTCCTGCATGTCCTCTCAGGTTCGTCCTGACTCCTCAGTGGGAGTGCATTGGCTCCAGCCTTTTTCTGTAGTATGATTACCTGAGAGACTGTGGTCTGGTTGGCTGCTGGTCTCTCACCTGGTCAACCAAGCCTAAAAGAAGAGCTTGCAACTATTTTGCTTTTTCCTGTTTGCTTTATCCATAGTTGCATCTCATTTGAGATTCATTTCTTATGCATTTGTCCATTTTCGTTTTTACAAATCCCCCTCACCTCATAGTTTTAAGTAGTGCCGCACTGATCGGCTGCACTAACACAAAATCTAACTATTATCCAGACTGCTACAAACATTTGGTCTATCTGTAGAAAAAGCTATTTCTTTTGCTGTATGTTGAAATCACAAGAATCATCATTGATACAAAGTGCACTCTAAAAATCCTGTATCAAAAATGAGCAACACTGGAACAACCTAGACCATAAAGAATATTTCTTCAAAATATATAGTAGAGGTTATAATGTAAATAAAAACTTCCAAAGACTAAATGCATAAACATGCCACAAGGTAAGATGAATGGGTTGTGTGCTAAAACAACCAACCGCACAAAGGTGCCAAAACAGGATGGAAAACAGGAAATGTCTGGTCTTTTTGGATTGTGGAAATGGCATCATGAACATGACACCACTCAAAAGAAAAATGTGCTGCTTTAAAGCTCAACCCGCAGAAAACGATCAGTTTAATTTTATTCATTTACACTGCTAACAGCCTAAGTTCATTAAACCTATAGTCCTATAAGATTTTACCACATCACCGACTGTTGTTATTCATTTTTCTGAGCTTATGAAGCCCATTACTTATAAAACTATAATTTCAACCTATTTAACCAAAAAAAGTGTTGAACCCTCAACAAAGGCTGTTTTTTATTTATTTTTTCATTTATCTGAAATGCTTTTAATGAGACCAATTGAAAGGCTTTGTTTTGTAAAAAATAATTGAAATTTAAGTTCCCCTTGTGCCTAAGGATCTCCTCCCTTTTCCTGAAACAGAACTGTTTCAGAAACATCCAATTATTTAAGTCTCCTGTTAATCAGGTGTGACTAGATGTTATAGTTCAATAAACACCTGTATTGTAGATCAATCTCCACGTATACAGTATTTAAGCTCAATTCCTAGATCTCAGCTGCTATACCTTTCTGCCAGGGAAGAATTAACAAAACCACTGAATCTATAATTTAATGTGTCCAGTCATAACATGACCATACCCACCTCGGTCCATGGGAAAAAAGATAACAGAACCTTATTTCAATCACTCCATAATTTGTTTTCCGGGGGCATATCGGAGCCCAGATGGGACCATGAGGGGCTGAAATATCACGCCTCCTCCTTCTGCTGTGTCGGATCTCCTCTGCAAATACAAGAAAAGAATGCTCTTTAAGTCTCAACAGAAGCACATCCACCATTCTCATTTTGAGGGTAATTGTGTCAGAGCCAAAATCCGCAGAGAATCAGCAGGTCGTCCATAGAAAAGTCCCCATCACATTCACGATATGGAGCACATACTATATACTTCCTTTCCATGTACCCAGAGTGGTATGAAAGTGTGGTCAGATTTTTATCATTTTCAAAACAAATAAATCTTTGGTCAGGTCTTAAGTGTACTGGTCCAGCTTTAACTATTTAGATTAATCCCATGTCGTCCCAGTCTCCAATTTACCCTTACTTTTGTCATGGAAGTATATACATTTTTACCCATATAACTTCCTGTTCGTTCATGTACTGCACGCTCAGAATTTGTCCAAATCCTGGAGAAGAGTGCAACATCTGGAAACAGATCTCTAAGATTAGTGAAAGCTTCTACATATCTGGGTAAATGTCCTACAGAATATGGCATCTGAGAACAAACAAAACAGTTAATGTTTTATTTATTTGCTAGATATCTTGCATATTGTCACCATACACTAGTTTCAAATGGGTTTCTGTGTGTCTTTCTCTGAGTGAACCAAGAAAATAAATCAGCTTCCTCATGTGCTCTATGTCATTCTTCTGTGAGTCCTGACGTTCCTATTGAAATAACACCACCAAAAAACTGTAAAAATAAAAGTACTAGATAGCAGAAAAACCAGAAAAACCTTCATCATCACTATCTCACCCTTCAAAACAGTCTCTATAGAAAAGTGGCTCTCCTGGTTCTCTTCACTGAGGTTGAGACAAGTGGATCATATTGTTTTCCACCTCCCTTTGAAATCAGTTTTTAACACCACTTTTCTTAGACTGCTTTCCCTATATCTGGTAATGGTCACTGCTTTTTATAATGGATTAAGTGTATCCAACTAAGTCTCTACAGCCATTGGTGTGGTCAAAAATACCTGGAATGGCCCCTTCCACCTGGGTGATGACCAATTTTCTGTTTACAGCTTTTAATCAGGATCCAGTCACCTACTTTCAGCTCACTTCTTCCTGTAGGAATATAGGATCATCTGGCATATGATTAGTTTGCATTTATACTCATGTACTTATCAGTATTTTGATCATGAAAACCCACCAGATCTTAATCAAATTGTTTTTTTTAGAAGAGAGTAAACCAATCTAAGGAATTCTATATCTCACCCATAGATTATTATAAATAGAATGAGGCCAATATTCAAATTTGGAATTATATGCATTTATAATTTACCAAATCAAGACTATCCAATTTTGTCCCGTTTCTTCCATCGTTTTTTTTCCCAATTTGCAACATTTTATCATAAAGTCATAAATCTGTTTATAATTGTTCCTCTTATTTTAATATACCAAACTGTAGGAAGGATAAGGTCTCATCAAATTCGTTCAATTACTTGGTGTTATATTCATATATAACTTTATCATAACCAAACAGTATCTCCAATTCTGTTTAGTCTTATCCATGGGCTTTCTTAATCTGCTTTTAGAATCCAATTGTCTCTTAAAATTGATCTCGAATCTTTGTCCTGTTGTATCAATTATTTCATTCACAAAATGTGTTCCGTTATCACTATAGATCATTTGTGGATATCAAATCTAGGCATTATTTCTCTAAACAACATTTCTGCAACAGTTAGTGTATCTAAATGTTTCACCGTTAACATTACAAATCCATTAGGAGAAATTATCTTTTCTTACTAAATAGAGCTTCTTCAATACAGCCTTCGTTTGCTCAAAGCTGTTTCTTATTTTTACATGAGAAGCTTTTCTTTTTTTTTCCATGTCTGACACACTTCTCGTCCATGAACTAATCAGTTTGAGAATTGAATTGTCCGTAAGAAATGCTTTTATTAGTTCGCCACTAGAGGTCGCCATACCCCTGTTCCCCATTGTTGGCCAAATGCCAAAAACATGTCAAGTTCAATTTGAATCTTCTGTTAGCCATAATATGATTATTTATCTTCATCTGAATACAAACTAAAGTTAAAACTTTAATTTTTCTTTTTCCAAGTAGAAAAATTCTTTGGTAGCCGTCCCGTTTCAAGAATTTTGTGAAAATCTAAAATTTGGATTATTAATTTATCCCCTACAGAGAATATGCCCAACTTCAAGTGAAATAGGAAATCTCTTCCTAACAAATTAGAAAATAATCTCTAGATTTTATGATTATCACAACAGGTTTTTCCTGTAGCAAAATCTATTATTTTTATTTCATTTTTCTAACAACTCAATCTCATTTTTTGTGGAAAACAAAATTCCTAATTTTATTTAATTATTTTTTCATCTGGCTTCACCAACTTCCTACCATTTTGTCAATGAGATAATCAGCCACTGATATTTCCATGACAAAACATCACATCTCTATTCCTTGCTCTCTACTTATCTGCTCCTTCATAAAGATTCTACAAATTAGCTTATTATTATGATTATATGTTAAAGAGTCTGTTGCTAGATGCCCAAAAAACATGGTCCCATTCTCAACTGATATTGGGGCGAGGGCCGGCATCCTCTCCCAATCTCAGGTGTAGGTCTAGACATCTTCTTGCTTAATCAGACCCTTAATTTTGTCCCATTAGCAACAACTCCATTGAGTGTAAATATTGAAGTGCGCTTAAACTCAGTGTGCTACGGTAACTAAAGTTGAATTTTGGAGTGCGTTACTACATTCCTTACTACGGTAATCCCGTAACAAACATATCTTCTCTTTTTTGCAGTCTCTAACCCAGCGCATTACAAGATTGTTTCCTTTCAACATGTATCTTATCTGTCATTAAAATGTTAGAAGCAAACATCTGAAGCTGCCGCTTGTTACAAAGAATAAATTCACGTAGCCACCCAGCTGCTCCCCCACAGGTCCTGTAGACATCCGCCTGTATTTCAAAATAAAATCACTCTGCTCATAATCCGTCATTTTTAAACCATTTCTTTTATACTATATGAGAGATCTCACAGACATCCCATGAATATCATTAAAAATATTGGCTACGTTTTTTTAAAATTATTATTATTAGAGTAAAAGTTGCCGCTGCACTTAAGAAATCCCAACCTTTTGTATTGAGCTGCACGCAGCTAAAACATCCCCCTCATTAACAGCTAGCGGGGGGAGGTGTGTTACTCCTCTTCTGCCTTCCGGCAGTTGGATAACCTTTAACAATTTTGAAACGCATGATCAATCTGGTTTCAAACAAGTCTTTCTCAGGAAGTCCATTTTACCGATTTCTGTCACAACCCATCACAGTTGGTTTGTTTATTAAGAGAAAAACTAACGACCCATTGTTGAGGGACAGAGGGGGGGGTCGCTTGTTTATTATCAGAACAGCCCTTCCTTGAGTGACAGAGGGGAAGGTGGTCGGTTGTTTAAGATAATTCATTTAGATCACAATAAAGTTGACCTTACTCTTCATAGGATTTTTTAAAAATATGTTAGTGGGTTTTCTCTTTTATTTACTTTTCTTTCGGCGGAACTTTAGGAGAAAATGAAGTTTAAAACGTCTTCTATCCTCCCGGGTGCTAAAAAAACACATCTGTTTTACACATTAACCCCTCCTTTCTCTTCTTTCTCCTTCAAGAATTCCTTTGAGACGCCAAATGTCTAATTCTTCTATTTTGATCTTTTTAGTTTTATTTTAGATCGCAACTACCACGAAGTGCGCGAAATTACTCAGTCAATCGTCGTTTCAAATTCATAATCTTTATTTTAAAGAAATGTATTGTCTTTTCTCTTACATTAATTTTGCATCTCCTTTAAAATCTTCTTTGCTATTTTTCCCCATATTTCGATAAGTTACATTTTGCTGTTTTTATTTTTCATTTTTAAATATTCATCATTCTCATGTTAATGAAGTAAATTCAGCTTTTATTTCTCTGGTATCTGATCAATTTATCTTATCGCAGTGTTATTTACTTAATTTTCAAACCATGAGACTCCGTTCAGCCTACAGCTGTTTCACCATAGAAATCTCCATTCACACACACAGTCACACAACCGGTTTATCACACATTAATATAATTATGTACTTATTATCATGCTTTTTCATTACTAGTATTATTATTTAGATATTTATCATTAGGCCTATTTCTAATTGAGATCCCAGACCTCTGCGCGCTTTTGGAGTCCAACTCCATTAACATGGATATTCATTGTGAGATCCCGGATCATCACGCGAAGATCCCCGATCTTTATTTGCAAAACACAAACTTGCATTACATAGGTCCCGGATCTAGTTATTTTTTCTTCTTTCACGCATCAAATTTTTACTCACTGGCTGTTGTCCCTGTGAAGGAAGACCCCATCCAACTGTTGCTCCGGAAGAAACCCCGGATCTGCCGGCCTCCTTTTTTACCTAACGGTGGGGTGGAGGACTTTGATACTGGTTCCGAACCAGGTTATGCACGGACTCTCAGCAGCCTGCGGTTCCTCCCTGAGATCCAGTCCGATCTGAGATCCTGGTCAAAGGAACAAGAAATGCCAGGGTTAAAATCGCTCTCTGATCTCTGAGTTTTCTTTTTCAGACATTCCGTGGTTTCTCAATCCACAAGCTGCTCCCACTCAGCCTTCTTCGTGTCCAACACGCAAGCTTTCAGTAAGAAGCCTCCTAGCTTACCTTAGGGCCGGCCACACCCTGAGTTTACCGACCCGGTCGGCTCTATTTAACTCAGCAGAAACAGATATCAACATTTACTGGAGAACAACAGACAGAACATTTTAGATTAGTCAATTTTGCGCCTCGTGTGTCAGCGCTTACCAAGTAACTTCAGACCTGGGTCACTTCTGTCCTCCGATCTCCAGTATCTGTTTATCACAACAATTTCCAAACTCACGTTTTCCTTTGCTCCTCCAGAAATCACGTCGGGGTCACCATATTGTTGAGAAGGTGTTTTCATTCTAATTTAAAGCCTATTTTAAAGGAACAGACACACATTTAATTTATGACCCTGGCTCTCTGAGCTCTCATTTCACCTTCCCGCGTGCTCGTTCATTTCTGTAAAAAGGAGCAATAAGAACAACAAACAACATTTATATCTTTTAACAGTGAGACGTCGTTCACTGGACTCAGTTCTAGTAACTGAGCACAGCTTTATCTCAACTTTAGGTTTTTATTTGAAACAACAGTTAAAAAGGAAACTCCTCCCACATAGATCTTCGTTCACAGAATGGTCAGCTTCTTCACCAAAAGGCACCCAGGATGCGGCACATTCCTCTTGATTATTCACGGTTTCTAAGTGTTTCCACATGCACTACAAAATTAGACCCTCATACAATATTAACAGAATTTATATCTCTTCACTGGCAAACAGGATGCGGTGGATGGACTCGTACGCGAGATGGGAAACAACTTGGAGAAGTTGCTCAGCCGGGCTAATGGAAACTGAGCCATTATTCGGATGTTTGAAGCGCCACGGTGGCTATGAGACCGTTGAAAAAACTGTAAGGCTGAAAAGTCCCAGCCTGAACCAAAAATGTTATCTGAATTGGAGCCCGGTGCAGCCTTGAAAGGCTAGACATCACAAACTCCCCCTGTGAAGAGAAGAATGTAAACGGAGGCTCCTACTCCCACACCATTCCCCTGTGTTTACATGAGTCTCACTGTCTCACCTACTTACAACGCACACACATACACACGCACGAACTTTCACGCCACAACTACAGATACACACGCTCCTTGAGTTCAATGTCCTCGCTATTAACCTTACAGTCTCCTGCCGGCTGCCACCGCGGTCTTCCATATCCTATACTGTGTCAATGTTTGTAAATGTTTGTATGATCTTGGATTGGTTGTACTGAAACTTAATTTCCCCACGGGATTTATTAAAGTGTTTCTTATCTTATCTTATCTTATCTTATCTTAATTTAAATGGCTTATAATTCCGGACCTGAGTCCTAATTTCATACCATCACATAACGTGAGATGGTATGACAATAAAAGTTCCTTGAATCATTGAATCCTTAATAGCGAAACATAGTACATTTTGGTGTAACACTATTTCTGGACCACCAGAGGGGGCTATTTATACATTTTGGTGTAATACCATTTATTGGACAACAACGGGAGCCATTTATTAGAGTTGAGCCAGAGTTGTACCGGATCAGCCGAGTGTCCGGTACAGATAAAGCACTTTTGCCGAGTACGAGTATCATATGAGTAATACAAGTCAATATCTGTGGTCGGATTGAATAAAAATTCTCATTGCGTAGCTGACTGTGTCTGCGTTCTGGACACAGCACCGCTCTACTACACACTCACTCACACACACAGACACACAACACTGAGAAGAGAAAAGAAGAGAAGCGAAGCGAACAGCGCGCCCTCTCTCTCGCTGTCTCTCCCTCACTCCTGCGTTTGTTCAGGTTTGTTTTTTACTGTAGTACTTACCTATTAACCAGTAGAGTTTTGGTAAACGTGGGTTTGTTCAGATGTGCTGCTGCTTGGTAGAATGCGACTCGCGTCTCTGCCTGTTGGAGATTATTTATTTCTTTTTTAAACTGTCAGCTGGCTCTAACTAGTTTTTTTTTACTTCACGCACTCAGTGTCTGACACTTTCTTGCTGTATTTCATTTAAAAAAAGGAAGTAGTGGTATAAAACCATATTACATATTACATATTAATTGGCTACACACGTACTCTCTCTCTCTGCCGGTCATCTGAGTTTTTTTTGGTTTTTTTTACAGTCAGCTGGTTCTAACCAGTTTTTTTTTTTACTTCATGCACTGAGTGACACTTTCTGGCTGTATTTTATAAAACAAATAAAAGGTATAAATATTACAAATTACGCTACAGACACAAACACACTCACACACAGACACACATACCTGGTGTGAAAATAAAATGGAACCACATTTTTCTTCTTTTTTATTATCACACTGATCATAAAAAAGTTTAAAAAAAGAAAGTAATGTTGAGATGAAAACTCTTGTTCATTACATTTTACTTAATAATTGCAACCGCATGTGTTGTATTCATTGTTGCAAAACTTGTTCTGTATATAGTTTGTTTGTTATCGTGATCAAAACCATTGATCTGATGCTTAATGCTGATGCTGTCATTAAATAGTTTTCTAATCAACAATAAATATAACAATTTCTGATGAACCCATATCAACTGCATGTTTAAAATAACCTACCGTTTAAAGCACCGCCCATTTCAAGACAACTCGACCCACTTCCTTGTTAACCCCCGCCTACTTCCGGGTTAGCCCCAGCCCAGTCCGAGTACAGATACGGATACAGATAATTCATATGGTTAACAGATACAGATAGAGATAATGCTGTACTTGCTCATCCCTACCATTTATACAATTGCGTGTAATACTATTGGACCACTACAGGGAGCTATGTATACGTTAAGGTGTAATACTACTTTTGGACCACTAGAGGCAGCTATTTATACTATTGGGTGTAATGTTAAATTCGAACCACTAGAGGGAGCTATTTATTGAACAGGGTGCAGTATCTGACATCGGATCCTAGGGGGTACTATATGACCCTGAAGGCGGAGCCAGTGGAACAGAAGGGGCGTGGCCTATTTTGACAGGTGGGCGGGGCCATTGCAACAGGAAGGGTGGGCCCAGCGCCATAGAGAGAGAGAGTTACAACAGGCTTTGATCTAGCCGACACGCGGTCACGTGGTTCATGGAGCTCTCAATAGTTCCAAACATTCCAGCGCTGTCAGTCAGTTTGAGCGGCTTCTGACGGGACAAAACGCAAAATCAAGTATTTTCTCATTTCTCCTGGCGATTTTGGTAATTATTAATTAATAATGTGTACTGATTACTTTTTACTGAGTAGTCTATGCATTTTTATTTTATCAAAAAGTTTGTAGGACAGAGATTCCTCACATTTCCAACACGTTGTAGAATACATTTAGATCACCGATCATATTTATTGATAAATTAATGCAATACACTGTTCAATATAAGCATGTCTAATACCTTATGTGCCACAACAAACCCTAAACTGGAGTAATAATACCCAATTTAAAGTCTTTCTGAATGCTAGCATAGTAATGCTATACCTTGTCCAGGGGTGGACTGGCCATCTGGCATACCGGGCATCATCCAGGTGGGCCGTTGACCCAATGTGGGCCGATCCGCTGTTTTTTTTGTGTGTTTTTTTTTTTTTTCTCCTCTCTCTAAATTCCCTCCAATTGGGCCGGACAATTGGCTACAGAGCGCTAGCATGGCTATGTTTGTCATCGTCAATCAATGATGGGCTGAGAGTCTATGAGAGCCATGACAGTGCTGTCAATCACAATATAAACCAGGGTGGGCGGGACCTCATGACATGGGCCGGAGTGGTGGCACTGGGACAGGGATACAGTCAATGGACGGGATGCTGCTGAACTGAAAATGGAGAAGGGCAAGAAACGCCCCGGTGGCGCTGAAAAAGTACGGCTCAAAAAGCTGAAATCTCTGGAGGTGGAAGCTGCTAAATGTTTAAGGTTGACATACCTATGTGGTGCCGGGGTCACCACCCCAGCAGCAGGTGCTGCTGCTCGAGGAGACGCGCAAAGTGGAGACATCCATGGTAAGTAACGTTAGCGTGGAGTTGTGAACTCTGGTTGCCATAGCAGCAGTAAACATTAAGGGGAGACACTACAGGTGAATAGGAAAAAAGTTAGTTTCAAGATACCTTCATGAAACTTGACAAACTTAATCCTAGTATTAAAACAAACATCTTTTGTATTAGAAGTTTTGATATAAATTTTGTTTAGATATGCAAATGAGGTGTAATCGGGTTAAAAATGTGCTAATTTGCATATATTTGTAAACGTATCATCTCAAAATTGGTGAGACAGATTGAATTTTTCTTTAATTTTCTAATCATATATGTTATCAAAAACTTTTTACAGAGGGAAATAGGTTTATTTCATTTCATTACTTCATAAATCAAAAAACAGTGTCAGTAGCTCCAAAAAACTCATTTTCGCCCTGTTTATTTACACAAAATAGCACTTTTTTTTAGAATTATGTATTGACAAATCGCTCTGTAATTTTCTTTCAGCTCATAGCACAGAACAATGGTGGAAAGTTTGGTGTATATAGGTATAACTGATTTCAAGATTATTCGTTTTGAATGTTGGAAAAATCTAATTTTGAGAAAAACACAATTAAAGATTTGCATTAGATAATTCAATGCAATGTGAAGTGCAAATGACCCTCGAATCCCTCGTTTCATGTTTGTGATTGGTCATTAATTTAAACAGGCACACCATTTTTTGGACATTTTTCTTTTTACTTTTTCTTTTTTGGGGGCTTTTTGTTTAGACTCCTTCGCGTTAACAGGCAACCGGAAACAGTGAGACGGAAAATACAACGCCAAATCTGCACTAAAAGGATAAAAATAGTCGATTTTAGAGGTGTTTCAGAGTTGTAGTTTGTTTTATTCTGAAAGCCAACATGTTAAGGATGTTAAATATCCACAAATCTCAAAATTGACCAGGTCACGAAAATCCATGTTTTTGCTTGTAGTGTCCTTAACATGAACTAATGTGTCAAGCCACATGTGCTTTATTTGTTGACTGCTATCAAGATATATGACTCTCATTTGTACTGTAGTATGCATGAGAGGAGATGCTGCGAGATTTGTGGACTTTTATGTAGTGTCGGCTGATAATGTAGTGGGCTGGTCTGGACAGAAAATGCCAGGGCTGATTTTTTGTCCCAGTCCACCCCTGACCTTGTCCTCCTATTAACTTAAAACGACATGTTTTCTGCTCCAGCTTACCTTCAGATCTTTATCTTTCAACAAAGCATGTGATATTACTGTTTCCAGGATTTACTCCCAAAACAACCTATATGTCTAGCAAATGTCATTCAGTCTGTGTTCTCTCTGCCTGCTGTCAGAGCATGTAACTGATTTAAGTTACATGTTTTGAAGAAGCATAACTTGGAGTAAAATATGCGGCTGTCTATGCATTGACTGATGATCTGGGATGAATTCTTCTTTTCAGTTGAAGACATTCTATAATTATCTATTTTTCATATGAACTCAGTACATGTATCTATAACCCAGCGGATACAGTAAAGTATTAAATCCTTGATTAAAATGTAAAATCCAGTAGAAGAAAAAAGTGTGTTAATTGGTGAAAAATAAGCAAACTTTTTATTATACAATATTGTGAAAAATGTAAACAAGCTTTAATAAAGTATTTTTACTACCATTCTTACAGTCATTAGATCTGCACCAATAAACTGCATCTGATCAAATTTGGGCATTGTGGAAATGTGCTGAAGTCCTAATGAAGGTTCATCCTTGGTAACATTATCAGCAACTCCCTTTGATATCAACCACTGGTGACCTCCCTGAAAACAATAGAAAAACAGCTCATTGGTAAAATGTTTTGCTTTGAAGGATTTAGTGGGTGAAAAATTTTAATTACAAATGAAGATGTTGAGGGTGTAACAATAGAAAAGTTTCAAGTGTAATCATACATATCACTATACTTTTGGTTTTCTACATCATTTTACATGTATAAAAATGTATATTTAAATAATAACTTTATAGGTTGATTGCCTTACCATGGTTTGCTGTGCAGCGTTTGGATGCAGCAATCAGTCCAATAAAGGGATCAACATTTTCAGCTTCCCTAAAGACACAGAGAGAAGGAGGAAATGGTTGGCTCAAGTCAGCAGGAGAAGCCTCACCATCACTAGAGGTCATAATAACAGAAAGCTGTGTGCAGTAAGTTTAATCTGCACTCTCAAATATTTTCAATCGGGTCTTTACATGTTTTACTGTCGAATGCACAAGCCAGCAATGAAATTGTTAAATGTGGCAAGAAATAAACTAATACATCACTCTGTCTGGAAAGAGAGTGTGTGCTAACTTTGGACGAGATGGCAATCACACCAAGTGTGGAGCTGCACCTAGGAACAGGAAAGCTCTTTGGGAATGTGACATTGCCTGGGCATGCAGGAGCAGAAACACAAAGGGAAATTTCAACACGTACTAACGAATATGTTGCAGCACAAGCTGAACTTCTCCCAATACAGACTCTTGCAGCTGTTCGTGGCACATCACCGGACACAGCAGTATCTGAAGAGAGCTACGTTACATGGAATCCCACATCGAAAAAGAGCTCTGACAGGGATGGAGAGCAGAAAGAGGATGAGGCTGCCAACAGACCATCTGATCATAACAGACCATCAAGTAAGCTAGCACCTTACGACAAGAAAAACACAAACCTCAGACAAGATAGTGAACATCATGGAGGTTTCAAGAAAACTTATTTTCCTCAAAATTTCCAGCTAAATACAGCAGTGCCATCATACATCCCTCTTCAAGTCCCATCTATTCCAAAAGCGACACCTGAAACAACACCTGGCACGATATCTGGCTTGTCGTGATCTAGTGAGTACAAGTCTCTACCAGTTTGATGATAAGCCTGAAAATTATCTGGCATGGGAGTCATCATTTTGTAATGTCACTTCAGGCTCACACCCACTGAAATGTTAGATCTGCTGATAAAGTGGCTCGGCCCAGAGTCCGTCAAAAACATAAAAAGGATCCGCTCTGTACATGTCGGAAATCCACATGTAGTGCTACGAAAGGCCCGGGAGTGCCTTCAAGAGTGTTATGCTGCACCTGAGGTGATGGAAAAGTCTCTGTTTAAAAGGCTTGATGAATTCCCAAAAATAACCGCCAGAGATTATGGGAAACTGAGAGACCTTGGTGATCTTCTTAGCTGCCAGAGAAGAAGGTTACCTTACTGGCCTTGCCTATCTGGATACTGCCAGGGGAATCGGGCTGATTGTGGAGAAACTTCCTTTTGGCCTGCAAGAGAAATGGGTCACAGTCGGCTCACAGTTCAAAGAAGAAAATAATGGCTTTTTCCCTCCATTTGACTACTTTAAAGATTTCATCTGCCATGAAGCGCGGACGAGGAACGACCCCAGTTTTAACCTCCCATGTGGCAACAGCAAGAGTTTGAGATCAGACAAAGGAGTCTCAAGGAATTATGGGAATAAAATAGCTATTAACAACACAGATGTTTCCTCAGGTAAAGACACACCTACACACTCACCTGAGAAAAGAGCTGATGGGCCAGAGAGAAACTGTCCCATTCATAATAAACCACACGCGCTGAGGAAATGTAGAGCATTTAGAGCAAAGGGTCTCGAAGAAAGGAAGAGAATACTCAAAGATAGTGGAGTGTGTTTCAAATGCTGCACATCTGCCAGTCATCTTGCAAGGGATTGCAGGACAACTGTGAATTGCACAGAGTGCGACAGCGACCGACATCACACTGCTATGCATCCAGGTCCTCCCCCACAAAGCTCCAAAGGGCCTCTACCACCACCAGACAATGGCGGGGAGGAAGAGGAACTGGCCGGTGACAACACAGTCATCAGCTCTAACTGCACAAAGGTTTTTTGGGCTGGGAAGAACTGTAAGATCGTGCTCGAAGATCTGTCTGGTTCGTATATATCCACAAGGTCAACATGAGAAGGCAGTCAACATATACGTTATTCTGGATGATCAAAGAAACCGTTCATTGTTTCGATCGGATTTCTTTGAACTCTTTAACATCAGAACCCAACCATTCCCTTACTCACTCAAGACCTGTGAAGGGTTGATTGAGACATCAGGAAGAAAAGCAGAGGGGTTTCAAGTTGAATCTCTTGATGGGCAAACTAGCCTACCACTCCCACCTCTAATTGAGTGTAATGAAATACTCAATGATCGCTCTGAAATACCAACGCCTGAAGCAGCCTGCCATCATCCACACCTGAGAGGTGTAGCACCACACATACCAGAGCTTAACCCTAATGCAGAGATGCTTATCTTGCTTGGAAGAGACATTGTGAGAGTCCATAAAGTCAGACAGCAAGTGAGTGGACCTCATGAGGCTCCCTTCGCACAGAGGTTGGATTTAGGATGGGTCCTTATCAGGGATGTGTGTTTAGGAAACGCTCATAAACCAGTTGTAAGCACATTCAAGACTAACGTGCTGGAGAATGGTCGCCCCTCTATTCTTACACCCTGCAAAGGCTCCATAAAGCTTATGGAGAATGTGTCTTATGGCAGAGAGCGAAAGAACCTGGCCACGATGGCATCGTTGGAAACCCTTGGACAAAAAGTCTTCAATGAGACAGAACATGACAACAAACCTGCTCCATCCATTGAGGACACAATCTTTCTGCAGATCATGGACCAAGAAGAATACAGGGACACATCTAACACTTGGATTGCTCCTCTACCCTTCAGAGTTCCTCGGCAACGTTTGTCTAACAACTGTGAACAAGTGTTCACTCGCTTCACTTCCCTTGAGAAAAGCCTTAGGAGGAAGTCAGAGATGAAGGACCAGTTCCTGGAATTTATGAAGAAAATGTTTGACAACAAACACGCAGAAGTGGCTCCACCACTAAAAGGTGATGAAGAGTGTTGGTACCTTCCAACCTTTGGAGTATATCACCCGCAAAAGCCCGGTAACATTCGTGTGGTGTTCGACTCCAGCGCAAGGTATTCTGGATCATCTCTAAACGATGTTCTTCTCACAGGCCCAGACCTCAATAATTCGCTCATTGGGGTGCTGATCCGCTTCAGGAAGGAGCAGGTAGCAGTGACCGCCGACATCCAGCAGAGGTTTTACTGCTTCCTTGTTCGCAGTGACCATAGGAACTACCTGAGGTTCTTGTTGTGTAGAGACAATGACATGTCAAAGGACATAATTGATTATAGGATGAGGGTTCACATTTTTGGCAACAGTCCATCACCATCTGTGGCCATCTACGGACTCAGGAGAGCAATCCACGAAGGTGCTCACAAACATGCGGCGGACACAGTCTAGTTTGTGGAATGTAATTTCTATGTGGACCACGGGCTTATTAGTGTACCTACTGATGACGAGGCTATCAGCCTTCTGCAAAGAATACAGGCCTCTCTGAGTGAATCAAACCTGCGGCTGCACAAGTTTGCTTCCAACAGTGAAGCTGTCCTGCAAGCCTTCGCTCCAGAAGACAAAGCAGTCTTGAAAGATCTCGACCTTAGCGGAGAAGGCACACCTGTGGAACGGAGCTTAGGGCTGCTTTGGGAAACAACAACAGACACCCTCACATTTGCAGTGTCGGAACACAAGAAAGCCTTCACTCATAGAGGAGTATTGTCTACAGTGAACAGTGTCTTTGATCTGCTCGGTATGGTTGCACCAGTGACCATTGAAGGCAAAAGTCTCTTAAGGGATCTCAGTGTTGACATGTGTGACTGGGATGCACCACTTCCAGAACAAAGGCGGAAACATAAGGAATCATGGCAGTTTTAGCCGTGGAGGTTGCTGAACTCATACAGGCTGAACTGGACATACAGCTGCAATCAGGTTTTATTGTGACAGCAAGGTAGTGCTGGGCTATATCCATAATCAAACCAAACGCTTCTATGTTTATGTTCACAACAGAGTCCGACGAATTCGCCAGTTTACAACACCAGACCAGTGGTACTATGTCAATACGGAAGACAACCCAGCTAATCATGCGTCTATGTCGGTTCCTGCATCTCAACTGGCACAGACAACGTGGTTCACAGGACCAGACTTCCTGTACAAGCCAAGTCCACCTGACAAAGACACAAATCAAACATTTGAACTTGTCAACCCAGAATCAGACGTGGAAATACGCTCTGAGGTAAACGTTTTCCTGACTCAGAGCAAGAAAACAGGGGGCTTACAGCCAAACATTTCCAGCGGTTTTCATCTATGCGCTCACTCATTAGGGCTGTTGCACTACTCAACCACATAGCTAGAGCTTACAAATACAAGTCTAGCCAATGTAAAGGGTGGCACTACTGCAACATCCCACGTACTCCAGATGAGTTGTCTCAGGCCAGGCATGTCATCATCAGAGCTGCTCAAGACGAAGTCTACTCTAAGGAACTCAAAACTCTAGAGCTTGGACAGGATGTTACCAAGGACACTCCCCTTCAGAAACGTAAACCTGTTCTCGAGGATGATCTGATATGTGTCGGTGGCAGATTAAAGTATGCTGTATTGAGGGCTCGGGAAAAGAGCCCCATCATCTTGCCCAAGAGCAGTCATGTCTCCCAGCTGTTGGTGCGACAGCATCATGAGAATGTCAAGCATCAAGGTCGCCACTTCACTGAAGGGGCCCTGGGAGCTGCAAGCTTCTGGGTCATTGGCGGAAAACAACTTATTGCTTCAGTGTTGCACAAATGTATCATGTGAAATTGCGTCGCAAAACAGAGCAACAACTTATGTCTGATTTACCTTCTGAATGCTTACAGACATGCCCACCTTTCACCAAGTGGGAGTAGATGTGTTCGGACCTTGGCCAGTGAAATAAAAGTGCACACGAGGTGGACAGGCCCAAAGTAAGAGATGGGTGATACTCTTATGTTGCATGAGTTCTCGAGCTGTGCACATGGAGATCATTGACTCCTTGGACACATCCAGTTGCATTAATGCACTGAGGCGTTTCTTTGCAGTAAGAGGACCCGTGAAGTAAATACTTTCGGACTGTGGAACAAACTTCATAGCCGCTGCAAAGGAACTGGGACTTAGCCAGAACCAGCCTAACACTGCAGTCCAGCACTTCTTGAGTCAGCAAGGGTGCTCATGGGTGTTCAACCCACCTCACGCATCCCATATGGGGGGGTCATGGGAACGCTTGATAGGACTGTCAAGACGGATTCTGGATGCCATCCTGCTGCAAGAGAACATTCCGCTGACCCACGATATCCTGTGCACATTCATGGCAGAAGTTACTGCAATAATTAATGCCAGACCCCTTGTCCCAGTCTCCACAGAACCAGAATCACCCTTCCTACTATCCCCTGCAATGATTCTCACCCAGAAGGTGGGAGTTATGCCACCACACGGAGACTTCATAGGCAAGAATATATTTACCAGACGATGGAGACAGGTGCAAGCCCTCGCAGACAGATTCTGGCATCGCTGGCACCAGGAATACCTCCCCACTCTGCAAACTCGACGAAGGTGGAGAGAGACTCGACCAAATTTAAAAGAAGGGGACATTGTGCTCCTGAAAGACAGTCAAGCAGTACGCAACGCATGGCCTATGGCGAGGATTACTGCTTTTTACCCCAGAAGAGATGGCAGAGTGAGAGAAGTGGAACTGAAGACAAAAGATCAAGGGTTCGTGAAGTTCTTCCAAAGACCAGGGTCGGAAGTAGTGCTTCTTCTGCCTGAAGACTAAGGTTCAGGTTTCAGAGACAATTCATATTTAATAGTGACCTTTAAGGTCAGACGGGGAGTGTTCTGCCCTTTAGGCAATGTTTGTACCTTTCTTTAATGTCACTACAGTTTAGTTCAGACTTATTTAGAAAAGACAACCTTTTTTTTGAAGTTGCATAGCGTCGCAAAACCGGAAGTAGGTAGGTGACATGCGGCAGTCACGTCAGAGTTACATCTGGAAGAGTTAGAAAACAGCAGGCTGGTGAAGTGTGCTGATGTGGCAAAAAATATATTGATCATGTTAAAGGTTAAGTCTCTTCAAGTTAAAGGTTAAGTCTCTGTGTTAACTGAGATATGTATTATGTTCAACCAACATGTAAGAGCTTAAGGATACTTTCTGTGTCTTGGGTAACCAACTTGTGAGATGCGTCTGCATGCTGACTGGAGGACATGGGAACCAATGTGGGAACCACTCCATTATCTTTTCCCTTACCCAGAGCATCTGAGTGGTGTCTTACTAACGAGGTTAAGGTTATTCTATCTTACTGAAGACAGACACCTGTTTATGAAGGAGGAGTTTTAGTTTTATTCATTTCTATATAGTAAGATGTTAAGATGTGGGTGCAGGTCAGTTACTGCCATTCTGTATGTGCTGAACTGCTTGTTGATCAACAAGGCAAATTAAAGCTCTTGAACTAAGAAGGAATCCTTTCTCATCGTTGTTAAATAACATTTCCATAATAAATTGGTGCCCAACGTGGATCCCAGCGAGCGGAAGGACTGACAAGAGGAGGCCAAGCTGTAAAAGGCCAACCTGAGGGGACTAGCTTCTCAGCCTCCGGACCTCCGCAGTTCTTTTTTGGAGAGGGAGGACTTGGACCCTCTGGCCAGACTGACCGCCGCCTGGGACCCAAGAGCCCATGCTAGAGGGCAAAATCCGGTGAGATTGATTCTTTCATTAAATTCAGTTGCACTCTCAGGTGGTAAAATATTTGCTAACGGTTTCGTGTTTATTACACGCGGTTGATTGATTGATTAATTAATTAATATAATATATATACTTATATATAAGATGATGGTACAGAGTGTGTTATGTCTGCTCCAGTGGTCGAGGTAGGGGGCCCAGATGGCCCTATGCTTGTTTTCAGAGGGTGGTCGGACAAGGATATTGAGGAGGCGATGACCCAGCTCCCCAACGTGACCGGGAATGGGGTGCAGTTTGCTAAGAAGCTAGAGGATTTCTGCAAAGCCTACCGTCCGACCGGCTCAAAATCCTGACATGGTCCTGTATGTTGATGGATCGGCATCCAGGGATGTTACAGGGAAAAATCGTGTGGGGTATGCTGTGTGTTCTGACCACTCTGTTCTTTCTGCAGGTCCGCTGCCATCACATTACTCAGCTCAAACTGCCGAGCTAACCGCATTGACCGAGGTGTGTATGCTTGCTGAAAACAAGGGTGTTAACATCTACTGTGACAGTAGGTATGCGTTTGGGGTCGTGCACGACTATGGAGCTTTGTGAAAACACAGAAAGTTTCTCAAGTCAGACGGTAAGCCCATTTTGAATTCATCTCAAATTGCTGCTCTCCTGGATGCAATTTTATTGCCGTCTAGAATAGCAGTAATAAAGTGTGAAGCTCACTCTTCATCCCGAGACCCTATTTCTTTAGGAAACACGAGAGCTGATGCAGCAGCAAAGGCTGCAGCTCAGCAGCCCCTGGACACTGCCTGTGTAGCCATGGAGCAGCAGGGGGGCGACCCGGATCTGGGAAATCTGACTGCTGTTCAGAGCTTCACGACCACCTCTGAGGCATCCGCCTGGAAGAAGGCAGGATGTATTAAATTAAAGGGGGTGTGGTATTCCACCGATCACAAACCATGTCTTCCAAAACATTTCTTTCCATTTTTCGCTAAACTAAGCCATGGGTTGGATCATGTGTCAAAAGGTGGAATGTTTGACCTTGTGGCTACACACTGGTTTACAAGGGGATTCACCTCTTTTGCAGAAAAGTTTTGTCCCTTGTGCATAGTGTGCGCTACAAATAATCCAGGGCGGCCGGTGACCACTCATCCGGCAGCCCATCCACCCCCTGACAGACCATTTCAGCATCTGATGATGGATTTCATACAGCTGACTCCTGCTGAAGGTAAGAAATATTGCCTCATAATAGTCTGCATGTTCTCAAAATGGACTGAGGCTTTTGCAGCAAAACACGCAAACAGTGGAGCTGTGGTCAAGGCATTATTGACCGAGGTGGTCCCCCAATTCGGGATCCCCGAGGAGATCAGCAGTGATAACGGTCCACACTTTGTGAACAAAGTCATCTCAGAGGTGGGTGAATTTTTAGGGATCAACATCAGCACTCACTGTGCTTACCACCCACAGTCCAGGGGAGGAGTCGAGAGGGAGAATGGGTCCATCAAATTGAAATTGACAAAATGTTGTGAAGAAACAGGTCTTGCCTGGCCCAAAGCGCTACTGATTGTATTGATGTATATGAGAATGAGAAAACGTGCGAAAAATAACCTGAGCCCTTTTGAGATCCTGTTTGCTAGGCCGCCTGCGATGGGACTGAACACTCCGACTAAACCCTTTTTCTCCACAGGCCTGTGTGACGACGCAATGATTTCTTACTGACAAAACCTCTCTAAGACACTTTCACAGGTCCACCAGACGGTGAAGGACGCGCTTCCCAAGGCAGCAGCAGGACCACTACATCCCATCCAATCAGGAGACTGGGTTCTCATCAAAGAATTCAGGCATAAACATTGGAGGTCTAAACGCTGGCAAGGACCATTCCAAGTTCTGCTAGTAACCTACACGGCTGTGAAGGTTGCAGAAAGGGCTACTTGGGTGCATGCCAGCCACTGTAAGAAACTGACTACCACAATTCTGGACAAACCCACCTCTGCTTAAGTGGAGAACAAAAGACGGTGGGTTAGAACCAATCCAATCACTTTGAAGAAGGAAAGACATAAGAAAATAGAAGAGGAGAAAAATCAATGTTACTCTGGGGCTCTAGAGTTGCAAAAATGATTATTTTAAAGCTGTTTGGTTTTGGGGGCGCTTTCTGGACTCTGTGGGGAAAACAGGCGGACACCTCATCCAAAGTCCATCACAACTAACGTCCTCTGTCAAGGATGGGAACAAAATAATCTGTGGTACCAGTTCGCAAACTACTCTGCCAGATCAGTGACCAGTAAGTCATGTGTTGTTTGCATGGGAACTGCTATTCCTCAATTTTATGTACAAATTCAGATTCAAGAGCACCTAGATGAATGTGTGAGTTTCTGTGAGATACCAGGCAGCAAAGTATCACAGCAGGGGTCCATGGAGCTTCCCAGAGTAAATTTTTCACTTGAGGTTAGGAATTGTAGCGTGTGTTTCTCACACTGTATTTTTGCCGTGACAGCAGGCCTAAATAGAGGCTGGGCAAAACCGTGCGGCCTGGCTAAACCAATTGAAGCTCCAGAAATCATTCAGCTTTTAAAGCCAGCACCAGGTTATGTGTGTTTTAATGTTACCAGGTCAGGACCACAGGTAGAGATGGGTCAGTTTCAGGGGAAATGCTCTAAAGTGTTTCACCTTAATGATACGGGGGATCTTTTTTCTGAGTGTTGGAAATCTAACAAGCTTCAGGATGATAGTACTTCAGAATATTGGACCTGTTTGACTAACCTAAACCTGCGTAAGTGGATAATGGAGCAAGATCAGCCAGCTCCTGATGTTTTTTGGGTGTGTGGGGATGGACAGTTAAGATCTAAACTCCCCACAGGATGGTCAGGGATGTGTGCTCATGTGATGATGGTTCTGGATGTTTCTATTGCAATTGATTCTTTTGAGAAACAGGGAACTCCCCGACACCATGTGACCAGGAGAGGGGCACCTGTTCCAGGCAGCTTTGATAACCACGTTTACATCGATGCTATAGGTGTGTCACGTGGAGTTCCAGATGAATTTAAGGCAAGAAATCAGATTCTGGCAGGATTTGAATCGATTTTTCTGTGGCCTACTATTAATAAAAATGTTGACTGGATTAACTACCTGTTTTACAATCAGCAGAAATTTATCAATTACTCACACGATGCTCTTAGTGGTTTAGCTGAACAGTTACACGCCACCTCCCTCGTCTCATGGCAGAATAGGATAGCTCTCGATATGATTCTTGCAGAGCGCGGGGGTGTGTGTTCCCTCTTTCAAGAAAGATGTTGCACGTACATACCTAACAACACAGCCTCTGATGGTTCAGTGACTAAGGCTTTAGAAGACCTGAGGGTCTTAAAGGAGGGAATGGCTGACCATTCAGGGGTAGATACCACTCTGGAAGGTTGGTTAGATTATTTTATGGGACGATGGAAGAATGTAGTAGTCTCTGTTGTGGGAGCTCTTGTTTCTGCAGTAACAGTTTTGATCTTATGTGGATGCTGCATCATTCCTTGCATCTGGGGACGGATAACTAGAGTGATTGAAAGGGCAGTTATACATCAGATGCTCACAGGGTCCGTGGCTGATCTGCAAGGTGTCCGGACGCGGACACCTCCGGACGCGGAGTCCAGAATGCGAGAAGGGGATGGAGAGGAATTTGACATGGACCAGGACGAACTGGAGTTTTTTGAGCAATCTGTTTTGCAGACATGTGATGATTACCATTGAATCATGTTGTGATTTTGGTTTTCTGATGTTTTTCTGTGACTGAAATCTTGTAATTCCACCACGTGAGTTTGGCTAATCCATGACCTCTCATCCTAGGTTCAGGTAGAAGGGAACTAAGAGTTTTATTTCCTATTTTCATTTAATTCTTTTATTTTAATTCTACTTTTTATTATTTACCACTACAAATCATGTTATTTCATCTTTATTCATTCATTTTAATCTTGTTGAGAGTTCATTATTAACATTAATCTCTGCATGAAGTTTGCTAATTAAAAAGTGATTCTTTTGTGATTCCCTTGAAAACCAATCAGTAAGATTCACTCAATCATATAACTATAATCAGATTTTGTTCTTTTTGTCAAGTTGATTACTAATTTGTGTTTTACTAATCAATGTTCTAACCCCTCTTAAGGGATGGGGAAGCTGAGATTGAGAGTGATCATGACTTCAGCGTTGGACACTATGGACGCTACCTCAATAAGGGAAGAGTACACACTTCAATATGTACTGTATCTTATGGAGTGATGGTGTGTCCATAGTGTACCTGATTGAAACCACATACATTTTTTTTCTTTCTCTTGTTTATTCTTAGAGCATCCTGACAGATGACGAGTCATGTGGACTGGCCACCTAAAGGGGCATAGGGGCTGCCTGGATGTTTCCCCACTCAGAGAGAAACATGTAAATACAAACAATGGTTGGAGGCTGGCAAAAACGCCCTGGTGGGGTTTTTCATCCTGGTGCACATGGTCTCCAATAAAGTCATCTGAAGAGATGTGTATTATATTATATAGTTCAAGAGCTGATTATATTGTAAACATGTAATGACTGATTTCATCTGATTGAATTGACTGTGTATTGTACCTGCCTGCTCACCCCTAGCACTAGCATTTCACTGTTATTGTTAGGAGAGGTGTAGGTTAGGTTGTTACTGGAAGGAGTAATAAAAGGAGGGAAATGATGTGGCAAAAAATATGTTGATCATGTTAAAGGTTAAGTCTCTTCAAGTTAAAGGTTAAGTCTCTGTGTTAACTGAGATAGGTATTATGTTGAACCGACATGTGAGAGCTCAAGGATACTTTCTGTGTCTTGGGTCACCAACTTGTGAGATGTGTCTGCATGCTGACTGGAGGACATGGGAACCGACGTGGGAACCACTCCATTATCTTTTCCCTTACCCAGAGCGCCTGAGTGGTGTCTTACTAACGAGGTTAAGGTTATTCTATCTTACTGAAGACAGACACCTGTCTATGAAGGAGGAGTCTTAGCTTTATTCATTTCTACATAGTAAGATGTTAAGATGTGGGTGCAGGTCAGTTACTGCCATGCTGTATGTGCTGAACTCCTTGTTGATCAACAAGCCGAATTAAAGCTCTTGAACTAAGAAGGAATCCTTTCTCATCCTTGTTAAATAATATTTCCATAATAGTGCAGATGTTGAAGACACCAGAAAATAGCATCTTACCTTCTCATTTCCCAGCAGAATCAACACTTGTATGTATAATATCATTTTTGGTGTTAAGTTATGTGAATGCTAATATGCATGCTAGTGTTAGCATATCCTTTAGTGTGATGCTAGGCGTTTTCTTTTTAATTTATACCAGCAGTCAGTTAAGCTTTGAAGTTAACAAGCATACTAAATGGAAACTAGATGACGTTGCTAATTGTAATATTTTATTGTTTCTGTTTTAGTTTCACTCTCATCACATAATTTCATCTCATTTGTACCGTGGAATCAATATGAAGAGTGCGAATAAAATCCTTCATGTTCATGAATGATGGAGTTTAACTCACTGTCTAGTTGATGTTGCTACACCTTAGCGAGGACAGTACAAATGTCTTCAGCAAGTCAGCAAGCCCAGGTCTGAAATACATGGTGGAGAAGGAGCAGCGACCTACCTCTAACATGACAACAGCCTGGTTTCTGGAGCGGGTGAACCACTGGTTTGATCTGATGTCCTCACGCCACCCCGTGATGGCACTAAGGGGGCACAAGATGGAAGAGTACAACAAAGCCATGACATTCATCCAGATCATTATAACACTCTTCTGTGGACTTAAGATTGGTCAAACCGGTAGCTGGAAACCAGTGCAAACAGGAATTGTGATGGCAACATCTACAATTTTATCAATCCAAAAACATGCTTGACCATGGACATTTATTTGTGTTGACAAGCAGGTTTACCCAAGACTGTCTTGAAAACTTGTTCAGCTGCATACAGCAAATGAATCCTGTGCCAACACCAGTGGAGTTTCACCAGGCACTGCGATCAATCTATGTTGGGCAGTTTCTTACGGCAGTCAAATCAGGAAGTTATCAGGAAGATGACGGCAGTGTAATGGCAGAGTTCCTGGACATTAAGAAGGCATGTCCCAGTCCTGGCCTGAGTGTGGACCATTTGATTGGAAACACAAGTACTCCTGATCTCCCCAACAGTGAAATCTGTATTCTGTACCATCTTACAGGATACATTGTAGACAAAATCATCAAACATTCCAACATCTGTGATGGATGCTCTAGTTCAATAAAGCAAAATGATGACACTCTGAAAGGAGAGCACCGTACCCTATTGACACTGTAGGAATTCAAACCAGGAGTGCTGTGTCGACCATCACATGAGGCCTTCAGTCTGGTCCAGAAAGTGGAGGAGCTTTTCCGAACGAGGTCTGGTGCATCTCCCATGGAGCTCCCAAATGCCATGGACACTCTAGAGAAAGAAGCAAGTGTGTTAGAAAGCATCCTCCCTGCATGTCATGATGTGCAACAAAAAATAAGCAGCATAACCATAAGGAAAAGACAGTATCTCGTAGCACAAGAAGCAAGCCCCCACCAAACATCTTGATCGTTGCCATGGAGGAATTTGGTCTCTCTTTTGCAAACAGCCCCCCACCCACATCAGTTTCATCACCAATATATATATAAATTATATGTGGTATGTTTGGAGGGATTTTTTTGGTCATTTGTATTTCATTTTAATTTCACTAATTCTACCCAAGTTATTTTAATCATACATAGTCTTGGCATGTTCAGGAAATAAAATAGAAAAATGATTGGAATGCTTGCATTAGCTTTGGTAAGAAGTACAAATTTTATTTCATTTTAATTTTATTTTATATTGACAGTCTCCCCATCACCCAGCCTCCTTCAGCACTCCACCATTCCACTTACCAACTTCTCCATCATTCCATCACTGACAGAACTGGGAAGTTCCACCAAGCTGGTCACTAATCAGCTCTCCACTCAGCAACCAAACTGAAAACATGAAGATGGAAATGAACGCAACGCAGTGTTACCTGTAATAGTTCCATAATACTGTTTTAGTTACTTTAGTTATTCATTAATGCTTATGTTATCTTTAATAATTCCTTAATTATTGTGTTAAAAAAAGAGATTGTGAGCTCTACTTAATAACATGATTAAAAACGATAATTTCATAAAACAAGTGCAAATGAGCAGTTCTACAGTAAATATCAACTTTATAAAGGTTATGGTGTTTGTTTTCGAAGTTCTTTAATAAAAGAGATGAGAGAGATTCCTTCAGATTCTCGGAGGTTTTAGTACAGACTTGGTTGATCAACACAAGGAAGTACAGCGTTAACAGATAAATATGCTATACTGACCTGCCTTCCAAAACAAGACACAGGATTATATAGGTTCAGTAATCAAGAGTCTATCACCTATGACATTACAAACAAACATTTCTCAGTCGGTAGGCATTTGACTCATTAGGCGTAGAAGATTTGATATAGAAGCATGATCAATGTATGTCAGGACGTTCTTAGACGTAAAAGAGAGTTGCCATGCCAACCCAGGCTGTAAGAGTCTGAATCAGCAGGTTTGACCTGACCTAAATTCATACAGTGTCACATAATCAGATTGGTCATCATATCATAAAGAAGAGACACATAGTAACTATCAGTATGTGAACCACACAGAACAGAACATTAAATTTCTTCCACAATAGTGTTCAAGTACTTTTTCTTCAAATGTCTTGACTCAGCTCTTATTAATTTGGAGGACACAAAACAAGAAAACATATGTTGTTACCTTGGTGATCCTGTGTGCCATGTGCTTCAGCAGTCCATTGCCGTCAGTCTTATGTGGTTTAACTGAAAAGTATAGAAATAATTTCTCATCTTCACAATAACATTTTGTATATTGAGTATATCCATTACTAGTATATCCATTTATGTTTTCATCTCTGATGCATGGAAGCCAGTTAAAGACTGTTGATACAGCGACCAGCAACTCATTGCATGCATAAAAAACACTAATAAAACAAAATATACAAAAGTTTATAGCCTATTTCAAACTGCTCAATATTTTTAAAAATCAGACTGAAATAGACGCGTGTATTGCTCGTCAAGCTTGTCCAGTCCTTGTCCAGTCACAATTAGCTAGCTGCAGTTAAACTCCAACTAGCTCATTAACACAGTTAATTTACTGAAACTGGCTACATTAAAAATCACTGTTAAATTATTTTTGATAAGGAGCAGTCAGCTAACACTTTACAATGCTAACATTTTTTTATTTCATCAACTTACCGGAGAAAATAGTTCCAAAACTCTGAGAAGGAATTGCAGTCAATGCAGGAGCTGCTGCTGTTTAGACCTATCTGCACCTGCATGACCCACGTGACTTCCACATTCCATTCTTTCCATAGAAGTCTATGGGAGTGTCAGAACTCTCTCTCTCTATGACGCTGGGTGGGCCTATTTGACAGTTGGGCGGGGCCTATTTTGACAGGTGGGCCTGTACCTCATTTGCATTTTGACAGATGATCGTCTAGACTATCTCTGAGGGTTTTTTCCTATAATCATACCAATCAGGCATTATGTTACTTCAGTTTGTTGAATAGCTCATGCTAATTAGTACAAAAATACGCAGTTGGGTATGCGGGTCTGATTTTTAGATTTCTAAAGATAAAACCGGCATGATGCTGCACAAACATGGCCTAGAGAAACACATTACTACAGAATTTAATTAACGGTGTATAGGTGCGTGACATTTTACTCTTAGACTCTTCCATTCCCAGAAGTTAAGGCTTTAAATGCTATTGATCCAATTTTAGAGCACATGAAGATAGATAATATCCTGGCAAGAGTTCTTACAGTCCCTCACGTACCTGTTCAGGAGTATTTAAAATTCTTCCCAGACTTTTAATTATTTAGACATAGTGGGAGGATGCACAAAGTGAAGCAAACACAGGGATGCATAGGTAGATGTCTGTATATTATTGGTGAGAATAAATAACTTCAGCTTTTTGTTAGTACGTTTGTCTAAAGTACATTCACTATACTGAATTCTATTAAACATGTATTTAATCTCAATCACCTTGTAATTTAATGCTACATGGTTACTTTACCCTATGGGTACAGTGTCTCTTGAGTAAGATCAAGTGAGCTAATTAAAGCATTGCCAGAATAATTTATTTTATCAAATTCCTCACTCTGATTGGAAGACGGGATATTAGTTTTCATGCATCTGCATTCGGATTCCTCCACATACAGCTTTTGTAGTGTTTGAAATGTGCTGGATTTATCAAAGTGTAAGGAATACTGTACATGATATAATAATAAAAAATCCTTCAAGTAAAATCATGTTTACCTCAAATCACTGTGTATGTCTACGTTCAACTGATGGAAAGTGTCACAATTTAAATAAAGGTGAATTTTAATTAACTCAGCAATGTCTAATTGCCTGTCAGAGAGAAATACAAAAAAAAGTTGGTATAAAGAATTGTACAATCTATACCTGTTAGATGCCAGTTTGTAATACCAAGTCCCATTTGACAAAGAATTCCCATGTGTCAGCATTAATTTCAGCCTCTGGAAATGACAGTGACCCCACAACCCCAGTTTTAGTTTCAAAGCACCTGATTTGATAATTTCCATACATACTACAAGTTCTTACAGTAAATCAGAGGACTGAGCACCAACAGAATGGAAACAACCAACTCAGCAGTTCAGAACCAGCTTTGTTTTAATGGTCACAGTTTTATGTGACAGCTGACCCTTCAGACAAGAAGCATCCTCTCAGCAGTTAAGAATTATACACATTGTGAGTGCACAGCAAAGCCTTGTAAAATAAGGTAGAACATTATGAGCATGCCTGCTTGTACCAATATAGCAATGTAGTCATTGTGTATGATTATTGAATCCATGAATATTGGTTTGGTTCGATGTAATACTAAATTGTATGGGAGGTGATGTAATAAAGATTTTAACATGATATTTAAAACTGCAGCCTCTATTTGGAGGCAGAGAAATATACCCTTTTGACCTGACAAATTTGCACTAAATAAACAAATTATTTTCAGAGTCTGTTGCATAAAGAGTTAATATTGTGGGTAATGTTAAGATTTTTATCCTATGTTGATGATTACATCTCATCTGCACAAAATATGGTGCTGTTGGCTTGCAGACATGCACTTTTGACAGTGTGGCCAGATGCCAAGTCCTGTTGAAAATTGAAATCAGCATCTTCATGAAGCTTATCTCCTGAGGGAAGAATGAAGTGCCAAAAAATTTCCTAATAGATTTGTGTATTGACTCTGATCACTGTGCAGACAGAGTTGACCAACACCAGCAGATGACATGGCTCCCTAAATTATTACTGACTGGAAGCATCTCACTGTAACTAAAGCAACTAGTATTATTCAAGTCTCCAATGTTTTTTCCAGACTCGGAGCTCTTGATTTCAAAATGAAATGTAATATTATATTTATTTTCATTTGAAAAGAGGATTTGGGAACATTGGGGAACAGTCCATTCTGTTTCTCCCTAACCCAGGTTAAATGTGTCTGACAATGTGGATCAGGATTTGTCTTAACATAAGGAAAGCAACAACTGAGGTCCACCATAAAGTCTGTGTGTGCTGGCCCTTGAAGCACTGACTTCAGTCCACTTTTTGGGAATCCTGGAATCACTAGAAAAACTCATGAATCAATGAGGGACCGATAATCCCTCTATATTGCTTGCGACTGAGAAAAGACGTTTGCAAGGATTATTGAGCAGGGAATCACAGGAATCACGGATGCAGTTCGGGTCTGCCATGCTGTTTACTTGACGCGCACTGAACACAGCGCGGGCTGAATTGTGAGATAAACAGGGCAGGTCATTCTGTGCATGCGTCAATGCGTTAAAATAATTTTCTCATTAATTCTACAATTTAATCGAACTGGGTTAATTTTTACACTTCTACAAAATGAATTTATATATATATATATGTAGACTTTTTTTGCAGACCTTTTATACATATAGGGCAGAGCTTCTAAAGAAATTACATGGAAAAGATAAATCTCCATCAAACAAACATCTCTTTGAATAAAACTCCCCACTAAAATCTTTACTCCTTTCTTAAAGCTTAAGAGTTTATCTGTGGCAACTGAAAAGTCCAAATTACTTGGATCAAACATTAGCTGGTCCTATGTTTACTATTTTTATATGTATATTATTTATTCTGGAGCTGTCTGGCTATCAACAGTTTTTCTAAATCGTCTCTGCTGCATGACAATGTATTGAAGACATTTTCTTTTGGGTACAGTATTTCTTTACACATTGTTCTTTAAATAGGGCTATTTTGTTTTCTAAATGAATGTTGGTGATCTAAAGCCTACAATTCATTCACATTCACATATGAATTTCAAAGTGTGCTCAGGATTTCAACATGAATTGAGAGTTCTCTCTGATTATATAATTTATTCAGACATTCCTGCACCATAATCCATGTTGTATCTGTACATATCTTCACACATTAACAAATGTTGGATATTAATCCTTTAAGGAGATACAGGCCACAGATCAAAGCAAGAGTGTAACAGTCAAATGTCAGTTTGCCAACATAGCTCATTTCATCTTGAAACAGCATGCATTTTCACACCGTTTCATCTCCCAATAAACTTAACACATGCCTTGAGATGAGTTGAATCCATTATTTTCCCTCTACTTTGAAGGTCAGCCAACAAACTATTAAAGTTATTGTCCAAAATAGGACTCAGCAGTGGTGGGAAAACATTTCCCCTTTCAGTACCTACCTCGCTGGCATCTGAAATTTCTCATTTGGATTTGACAGGGTGCTGTTGGGAGCCAAGCAGAATCACTCTGGGACAGCGCTCTGGCCCTGGCTCAGGCTCCTATCTCTCATTTTCTCTCTTCTCTACAAATACGCCCCCATACCTACTCACATAACCCAAAAGAGAGCCAGCTTGCACTGCAGTGTGGGCTCAATGCTCACAACAACGCAGCATGCTGGCAGGAATACAACAGAAAGGTACTAGCTGTGCCTCACTTTACATCATCGTGCAAGGTGATGTGTGTTTGTTGCTTTAAAGCTATGTTTGCATGGCCAGTTGTGCCTTTATTGGAAAATGCTCATTTTAATCCTGAAGGATTAAATTATATTACACGCAGGTTTTTATTAAATTGTTCGGTTTAGTTTGACAGTGACTTCAAACTTTTCCAGCTTTGAACATTTAGAGATTGAAATTTGTGCTTATTGCTCTTTGCAAAATGAGTTAAAAAATGTAATTCTGAACTTGATTCCTTGTCATTGCCAAATTAATACTTTCCTACTGAATGATGCTGCAACCATTATTTTTTTTGCTCAGTGGGATTCTGCAGCACCTCTAAAACCTTAGCCTAACTCAGGAGAAGGTTCCAGTGTTGTGGAAGACATCCTGCCTTGTTCCAGTACCAAAGATAACTCACCCATCAGTCATCAGTGACTATGGACATCCCACATCATGAAGGTCCTGGAGAGACTCCTGTTGGCACCCCTGAGTAAGCAAACAAGAACATTTCAGGACCCGCTGCAGTTTGCTTATCGCTGTGGAGTTGGAGTTGAAGATGCCATCATCCACCTGCTTCAACCAACCCACTGTCATCTGGACAAAGCAGGCAGCACTGTGAGGATCATGTTCTTTGATTTCTCCAGTGCATTTAACACAATTCAGCCTGATTTGCTTTGTCAGAAATTTCTGAAGACACAGGTGGAGCCCTCAACAATTGCCTGGATCAATGACTACCTGACAAACAGACCACAGTTTGTGAAATTGAAGAATTGTGTGTCAAACCAGGTGGTCAGCAGCACAGGAGCACCACAGGGGACCGTACTCTCACCATTCCTTTTCACTCTGTACCCCTCAGACTTCCAGCACAAATCAGAGACCTGTCACCTGCTGAAATACTCAGATGACTCTGCAATTGTCGGGTTTATCAGAGATGGACAAGAAGCTGAATACAGAGAGCCGCTTTGTGACATGGTGTGGAAACAATCGTCTTACTTTGAATGTGACCAAAACAAAGGAGATGATTGAAGATTTCAGAAGAAACAGGGATAAGTCAAACACTGTTTCCATCATGGGAGAAGAAGTGGAGGTGGTTGAGGAGTATAAATACCTCGGAGTTCACCTTGACAATAGACTGGACTGGAGACTGAACAGTGAAACCGTCTACAAGAGGGGGCAGAGCAGACTGTACTTCTTGAGGAAGCTTAGGTCCGTCAAGGTTTGCAGCAAGATGCTGCAGATCTTCTACATGTCTGTTGTGGAGAGTGTAATCTCTTCAGTCGTCATCTGTTGGGGTAGCAGCATCAGAGCCAGGGACTTAAAAATTCTAAACAACCTGATAAAGAAGGCTGGTTCTGTTCTGTTCATCTGGAGATGATGATGCAAAGAAGGATTCTTCATAAAATCAAAAACATTATTGACAACCCTGAGCATCCTCTTTATGAGACTGTCATAAAACAGCAGAGTGTCTTCAGTCGGAGGCTTCTTCAGTTTTGCTGCAATAAAGACCGCTACAGGAAATCCTTCCTGCCCACAGTCATCATTATCTACAACAACTCCTTAAAGAATTATATGAGATATACCAACACTTAACCAACACTTGATGACAAATTAAACAGAAAGGAGGAAATAATTATATCTAGATTAGGATTTGGTAATTGGATTGGGATAAAATAGGATTTGGTTAAGCAATACATTATTTAAACAGGTGAAACATGCTACAAGGAAAAGTAACTTTTGTCTTTGAGAAGAAACTGTGAAACATGATATTTTGCCTGAAGTATACTGCTGAGAGAAGGAAATTCGTAAAAAAAATTTCAAGATATCAAATTGCAACTGGACATCCAAAACAAGGCAAGGCAAGTTTATTTGTATAGCACACTTTCAACAGCAGGGTAATTCAAGGTGCTTTACATGATTTGGTGATTTAAAAAACAAAAAAACAAAACAAAAAGACATGGAATATAACATTGGATATTAAAAGTAAAAGAAACACACATTACACATGATAAACAAAAAAGCAAGAGAAAGATCAATAACGCAAGAGAGCATGAATACATTTGATACATATGACATCAATAATTTTCTCGAAGGCAATTCTAAACAGATGGGTTTTTAGTCTCAATTTAAAGCATTTCAGAGTTTCAGCAGCTGTAGACTCGTCAGGAAGTCTGTTCCAGATAAGGGGAGCATATAAACTGAAAGCTGCTTCTCCATGTTTAGTTCTGAGTCTAGGGATGTTTAGTAGGCTAGAGTTGGAGGACCTGAGTGGTCTTGGTGGTTGGTACCGTGACAACACATCTTCAACATATTTTGGTGCTAAGCCATGTAATGATTTATAAACTAGTAGGAGTATTTTGAAGTCTATTCTCTGAGTTACAGGGAGCCAGTGTAATGACTTTAGAACTGGGGTGATGTGCTCTACTTTCCTGGTTCTATCCAATACCTTTTTAAACAAAATTCCATGTTCTGAAAAAGGATACTTTGAGATATCTCAAGAAGACGAAATTAATAGGGAGAATTAGTTGGTAGCGCTGTTGCCTTGCAGTAAGAAGGCCTGGGTTCAAATCCAACCTGGGAACAAATTCCCAAGTTGGCAAAACTGTAGTGATGGGAATTTTGGCTCTTTTAGTGAGCCCTCTCACTAAAAAGAACTGGCTCTTGTGGCTCCCAAGCGGCTGCTCATACTTTTGGTTTCTTAAGTCATTTTACCAAAAAGTGTGTAATGTAAAATTTTGTGTCAAATGAATTACTAATTTACAAACATAATTATATTAAATATTTATTATTTATATGACTTATTATATTCACAATGGAACGGTGCTACAATATAAAGAAATGTTAAGGTACAAAAACCAACTCTGATTGTATGTAAAATATTCCAGCACGTTTTGTCTGTAGCACTTTTTTTTCCTCCCGTTTCTCTGTTTGTGGCGCTATCTGTGTATGTGTAAAACCTTCCCCTCCGCCCTGCACCCGCTCAAGACGTGCAGCTAAACAGAAGAAAAAAACAACAACTCCAGTCTGGCTCCCAGAAAGGAGCAGGCTCAGATCGGTCACTTCAAAGACCCAGGTCTAAGAGCTGTTTTGTTCGCAACCGGCACATTACTACAGCACCGCTTATGCCAGCCTTTAAATATGAATTGTTTTGGTTTTTGGTCTTTGATGCAATTTTTTCTTAGACGTTCTCAAACAGAACTTCTCTGTTTATACTGAGAATAAATTACACATGCAGACTCTGTTTGCTAACGAGGTGATTTCTGAAGGCAATTGGTTGCACATACCTTTTGTTTAGGGGCATCAGATTATATGGGGACAAACAAAGTGGGGCAAAAAAGTATTTGGCAGCCACCGATTGTGCAAGTTTTCCCACTTAAAAAGATGAGAGAGTTCTGTAAATTTCATTAAAGGTAAACTTCAACTGTGAGAGACAGAATGTAAACAAAATCCAGGAAATCCCATTGTATGATTTTTAAAGAATTTATTTGTAAAATGGTGCAGAAAATAAGTATTTAGCACCTACAAACAAACAAGAATTCTGAGCCTTCCTGTTATTTTTTTAAGAAGCTATTCTATCCTCCATTTGTTACCTGTATTAATAGCACCTGTTTGTACTTGTTATCTGTATAAAAGACAGAGGTCCACAAATTCAAACAGTCAGACTCCAACCTCCACCATGGCCAAGACCAGAGAGCTGTCTAAGGACAGCAGGGACAAGATTGTACACCTGCACAAGACTGAGATGAGCCAATTTACAATAGTAAAGCAGCTTGGTGAGAAGAGAACTGTTGAACAAATTTTAGAAAATTGAATAAATACATCATTGACAATGTCCCTTGACCTGGGGCTCCATTCAATATCTCACCTTGTGGGGTAAAACACCCCAAAGCTACACTGGGGGAACTTGTCGATGACCTGAAGAGACCTGGGACCACAATAACAAGGTCACTATTAGTAACACACTATGTCATCATGGATTAAAATCCTGTGGTGCTTGGAGGGGGAAGAATGCTGAGTTGCATCCCAAGAACATCATACCCACTGTCAAGCATGGGGGTGGAAACATTATGCTTTTGGGGCTTCTTTTCTGCAAAGGGGACAGGACGACTGATCAATATTAAGGAAAGGATGAATCATGAGATTTTGGGCAAAAACCTCCTTCCATCAGTGAGAGTACTGAAGATGAAATGTGGCTGGATCTTCCAGCATGACAATGACCCCAGACAAACTGTGCAGGCAACGAAGGAGTGGCTATGTAAAAAGTATTTCAAGGTTCTAGAGGGACCCAGCCAGTCTCTAGATGTCAATTCAATAGAGAATCTGTGGAGGGAGTTGAAAGTCCGTGTTCCACAGCAACAGCCCCAAAACATCACAGCATAGATAAGTTCTGCATGGAAGAATGGGCCAAAATAACAGCTACAGCGTGTGCATACCTGGTGGGTCCTACAGGAAGCGTTTGACCACTGTCATTGCCAATCAAGGTTACATTACAACAGTATTTCTCAAATGGGAGGGGGTGCAAGAGGCAGGTTGACTTTTGTCTTTATTCATGCTTTAACAAAAATCAACCTTCCAAGCACTAGGTGGCAGCAGTGCTCAAACTAATCCACAGGCTGCTTGTTTAACAAAGCAGAAGTAGTCTACACAGCCACACTGTTGTACAGACTAATGGAGAAGGGCTTTGCATATGGGGTCAGATCAGTCTCATTAAGAATAAACTCATGCAGGGTTTTTCACAAATTCACATGCTCATTCACAAATGCACACGCTCTGGTTCACAACTATAATTTCGAAGAAACACTTGTAATATAACTTCACAAATGCACACGATCTGTTTCACAAATGCACACGATCCGTTTCACAAATGCACACAATCCGTTTCACAAATGCACACGATCCGTTTCACAAATGCACATGATCCGTTTCACAAATGCACACAATCTGTTTCACAAATGCACACATTCTGTTTCACAAATGCACACAATCTGTTTCACAAATATAATTTTGAGGAAAGCTTCAAATATAAACTCACAGATCATACAAATCGCTAAATGTGCATTTACGAACCACTTCTCATTCACGAATCTCTCTGTATTTGTGAGAGAATTTTGTGTGGTGAATTTTTAGACTGTTGTAACATTGCAGGTCAACAAACGTCACCATTGGCTACTGAATCTGTCAATCAAATTTACGATTCTGATTGACAGATTCGTCAGCTAACCAATTTCTTCGTATGGCTGCTTACAAGAGTTCTGACACTCCCGTAGACTTCTACGTAAAAGAATGGAATGCGGAAGTCACGTGGGTCTGCAGCTGCAGATAGTCCAAACAGAGCAGCATCATTGACCGCAGTTCATTCTCGGCATCAAATTCAGCTTTTAAAAAATATTCATCACAGTTTGAAATAGGATATACACTTTTATATCTCATGAATTGTAATGGTGATTATTTTGTCTAAAATATATCTAATGAGTTGCTGGTCGCTGTATCAACAGTCTTTAACTTACTTTGATGCATCAGAGATGGAAGCATATATGGAGATATCAGTAAAGAAAAATGTGATTGTGAATATGATAAATTATTTCTTTATTTTTCAGTTAAACCGTATAAGAACTGATTGCAATAAAATGCAGAAGCATATGGCACACAGGATCACCAAAGTGTTTTGTGGTCTCCAAAATAATAAGAGCTGAATCAAGACATTTAAAGAAAAGTACTTGAACACCATAACCTTTATAAAGTTGATATTTACTGCAGAACTGTTCATTTGCACTTGTTTAATGAAATTATCGTTTGTAATCATTCGATTAAGTAGAGATTACAATCTTTTTTTAACACACAAGAATTGAAGAATTATTTAGAATGTCAGCCTAAATAAACAACTGTTGAAGAGCAACTAAAAAAGTCTTATTAAACTATTACAAGTAACACTGCGTTGCATTCATGTCCATCTTCCTGTTTTCAGATGAGTTGCTGAACGGAGAG
The DNA here is from genome assembly GCA_963556495.2 of Valencia hispanica. Classification (NCBI taxonomy): domain Eukaryota; kingdom Metazoa; phylum Chordata; class Actinopteri; order Cyprinodontiformes; family Valenciidae; genus Valencia; species Valencia hispanica. Next base: position 25,388,394 of record OY747706.1, on the reverse strand, counting down.
CTGATCAGTGATCAGGTTTGATGGAACTTACAGTTCTGTCAGTGATGGAGTGATACATAAGTTGGTAAGTGGAGTGCTGGAGGTGGCTGGGTGGTGATGGGGAGGGTGTCAAAATAAAATCTAAATGATCAGAAAGGACTTCATTTCATACCAAAGCTAATGCAAGCATTGAAATATTTTTATCATTATTCACTGAATATGCCAAGACTATGTATGATTAAAATAACATATGTAGAATTGTTGAAATTAAAGTAGAAGGGACAAAAGAAATCCCACCAAAACATACTATATATATATATATATATATATATATATATATATATATATATATATATATATGTGTTGAAGCTGATGTGGGTGGGGGATTGTTTGCAAAAAAGAGACCAAGTTCCTCCATGGCAACGATCAAGGTGTTTGGTGGGGGCTTGCTTGTTGTGCTATCAGATACTGTTTTGCATTGCTGTTTTTTGTTTGTCTTGTACCTCCAAGATGCCCAGTATTGGGCAGCACTTTTTTTCTTTCTTATGGAAGATCTGTTTTGCTGCCATTTGTAGTCTCAGCCTGATGAATCTGCTGGTTTTTGGGGTTTTGTTGCACATCATGACATTCAGGGAGCATGCTTTCCAACAGACTTGCTTTTCTCTCCAAAGTGACCATGGTATTTGGGAGCTCCATGAGAGATGCACCAGACCTTGTTGGGAAAAGCTCCTCCACTTATTGGACCAGACCGAAGGCGTCATGTGATGGTCGACACAGCACTCCTGGTTTGAATTCCTTCAGTGTCAACAGGGTACGGTGCTCTCCTTCCAGACTGTCATCATTTTTGCTTTATTGAACTAGAGCATCCATCACAGATGTTGGAATATTTGATGATTTTGTTTGTATCGTGTAAGATGGTACAGAATATGTCCATGGTCAAGCGTGTCTTTTGGATTGATAAAATTGTAGATGTTGCCATCACAATTCCTTTTTGCACTGGTTTCCAGCTACCAGTTTGACCAATCTTAAGTCCACAGAAGAGTGTTATCATGTCTTGGAGGAATGTGATGGCTTTGTAGTGCCATCACAGGGTGGCGTGTAGAGCCCTGATTGAAAATATTTGACAGTGCAGATTAAACTTATTGTACACAGCTTTCTGTTATTATGACCTCTGGCGATGGTGAGGTTTTTCCTGCTGACTTGAGCCAACCATTTCCTTCTTCTTTCTGTGTCTTTAGGGAAGCCATACGTTCTGATCTGATCTTATTTAAATATAGATTTTATACATATGAAATGTACAAAACCAAATATAATTATATGTATAATTACACTTAAATCTTTTCTCTTGTTCCACCCTGAACATCTTGATTTGTAATTGGAATTTTTCACCCACTAAGTCCTTCAAAGCAAAACATTTTACTAATGAACTGTTTCTCTATTGTTTTCAGGAAGGTCACCAGTGGTTGTTATCAAAGGGAGCTGCTGTTTATGTTACCATGGATGAACCTTCATTAGGACTTTTGCACATTTCCACATAGCCCAAATTTGGTCCATGCAGTGTATTTGTATAGATGTAATGATAGTGAGAATGATAGTAAAAATACTTCATTAAAGCTTGTTTTACATTTTGGGTAATATTGTTTAATAAAAAGTTTGCATATTGTTTTTTCCACAATGAACACTATTTTTTTACATATACTGGCTTTAATATTATCAATCAATTACTATTTTACTGTAGTCAGGCTAGAAGCACAATCAACTGGGTTATAGATGCATGAGTTCATAAGAAAATAAATAATTATAGAATGATGTCTTCTACCGAAAAAATTCACCCCAGGTCATCAGTCAACGCATAGACAGCTGCATATTTTCCTCCAAGTTATTTAAAACTGGTTCAAAACATGTAACTTAGATCAGCCTTACATTCAGCTAATTTTCTATCCAACAGCAGGCAGAGAGAACACAGACTGAATGTCATCTGCTAGACATATAGGGTGTTTTAGGAGTAAATCCTGGGAACAGTAATATCCCATGCTTTGTTGAAAGATGGAGATCTAAAGGTAAGCTGGAGCAGAGGTCTTAACCACTGGCATGTTTTAAGTGTATAGGAGGACAAGGTATGGCATTACCATGCTAGCATTCAGAAAACAGGCTATAAATTGGGTATTATTACTCCAATATAGGGTTTCTTGTGGCACATACAGTTATTAAACATGCTTATATTGAGCAGTGTAGTGCATTAATTTATCAATAAATATGATCGGTGATCTACATGTATTCTACAATGTGTTAGCACTCTCGTTTCCCTCTAAAATGTAGAACAGTGATGAAAGTCTGTTCCTCTAGAAAATGCTTTGATAAAATAAAAATGCATAGGCTATTCAGTAAAAAGTAATCAGTACACATTATTAGTCAATAATGATCAAAAATCGCCAGAAGAAATGAGAAATATTCGATTTTGTGTTCTGTCCCGCCAGAAGCCGCTCAGACTGACTGACAGCGCTGGGATGTTTGGAACTATTGAGGACTCCATGAACCACGTGACCACGTGTCGGCTAGTTCAAAGTCTGTCGTTACATACAGTCTATGGTCGTAACTCTATCTCTATGACGCTGCACTGGCAGAGCTGTTATGTGCGCATGCGCAGTGAAGTTTAACCGCAACACATGGCGATAAGTAGCGACATGCATCAGTCTCAAATGGTAAGTACCATAGACATTATATACGTATATAATGTCTATGGTAAGTACCACATTTCGCAATGTATCGCAGTTGAACTTCACGGCGCATGCGCACATAACAGCTCTGCTAGTGAGGAGAAAATGTAAGGAGCCATAGGATTGGCTGAAAATGAAGACATTGTCAATCAGAATCGTAAATTTGATTCATTAGCCAATGGTGACGTTTGTTGACCTGCAACGTTACAACAGTCTCAAAATTCACCAAACAAAATTCTCTCACAAATACAGAGAGATTCGCGAATGAGAAGTGGTTCATTAATGCACATTTAGCGATTTGCATGATCTGTGAGTTTATATTTGAAGCTTCCCTCAAAATTATATTTGTGAAACAGATCGTGTGCATTTGTGAAACAGATAGTGTGCATCTGTGAAACGGATCGTGTGCATTTGTGAAACGGATCGTGTGCATTTGTGAAACGGATCGTGTGCATCTGTGAAACGGATCGTGTGCATTTGTGAAACGGATCGTGGGCATTTGTGAAACGGATCGTGTGCATTTGTAAACCAGAGCGTGTGCATTTGTGAATAAGCATGTGAATTTGTGAAAAACCCTGCATGAGTTTATTCTTAATGAGACTGATCTGACCCCATATTTGCATATCCGTGCTCCACGCCCCATCGGGGTTCTCTCCCCCGCTGTCTTCACTCCTCTTCCAGCTAGCTTTCCAAGCCCTCCACTCACTCTCCCTGCTTCAGCCAGCCATGGCTGCAATGGCAGCTTCATCTGCCGCAGGATCGGGTCCTCCTCACATCAGCGAAGACGAGCTGTTTTTCTATGGGGACAAGATGGCCCATCTCTGCTCCAGGGGGGGATCCAGCGCCTCGCCGCAGAAGGCGATGCCATCGAGGCAGAGCCGCTTCCGGGGAGGAAGTCCGAGCTGTCCGCTCGCCTCCGATCCTCCCTGCCGCGATCAACGCACCAGCTCTTCCAGTCAGCCCGCCGAGGCTAGTACTTCCAGTCCAGCTCTGACCTCCCTGTTGCCTTCAGCCTGTTCAGCCCCGAAGTCAGCCTCTACCTGTCAGCCAGCCAGAGCGGGAGCCAGTCCCAGTCTCAGAGCCAGTCCCAGGGGTTGCTGCCATCGTGGCTGCTGTCTTCCTTGCAGTCACAGTGGCAGATCTCCAGCGACCGACATTCCCCCATGGGTCACTAGAGCTCACAGGAGGGTCATGGAGGACCTGTCCCCGTCGCTAGAGTTCCATGGGAGGGCCAAGGATGACCCGTCATTGGAGCCTCTGGACGCTGACTGCTGTCAGCTCTACCAGCCAGGCCTCTTTGTCGCTGCTGACCTTAACTGGTCAGGCCTCTTTATCGCCTGCCTGGTCCTCAGAAGAGGATCACCGGGCCGTCCGCCAGAACTCAGCCCGACAACGGGACGTCCATCCGGCTGTCCGCCAGATCCCCAGGTCCTCATAGGAGGACCACCGGGCTGTCCGCCCGACCATCGTCCAGCCAGAGGATGCCACCCGGGCCGTCCGCCAGATCTCCAGGTCCTCAGGGGCTGCCCTCCTGGCTGTCCGACAGACCTCCAGCTCCTCAAGGGCCGCCCACCTGGCCATCCACCAGACACTGCATATTTGATAAAATTTTGACTGTTCATATGAACAAATAAATGAGGGCCCAGGTCTCTTTATGAGACATGTTTTGGTGCGGAGTTCAACTAGAATTTTTAAAGGGAGATTTGCTTTTATAATATTTGAAAAACATGATAATCTTTGACATAATGTCTCCGTTTTTTAAAAATGACAGGGAAATGCTTGAACCACAGAACTGTGAAAATATTTGTGAATAACAGTAAATGTTTGTCTCTTTGGTTATTGATTTTTTTTAATTGTTTTCATTCACTCCTTAATAACATACTTTTGGGTTTGTAAATATGGTCAGAATGGAAAAAGTGAAATTTGAGAAAAAAATAAAACAGAGTTTGTAAAATTATTAAATGGTTTTTATCAGGCCCTAGAGAATGTTGTGACAGTGAAAATAAGAACAGTGGAGGTGACGGAGGCAAAAAAGTTATACAAATCTTTTTTGAAAAGGATTAAGCTGATGAAGCTGAAAACTAAACAATGTTTACAGTTTAAAAAAGTTTTGAATGTTACTGTTTAGTCTAAAATGTACATCCCAGTTACTTATTTGTACTTTTTCTCTTCTGAGAATCACAGACTGAGCAGCCTTGATTAAATGTTACCCACTAAGGTAATAAACTGAACTTGGAAATAGTGTTAATACTTAAAACAGTAAAGCAAGCTGCTACAACTTAAATTTGAAGTTGTTGCAGCTCATTTTATTAATCTGTTTTGATAATCAGGAGATTGTATGCAGAATGCCGGTGCCACTGGTTTATACAGATAAATAAATAGTATCATGTTCCCAATAGTATTTCAACTCGAGGGGCATGAAAAAAAAAGTTCTCTAGGCGGGTGAGGGGTAGCATGACAGAAAATAGTTGAAAACCACTGCATAAAGAATTGAGGTGAACTTTTTTTAGTGACCAAATACCTTTTTTATGCACAGTTATACAAACAAATTATTCAAAAAAATTATACAATGTGATTTCCTGGATTTTTTATATTCTGTTTTTCATAGTTGAAGTGTAGTTGAAGTGAAGTTACACCTCATCTTTTTAAGTGGGACAACTTGCACAATCGCTGGCTGCCAAATACTTTTTTGCATCACGGTATTTCCACACATTTTTTTGTAATAAATGTTAAAAACGTTTTATCAGTTCCTTCCATTTCACAAAATGTGCTACACTGAATTTATCTTTTTTAAAGGTTTTTGTGGCAATAGTGACCTTTATTTGCAGTATTCAGACAGGAAATGGGCAGAGAGGGAAGGTTGGAAAACATGCAGCAAGGGTCCCAAAGTAATCAAATCCCAGACGGCTGCATCCATGACGAATTACCTCCACATGGGGGTACCACAAGCCACCCTAAGTTGATTTTTTTAGTATAAAGTCCACCAAAGAAACATAACATAAGTTTATGCTTGCAACAGAACTGTGAAAAAGCCAAAGGGGTGGGAATACTTTTGAAAGATACTGTAAATAAGTAAAACAAATGAGTGCAATGAAACACACTTTTAAGATGTAGTTAGTGAATTCTAATCTGGCAGTGTTTTAAGAAAAAACGTTTTTTGTTTTTTTTCTTTCAAGCCAAATGACATTTCTATGAGCCATGGGCTACAACCATGTATTTTAGTCCTCAGACATTCATAAAGTAATTAATAGTTGATTTAGAGGGATTATGCTACATGAACACCCCCTTTTGTTTTGGTGACCTTGGAGAGGTCGACTAATCTCTTTAATTGAGCAGTTGTAAACACCATTGTTCCCATTCTGTTCCAATGTCAGCCTGCTCACATGTTTGATGGGTTTTTTTAATGTCTCAAAATTTTCAGAAGACGACTCATGGCATTATAACAATCTCCTTATCTAGAAGCTTTTTGACACCCGCAGACATGACCTAATATTTTATGCTTTGGATAAAGAAATCTTCTTTATAATTAATGAATTCAGACCAAAAAGAAAGATAACATTTCTTCAAAGTCAAAACTAATATTTAAACTATGTTTTCTCTCTTTCCTTGTCTCTATCACTCTACAAAACTATGGGAGAAAATGATGCTAAATATTCATGCTTTCACAGTATTTTGGCATTTTACTGTACAGTGATGGATTTCTCTGTCAAAGCAGTATGTGAAAATCCAGTTTAATACATATTTAATAAGGTTCTCTAAACATTTTTTACATTTTATCATCTTCAATGACGCATAAAATCAAACTCTCTGGAAAAGTGCCTTCTGCCACCCTTATTGTTCCCACCACCACCACCACGCCTAGTTTGTTTAACTGCCAACAGTCACAAGTCTGTATTTATTATAAAATCGTTTTAACCTTGGCTCCAATGGATGGCTGCAGTCCTGAAGCACCTATAATGGTTCATGTTTGTATGATTTATTTGTAAACAAAGAAATGAATTTGAATGATATGATTGCAGCCCAAGAAAACAAAATGCTCTAGTGGCTATAGGTGCACCTGAACTAAGTAGGGTACATTAATCACGGCATCCCCGAGGCTATGTCAGTGTGCACTAAACCAAATGTTACTCTTCATTGACAACAGAAGAAAATTAATGTGGAAGGTATATGTTTAGGAAATAAATCAATACACAAACACTAGGCCTGCACAGAAACTGGCAGCATATTCACAGATATCTAAATAAGATGTACTGTTCAATCTAATATGTGTCTATGTGCTGTATACTACTTTTGCTGACATGGAGAGAAAAAACTTTGCAAGCGTGTAAAATAACAACAAAGCAAAGGAAAGCAAGGGACACTTTTAACCCCATACACTGTCCTGTTTCTACGCATGTAAGGAACGTCCTGTACACACAAAGCACGACTGAAATTAACCTTTTTTTAGCAGCAAGAATATATATATATATATATATATATATATATATATATATATATATATATATATATATATATATATATATATATATATATATATATATATATATATATATATATATATATATATATATACATAGCGGCGAAAGGCGGCGTACACCCTGGATAGGTTGCCAGTCCATTGCAAAACGTACTGTGATATAATTCTTAAATGCAACATATTTTCATTCAGATTCTCATTTTATTCCTCAGTTCAGAGACGGGGTGGAACATGAAAATACTCACACCAAACTATATATATACACACACATATATATATATATATATATATATATAGTTTTTCTTTAATATGTTTACAGAACTGTTAAACAACCAGACACACAGCAGTGCTATTAAACAATTTATATTGATGTATCATGATTTTTTGCTTCCTGGTGTCAGGACTTTTAAAGAATTCAAATAAGCAGAACCTCATTATTCTTGTTATTCAGATAAAACCTAAACTGGAAAATCCATCAGTGTTTGGACATTTGAAACAAATAACCCCATGCTACATGTAGCCAGGTAACCAGGAATAATACATGCCCTCTATACTTTAACAATTAAGTCAATGTATGTAATCTTTCTTGCTGCCCATTAGGTAATTAGAGAGTATGTTAAAATCATTATCCCCCTTATTCTGCAAACCCATAATCCATTGAGATTAAAATGTAAGTGATATCCTGATCAGCATTCTTGCTGAAAAAAACAATTCAAAACCTGTGGAACACCATTTTTTATTCTTTAAAAGGGATTACATAATAATAGCTGCTCCTGCATCTTTTAAAAATTGAGAGACATTTGGTTTAATAAACAAGCTTATTTAGCATATTTATGAATTATTTACATTTAAACAACCTTAAAAGTGGAGAGTACCGACACTGTTATGAGGTTGGCCATGTTTTTTTGTACAGTAAAAGGCAGTTCCGAACCTCATACACCCAAAAGCAGTTGTGGAGCACAGTTAACTGCAATAACATTTCAGTGTAGGCAGGATTCACTTCTCCATTGGTTCCTCTTGTGCTTGTAGTAAATGAAAACTGAGCCACAGGAACAATCAGGGATGGGCTGGTGTTGAAATTCAGCCCAGGAGCTTCGTTCAGCGAGGCCTTTTATCTGATCGCACAAAGGATGTGGAACCATAACTTTAACAAACATACTTTTATTAGTAGTATAACAGGTTTTAATAATATCATGACCAGAGGTGAGTACTAACTAGTTACATTTGATCAATTAGTCTACGTTTACTTGAGTAATTTTACTGCATTATACTTTTAACTTTTACTTAAGTGAAAGTAATTATTAAAGTGATTATTATGAAGTATCGTTACTCTTACTTCAAAAATAATTCTGGATATTCGACCTACTGCGAGTAATTTCACTGAATCAAACAAACTTGTTCTAACCAGAAATGCACCAAACAAGGACACAAACTTATAGTTTTTGTTAAAGCGAGACCTCTTGTTTGTACACAAGCTTTGTTGTTCTGTTGTTTTCTAGCAGCTGAGATTTGGAGATTACCTGAATATATGCATAAAACTATATACCCACTGGAAGCACATTACCTTGTTCTAACATACTACTTGTATTAGTTTAATAAGTTTTATGATGAACATGTTTGAATTTAAAAAAGTTCCCGTGCTTAAAATTTGTTATTTTGTAATTATATTTATATGTATCGGTTATTTCATTGTACTCTTTAAAATACCAGAATTTACACATAACTTTGTATTTTTGTCTGTCTGATGAAATCATGTAAAAAAAAATCAGTGCCTATAACTGATTTGTCAAGGCAATTTTATTTTTATAGCACGCTTTCAACAACAAGGTAATTCAAGGTGCTTTACATTATTAGGGGATAAAGTAACAATAAATAAAAATCATTGAAACACAGACAAAGCATATGATACTTAAAGGGATAGTTCGCATTTTTAGACATGAAGTTGTATCCCATCATCACCATCAGTATACTTAATACACACTGACCCATATCTGTGGTCACCTCCTGGTCAGAGCTCTGGCCGTTAGAAGTCTTTCAAGAAAGTAGTCCCGGCTAGTTTCGGGGGCCAACAAACTGTGCCGTTTTGCTTCAGAAAACTAAATGCGTTTGAAAACATAACTCATTTGCGTCACCAAAAAAACGCCGGCCAAAATTCACAACTCACTATTATTTGGCACTATTTTCATTCCATTCCAATCAATCCGCGCTGCGGCCAGCATCAACTGTTGCGCTCCTCCCGTCAGCTGTTCCATTGTTGAATGCCGACATGTCTGATTACGAAATGTTCTTCAGGTGATAGAAGGCCGACCTTGTCATTGTCTTTATGTGACCCTGGAGGTTCAGGTCTGAGTCCATTACTACACCTAGATTTTGGGCCTGATCAGTATTTTCTAGCTCTATTAACTGAAGCTGTGTGCTGAGTCTTGATTGTTCCTCTTTAGATCTAAAAGTAGCAACTTCTGTTTTATTTCTGTTCAGCTGAAGAAATGAAGAAAGTTATGGCACATCTACCCATTGACTTGCTCGATGTATTTACTTAGGGTTTGGATGGTATTGTAATTATTAATAAAAAAAAAGGTGTCTGGTTTTCTGAGCATCAATAATTATAATCAATAAATTAATATTCATATAATTATTGATGACGTTGGAGTTTAACCTGTTTATTAAAGATCATCGGGGCACCAATCTCATAAAGTAGATACTTTTAATTAAACCAGACCGTCAATCTCTTCTGGAAGGGCGGAGTCCGTCCGCGGGGATTTAACAAACTTTACAGCACACAGTGAAATAGAACAGGAAACTTCTGGTTAATTAAGGGAATTTATTAATGAAATAGGTCAACCTTACAGATTACATTTCATTTATAATTTCCATCTATTCTAACGCATGCAAAAATATAGAACAAATTTAACGCCGAGGGAAGGGGTGTGTGTGTGTGGTAGACAGCGAGCGGATGAGGTGGGTTTAGCTTACCCCCTCAATGCGATCAATAACTCAAGCCTTATCAATTGGAGCGATCGGTTCACAAAGGGAGACAAAGAAAGACCGCGTGGCGATTCAATTAGCAAAGGTGGCTTGGACAAAGGGAGGGATGACAGAAAAAGGGAATCGACGGAAGGCCACACGACCTGTCTAAACAGACACGTGCCGACCGCAGCGGACAATACAACAAGCTGGGAAGTAATACAATATAGTATACTGCTTCTGGTTGCAACCAAAGTAAAATAATAAAACACAAAGCATGCAACATTCAGGGTCGGTGTACAGCGACAGACGACCACGAATAACAGTGGTTAACAAGTTGACAAACTTATTTGAACCAACAGAAAACGGATAGCCTATTAATCCGTTAGACCTAATTCTCCTCTACCCAGACCAAACAGAAATAAACCAGGTTTATCCTACTTGGTGATGACTCTCTCCACAGTCCACGACGAAGAATGTAGAACGACTTGAAAGTGTCCAGTTTAAAGGAGCGGTTTTGAGCAAAACCGAGGTCGGAAAGCGGACGTCCGACTTTAGGCGTTGAGGGACTCAGGCCTGTTTTCAATAGAGCTCAGAAGCCAGCGGACTCCCTGGTTACCCGTACAGGGAAGTCTGTTTGCTCGGCCGGTTCACTTCGAAGTTCAAAAGGGAAGTGCTTCCTGGTCCAGCAGGTTTGAACGAAAAAAAGGAAAAATGCTAGCAATGGATTAAAGCGTCTCCTTACGGCTCCACTGGTAGAGAGATGAGATAAAAGAGATGAGAGAGATTCCTTCAGATACTCTGAGATTTTAATACAGACTTGGTTGATCAAACAAGGAGGTACAGCGTTAACAGAGAAAATATGCGATACTGACATGCCTTCCAAAACAAGACACAGGATTATATAGGTTCAGTAATCATGAGCCTATCACCTATGATATTACAAACAAACATTTCTCAGTCGTAAGGCATTTGACTCATTAGGCGTAGAAGATTTGATATAGAAGCATAATCAATGTATGTCAGGATTTTCTTGGACGTCAAAGAGAGAGCCAACCCAGGCTGTAAGAGACTGAATCAGCAGGTTTGTCCTGACCTAAATTCATACAGTTTCACATAATCAGATTGGTCACCATATCATAAAGAAAAGACACATAGTAACTATCACTAACTATCAGTATGTGAACTACACAGAACAGAACATTACATTTCTTCCACAATAGTCCTCCCTCTTTATCATATGTGATTAACAAAACAGATGATTAAAAATGGCTCACTTGAAACTACCACTAATGAGAAGGCAGGCAGTATAAAAAACAACAACAATACCAAATGATTTTTGTGCATTACATGTCACAGTAAGTCAACTTCTGAACAAAATGATGAGTTCTATACATCCTTCCGGATGACTGTTACTGGAACCGATGCAACACCACATTCAAAAAACCCAGGAGCGTAAGATGATCAACCTCCAACCTATGTTTAACAATCTTGGCGCCTAACGTGGTTTCCAGCGAGCGGAAGGACTGGAAGAGAGCCACCAAGAAGTCACAAAAGACCCGGAGAGGAGCAGTTCGAACCTCCGTATAGCCTTTAAGGAGCAGGAAGGGACTTGGTCCTCTCGTTTCAGACGGACCGCCGGTGAGAGTGATTCTTTCCATAAAAATTAATTAGTCTGTTGAAGAAAAAAAAAGGTAGCATTTTCATATACTTTCGCTTTGAAAAAGAGTATAAATAAGTGTTTTTCTGTGCTTTGATAACAAGAAAGAGTGCTGACTGTTTTGGGTCTCTAAACAAACTGGGGCTGTTTAATTAATCTCAAGTAATTAACCAGCGGGTGAGATTTTAGGGTTTTTTTGCTGAAAAAGAAAGTGTTCCTACAGTTTAAAAATATAATAAAATAGCAGCGCATAAAAATGGGGTCTCTAAACTCAAGTTCTCCTCCTCCAGACAGTAAGATATGTCGTTTGATGGCTGAAAAGTATGGGACAGAAATTCTGGATAATGTATATTTCTGGATATCTGAGTGGAACTTCCTTATCGGGGGTAGGTTATTCGTGTCTGAACTCGAAAATATTGAAAAAAAAATAGACCTAGAATGGGAACGACTTAAAAACACTATGTTTGTGCGGGGTACTGACTACAAAAAGTTTGAAAAGCTTAAACATTGTTGGGAGACCTGGATGAATGAAGCAAAATGCTGCGAGCGAAAAGCCGGTTTTAGAAATTTAGGTGGAGGAACAGACAATTCTGGCACGGTGACGGGCAGAACTGATAATACGTCTTTTAAACCTGATCGCTCCACATGTAAATACAATAAAAAGCAGACACATTTTCAGAAACAACCATCCGCGCCAGCGGATCACACATCAACAAATGAACATGTCAAACCTTCATGTCCTGGGACGGTAAGATCTATACAAAATCTGCCTAGACCTCCTTCCTATGTTTCAGACGAGGAGATGATTGGAGATCAACAAGCACTCTCCATGACAAAGTTTGATCCGGATCTGGACTGTGCTCTACCGACGCAGCAATCAACGACGGCTACGAAAGAAGTGAAGGGAGAAGCAGCCAATCCCAAGCAAGCAGAGGTGGGTCAAAAAGATGATGGGCAGCAGGGACAACCAGAGGCACGTGCCGGAACGTCAAAAAAGGCGGAGCCCAAACCAGAGCGACAGCCTGATTCACAAATCGCTAATGACCCGACAGCAGAACCGCAGTGGAGCAAAATCCTGCTGAGGTAAGCCTAACTCAACACTTTAAACCCGAATAAGTTCAGTGAACTCAGCATTTATGAGGAAACTGATTACATATTTTTTAAGTAAACTTACTTAAAAACTATAAGTTCACCATAACTTAAAAAAATTCGGCCTGAATAAAATCAAAGCATTTAACTACATCCAACTTATAACTTATTACTTAAGTAACTTAAAGTTTAATTTCCCTAAACTTGCATATTTTATTTTATTTGAACATTACATTGCTTTACAAATTTAAATATTATAACTTATATAAACTCTAAATGGACCTATTAAACCTTAAGCTAATAAGTCTAACAACAGTCTTAAAAGAAAAAAGAAATGACACAGAATTGCAATTGGAAGTTTATTTATAACCACCTGCACAAAACTTTACATGGTTCTGCATTTGAACATGTTTTTAATGCTTAAAGACCTCATGACACGAAGTTGACATTTTTAAACATAACATAAAATAAAGAAATCTGAACCCAATGGACTATGTCAAAGTCATAAACACGTTTGTATATCTGAACGGACTATTATTTAAATTACTCCATTGCACTTTCTCATACAGTCATGATTTCTTTCTTTGCAGTGGATACATCAAGGTTTTAGTCCATATGCAAACACGCTCAGGGCAGAGTCCTGCAGTGCCGCTGGTACCCGTTTCAAGATACATCAATTAAATTTAATGGTTAAAAATATTAATGTAATACTTTTGTTTGTTTACGACTCCCAAAGAGAATGGTGTTGATATATTGTGTTTGTGGAGAAAACATGGCAGAATATTCCCCCAACTTTGCGCTGACAACAGAATGTTCCTGCTATCCTGCGCTGCAGAGAGATTTTTCTGCGACTGAATTTGTGATTCAGGAACGGAAAGCGCAGATAAAGTCAGGGACTGTGGACAATGTTTTGTTTCTGGACAGAGATATCTGCATTAAATTAATTTCAGATGTACAATGTTTCAAATAATTAAAAGGGACATGATTCATTGTAATATAGGCTAATTTACAATCCTTTGGGGATTGTGTTATTTTCTGTCTTTGATCGGTTTTTCAAAACTGTAGCCTAATGGAAAAATGTAAAGGCCATTGTTAGCAGGGCTCCTTACTGTGCGGCAGGAAAATCAAGTGAGAAAATGAAGCAGGACATCACACAAAAGTTCATTTTCTGACGGGCGGCTCAACCACTCCACTACTCCATCAGGTAGAGAGTGCGGTCACAAAAAGGGATAGGAGGTGTTTGTGTGATGAGCTTTTGCCGTCAGTTTATTATGACGCAACCTCTATTCATTAGTACAAAAATCAGAAACACCTGTGGACACAAACTAACAGCCGTCCTTCATTTTGAAAGTTTACAATTCACGCAACTGACCACTTGATGCAGACGGACAGTCATTTATAACTTTAAGCACAGTGTTTAGGAAACTGAAAAAATCAAAAAAGATTCTTATGAGAGCATCTGTGCATCATCATCGCAGACCTGGACACTGCACTCAATGCAGCACTATTTCATTCAGCTGAGGCAATAAGAAAGTTCAGAAAGAAGTGTCGCTTGTTATTCCAGTGTGTGACCGGAGCGGATTCAGCCTCCCTTATGCACAAGCAGGTGCACAATTCACGTCCATAGACCATGAGAAAGTTGTGAGACTGCAGGTAAAATGTTCATATTTAGTTTATGTTTTCATCTGCTCCATGTGTAATAGCACGATTGAGATTCTTTGTTCAGATCGTTCGGGTTGAATATTAACTAAAATGAATGAAGAATTAAATAATATTCAATATGTTTCAGATTTTCGTTATTTTCAGAACAACAAGGGTTGTAAAGGGAACGCGTTTTATTACTGCGCATATAGCCTATAGCCGACGGCTGAATAATTATAGGCTATATGAATAATCAATAATTATCCCCAGCAGTTTTAAAAACAAACTGATGCCCTTGTCCAGAAGAGACAGGTACATATTCAAAGCAGTTTTGCTATAATTACGTCCAGTACGTCTAGATTAGTTTATTATTTTTAGTTTTAAAACTGATTTACCATATTTACATTATGTAATGTCTTTTTTTCACGTCACAGCTAAAATCACTACACGTTAATATTATTATGCGCATTTATATCATTTTGTTAATTTTTTTTTTTTAAAAGAACCCACTATTAAGTTATTTCTAATCCTTACCAACCTGTGTTTCCCTGATGTCACTTCTCCCGCTAGCTTCTCTGACCCGCTTTCTTCTATCCATCTCAGTCGTTGTGTACGGCTGGTATCTGTACGGTTCCATGCCTCTAGAAGCACCAGAACCGGCTGCATTTTCCACCTCAAAAACCATCTCAAGGCTAAAACTTCCGAATCTTCCGAGCCTTCAAATATGAGCGCCTCCATCAGGCCTGACAGCGGAGTTTTCAGACTGTCCAGCCTGAGCAGTTCTGTCGCTGACGTCACATGGAGACGTAGCTTTGAAGCCGCGATTAAGCTAATATTTTTGAAACTCTAATTATCACGTAAAATCAAGTCTCTTCGGCTCATAAATTTACACAACCACATACTTTGACAAGATGCATTATGTCATAATACATTTACATTAAATCAGCTTGGTGTCATGAGATCTTTAATGTACAACTTTACACTTGGCTGCAGTACATGCTTTTGTTTTAATCAAAGATCCTGAAAGATTTTGCTATAGTTTTTCTTACACCTTGAACATGGTCATGCTATTATCCAATATTAAATCCAGAATCAGGAACTACAAGACACCCAGAAGCCAGTGCCAGAATTTTTTAAACCAAAATTCTCTAAATCTATTCTTTGGCTTTTCCCTTATAAAACTTTAACATAAATAGTATTTGTATAACAAAAAATAATGTGCATCATTTTTTTCTCCAGTTGTTCCCTTTTAAAATTTTTACAAATAGAATTTCTGAAACATTTAAAACAAAAAATAATGTATGAGCATTTTCTTACATGTTTTCATGATAAGACTAGGTTAAATAGAATACGCACCATACAAAACAGCTATGTAGGGGCATGTATGTCTCAGTCCCCTCAAATGTAGGGCTATGGGGAACAGATAGCAGCAGATGTCCTAAAACATACAGAACTTTGTATGGAACTTTAAAACAGTTTAGTAAAACTTGTCATGCGAGGCATCAACTACATTAAAACAGTTTGACATTTACCAACAGTAACATGTCTATGTAGAGTGCCAGCACCTGTACATGCTACTCTGCCAGTAAAAGATCGTTTTTGAGGCTAAGAAGACATGGTTTCAACTGTTAACCATCCTCAAGGCCCATCAGTAGTTTCTGGATGAATGTGAATGTGTGAACAAGGTTTTTTGGATAGTCTAGGTGCAAGACATAAAACAATCCGAACAACAAGACAAATGCATCAGCCCCCTTGGGAATATCGCCTACCACAAGCTCATCTTCCACTACAACTGCGTTACTGATTGGACTGAAGTGCATTCGGCTTGTACTGTTCTCATTGACAATGGTCACAATACCAACAGAGGTGTTGCTGATGTCTGGCTCTGGTGATTCTTCAATCTGCAAAGGACAAAAACAGTTTTGCATTAAAGACACAGATTTAATAATTACAAGAAGAAAAAGGATGCAATTTATTAAGCATCCTTTTTTCAACAGGGAAGGAACAGTATTGGTTTGTGTGCATTTGTTAGCAATTTACACAAAAATGACTGCATGTAATTGGATGACATTTTCAGGTAAGGTCAGGAATGACACATCGAAAAAGTGATTAGATTTTGGGAGTTGTCTGGCTCACCGTCTGGATTCAGAAATCTTTCAAAGCCGGTACAACTTAAGAAAAGCAAAGGACGGTTCACTATTAATTTGCGAAAGGATGTGCTGGAGTATACAATTTTTGGAGACAATGTGCTCTGCCACATAACATTGCTTTGGCAGTGGTTTCTTTTTAGGTTATATTGTCTGCACATTTGGATTATTGACCAGCACAGTGTTGCTCTTAATTTTGTAAACATTGGAGTTCCAATGCTGCTTTTTTAATACACCTGGTTCTGTTTCAAATTTGCAGACAATGAAACCTAAAACAGGGACCCCATTCGGCTTATTATGTCACATTCTGTAAAGACAGTAGTGTCTGTGACCCAACATTTAACTGGTTCTATTTATTGAAAACATTATCCATATTTCGTACTTACATTCCAAACTTTAAAGAATTGTGGCTCCTCCTCCCGTAGGTATATTGGAAGACCGTGCAGGACCAGAGTACGTCAGACATCAGCATCCTGTTCATACTGCGCAGACAGACAAGATACAAATTAACAAGGCAAATCAATTTCACAAGTGCATTTACACGCTTCAGTCTGGCTCAGTTCAGTTCACCTCTCATGAAATATCTTTAAGTTGTCTAGCAGTTTTCAAAATAAAAAAAATTAAACTCCTCATACAGTAACATTAATTTGTGTATATATATATATATATATATATATATATATATATATATATATATATATATATATATATATATATATATATATATATATATATATATACACAATTGCATTGGGATTGATGTTGGTATTTTAAATTCAAGAACTTACAAATTCACTGAATTAAATTCTCTTGGTGATTAATTTGAACGTAATTGACCCAGACCTACTTTGATGTATCTTAACCCTAGCCAAACAAATGCATAATGTTATCAATGCCTTGCAGTTACACTTTACCTGTTTATCATACAGATTCAGCATGCCGCACAGAGCCTCTGAAGTCTTGCCAGTTCGCGACGCTTTCTGTCTCAAAAATTACAGCAGTCGTGGTGTCAGACTGTCCAGTTCAGAAGAAAACTGGTTTCGCAAGTTAACATTTGCGATGCGATGAAACTCAGCACAAATCTACAAAGTAGTAGAAGTAAAAAAAAAAGTTAAACACTTCAGAAAAATCTACTCAAACAACAAAAAAGAAAACATTTACCTGTGAATCAATGCGAAGAGTGGGCCATTTCTGTAAGAACTCCCTGATCATTGGGTCTTCTTTGACAATCTCTCTCTGTGTGTGTTCCTGTAATACATTTAATAAGTAGTATTAGTCCAATACATTGATTTATAGAATGAGTAAAATACCAAAGAGAGGCTGGGAGTTCCTGATAAACCGATTTTTTTTAGATTCCACATCTAAGCAAAGAAATAGGGGATTAAATTATACAAATTATACTCACTTTAGAAACCCTGTGCCCTTACAAGCCTCAGAATCACGTCCAAACGCCCTCAATGAATCGACGACTCCTCCTGGAATGGTCCCTGGTATGTGTTCCTGTAACACATTTAATAAGTAATATTAGTCCAATACATTAAATACATTTAATTCATTCTATAAATTAATGTAATATAAGTTACCAATCGAGAGGCTGGGGGTTCCTGATAAACTCCTGATTCTTTAGAATCCTACGTCTAAGCAATGAAACAGGATTAAATTATACTAAAACCAAGCACTGTTCAAACTGCAACTAATACTGCTGTTGCTCCCAAAAGTAAGTTATCAAGCTTTCCCTAAATTTAATGACAAAAAGATTAGAACCGCTGTATGTTTACACTACTAGCCTACCCAAATTTAACCTTTTAGATATGTGTTAAATTTTTACCTCTAATATATTTACGAAATAAAAATTAAAATAATGCCAAGCAAAAAATGTCCCTTTTTGCAGAACACCTTAAATGTGTTTATGACAATTTTAAAGTTCTTATTGGTAATGTGACCCTACATGTTTACAGCTTTTTTTAAACTTGTGTCTATAACGTATTTTAGAGAATATGGTTTGATAAGAAAATAAGTGGACATGAAACAGTGATTTTAAAATATTTTACCGGCTACACAGTATGAACAACAAATCACAACCATCGGCCAAATACCATTTTTTGTACTGAACAACCTACAATGGTACATTTATCTCTAACCCCGAGCCTAATTCAGAATAAAAGTATATCTGATGTAAAACACCAAATTAAAAACAGTTAAAACAATCTTTTTGGTATTTTTTTATGGATTAAAGCCAAATGTGCTCGATATAGGTAAATGTTTACTTGGCCCGGGTGGGGTTCATATATCATTTGCCCACCTGTCTTTTGTCTTCTTCAGTACACGAATAATACAACGATATGATTAAAATACAATTAAAAACTTACTTCGGAGCTCGGTTAGAACTGTCTCTAATGCTCCAAACCCACTTTAACCTGTTTAATGAAAATAAAAAACACAACTCAGGTTACCACGAGACAGCTAGCTTAGCCAACATTTACACCGCGGTCATTAGGTTAAAAATATGTGAAACATATTTTGCCAAAACGTTACCATTTCCAAATCACAAAGCTTATGGTTAAAAGAAGTAAACTACTTGCAATAATAATTCCCACTAGCTGCTACGATGCTGCTGCTAGCATTTTAGTCTCAATCTAGGCTTGCATTAAAATAGCTAGAGATTAGCCGATTCAAAATTGCGCGCTGACTCTGTGAAGTAAAACTTCAGTTTTTCAACCGAGATGATTCAACACGGACGCAATATTTTTCTGGTAATCTAAAAGCAGCTCAACGAATAAAAACCAAACAAAAAACGTCTTACATTTTACTTACATATGTTCTTGGTTTGCTTCGCTTCCCTTCAGACCTCCGCCATCTTGAAAACTTTTCAGAGTACATATTTCAGGTTCATGAACGTATTCCATGACGTCATCACGTGTCTTAACTCAATAACTTTGACACAAAGATACTCATAATTTTCTATTCTAATTAAGATTACTTAAGTAAAAGTTGAATCTGCTTATAAGTTTTATGTTGTTTTGACTTGGTTGCTACTTTTGATTTCAATGATTATAAAACTTTTGAGCTCATTGTACTTTAGGGTTTACAGTGCAGCTGCTAACTATATCTTGTCGGCTCCCATGTTGGAATTGGCAGCAAATAATGGGCCGACGATGGTTTTTCGGCCCTGGACTGATGGAGACATAGAGGACGCTATTGGACGCCTCCCTGAAGTCGTGGGGAACGGGAAAGTCTTCACTGCGGAGCTGGAGGAATTTTGTTTGTCATTCCGGCCCACGGGAGCAGAAATCAGGCGAGTACTAAAGAAGAAATTTAAAGCTGCAGATGTTAGCAAATTAGCTGATAGCTTACCTGAGCCTAATATCCGCATGAAAGAAATACTATCAGATGAAGGGCCATCAGCTAAGGAAAGAGGAGCAAACGCTGAGTATTATGTTGCTATCATGAAACTGTGTAACTATCAGTATGTGAACTACACAGAACAGAACATTACATTTCTTCCACAATAGAACCAAAAGACGAGGATTTAAATTTTCGCACTCCCCACCATCAACTCTGTGATGTCACCAGCGGCCACATACAAATTAGAATGGGCCAAAGATTGCGCAACGGATGCTGGGAGGTGCAGTTCGCTCAGCGAAAGGTTTCTGGGAGATGCAGTTCGCTCAGTAAAAGGCAATAGCCTCAACAGATGGGTTCAAAGTCTTCTGGTGAAAAAACAATTTAGAGCTGAGTATCATCTGCATAGTTATGGTAGCTAATCATAGGTTGTTATAATCTGGGCTAGTGGGAGCATGTAGATATTAAATAAGACGGGCCAAAGGATGGAGCCCTGGTGCACCACACATGTGATTTAGTTAGTTCTGCTGAAAAGTTTTCTATTGAAAAAAAAAGCCCCTGTTCTTTAGGTAATTGAAAGCACCAGAGAGAGAGAGAGAGAGAGAGAGAGAGAGAGAGAGAGAGAGAGAGAGAGAGAGAGAGAGAGAGAGAGAGAGAGAGAGAGAGAGAGAGAGAGAGAGAGAGAGAGAGAGAGAGAGAGAGAGAGAGAGAGAGAGAGAGAGAGAGAGAGAGAGAGAGAGAGAGAGAGAGAGAGAGAGAGAGAGAGAGAGAGAGAGAGAGAGAGAGAGAGAGAGAGAGAGAGAGAGAGAGAGAGAGAGAGAGAGAGAGAGATATATATATATATATATATATATATATATATATATATATATATATATATATATATATATATATATTTTCCGGCAGCTGAATTTGTGATTCAAGAATGGAGAAAACATGTTAAACCCGAGATTGTGGACCATATTTAGTTTTTTTACAACAATCTCTGGATCAAATAAAAGGCAGTGGTGAGTAGCAACATTCCAGGTAAATAAAATGAAAATGATTCAATTATATTCAGCAAGTTAGACAAAATTCAGCTGAAAATAAATCTAAACTCAGCAAAAAAAGAAACGTCATCTGACTTTCAACTGTTTTTACTTTCAGTAAATTTAATGTGTGTAAATATTTGTATGAACACTAAAAGAGTCAACACCATAAGACATAAACTAAAAATGTTTCACAGACATGCGACTAACAGAAATAGAATTATGTGTCCTTGAATGAAGAGAGCCTCAAAATCAAAAATACCAGTCAGTATCTGGTGTGGCCACCAGCTGCTTGAAGTACTGCAGTGCATCTCCTCCTCATGGACTGGACCAGATTTGTCAGTTCTTGCTGTGAGATGTTGCCCCACTCTTCCACCAAGGCACTTGCAAGTTCCTGGACATTTCTGGGGGGAATGGCCCTAGCCCTCACCCTGCGATCCAACAGGTCCCAGACGTGCTCAATGGACCTTCGCTGTCCATGACAGAACACTGACATTGCTGTCATGCAGAAACTCACAGAACGAGCAGTATGGCTGGTGGCGTTGTCCTGCTGGAGGATCATGTCCAGATGAGCATGCATAAAGGGTACCACATGAGGGAGGAGGATGTCTTCCCTGTACCGCAAGGCATTGAGATTGCCTGCAATGACAACAAGCTCAGTCCGACGATGATGTGATATACCGCCCCAGACCATGACGGACCCCCCACCTCCAAATCGATCCCGCTCCAGGGTATAGGCCTCGGTGTAACGCTCATTCCTTTGACGATAAACACGAATCCTTCCATCACCCCTGATGAGACAAAACCGTGACTCATCAGTGAAGAGCACTTTTTGCCACTCCTGTCTGGTCCAGCAAAGGTGGGTTTGTGCCCATAGGCAGCGTTGTTGCTGGTGATGTCTGGTAAGGACCTGCCTTACAACAGGCCTACAAGCCCTCAGTCCAGCCTCTCTCAGCCTATTGCGGACAGTCTGAGCACTGATGGAGGGATTGTGTGTTCCTGGTGTGACTCGGGCAGTTGTTGTGGCCATCCTGTACCTGTCACGCAGGTGTGATATTCGGATGTACCGATCCTATGCAGGTGTTGTTACACATGGTCTTCCACTACGAGGATGATCAGCTGTCCTTCCTGTCTCCCTGTAGCACTGTCTTAGGCGTCTCACAGTGCGGACATGGCGATTTATTGCTCTAGCCACATCAGCAGTCCTCATGCCTCCCTGCAGCATGCCTAATGTACGTTCACGCAGATGAGCAGGGTCCCTGGGCATCTTTCTTTGGGTGTTTTTCAGTCTGTAGACAAGTCTCTTTAGTGTCCTGCGTTTTTAGAACTGTGACCTTAAATGCCTACTTTCTGTAAGATGTTAAGGTCTTAACGACCATTCCACAGGTGCATGTTAATTAATTGATTATGGTTAATTGAACATGCATGGAAAACATTGTTTAAACCCTTTACAATGAAGATCTGTAAAGTTATTTGGATTTTTACAACATTATTGTTGAAATACACAGTCCTGAAAAAGGGACGTTTCTTTTTTTGCTGAGTTTATTTCAAAAAGTTATTGCCTTGTGTGAAAAACTTTTACCCACATTCTGAATCAATCGACAAGTCCAAATAGTACAGAAATATGTATTCATGTCATGAGCAGAACTCCTGCTCTGCAGACTGACAGTAGAGCTCAGCGAAGGTGTGCCGCAACTGTAGCCTACCACTCACAAAGATCTTCTATAAAGCAAGATACCTCACTCACGAATACAGACACACAACAGGAACATCACAGTGGCTCAACCACAGCTGCTGTTGAAGACCAAACAAAATAAATAATAAAGCTGAGTTAATGGACCACAAAATACTCAAACTGAAAAAGGAGTTCTTTATTCTCAAAAAATAAGACAGCTTCCCTCCTTTTTTTTGTAAATACAATTAAGACCTTAAAGGAGTCATAACCTAGTATTACCTTGGATACCCATGCTCTATTTTAGTCTTTCAGGCTCTTCTAAAAAAGAAAAGTGGAAAAAAAAACACAGAGCTACTCTGACCCTTATTTCTGAAGGCATTATTGTCTCGGGAGATCTGATGCGATATTTTGGCTGTCGTGGACGGTCATTGTAATAATGCAAATGAGGGGCGCGTTGATTGGTGGCAGGAAGGAGGGGGGTTACTCTGACTATCTTGCTCAGTTAGCGCAACTTCAATTGTATAGTTAAAGTGCATTCTAGGTCATTTGCTGTTTGCAAAGTAGCAGCCATTACCCGTGTTGTCCTCGAAGCTACTACTCCCGCTAGCATACAATAGCCACATTAGCAGTTAGCTTATCTTTGTTACACACAGGATAGCAATAAAAACACAGCCTTACCGTTTCAATTGCAGGCAAGTCTCTGATTGTTGGAATGGCACCTTTTTCCAAACGGAGCTCGAGTTCGTACTTTGAATCGGAATTCAGTAATGGCGGCGTTCGACTGAATATGAGGGGGACAGGGGCAGGGCGGGCTTCCTGCAGTATAGGTCTGCAATGTCTATATATGGTATATCCTGCGCCGACTTGACGTCAAGTAGGCCAGAAATTAACATCACGTATTTGAGTGCGAGTGCACGTGGGCTGGTTGACGAACCCAAGGGTAAACAACGCTTCAAACAAACGCTATCGGCTTTCCGGCCAGTGTATAATCAGTAGGCAATCATAACATACATTTTTTGTCGTGGAAAAGTGAAAATTACAGATCATGACTCCTTTAATAAAAAGAAAAAAAATTATACTCTTGGGACTTGCTTGTACTTGGAATACTGGGTTATCGTGCCGAACCAGCAAAATGTTTTTCATTAACAAAAAAGACAACAGTATTGTGCACACTTGAAATACAAAGCATGTACTTCGTGCACAAAAATCTAATAGGGTACAACAGTTGCATATAAACAACATAGAAAATGGCATGCTAAACAGCAGAGGCACTTCTAAAAGAAAGCAACACAAAAAAACAAAACATTAACAACACATTAAACTTACAACAGGGTACAGTAAACAATCCATAAAAAGAGCATTTCTTACCAGAGTCTCAAATATTTATTCTGGTGGCCTAAAACAAAGTCTTTTTCCAACCAGCTTTAGCTAAAAATTTACTCCTTTGTAGTTTTCTCCAAGTAAGAATGTGTGAAAGCACTGTAATGAGGGTTTGTTTCACTTCCTGGAATTTTCTACCACTAAACACGGGACTAGCGCCACTCTGACCAAAACAAGTATTGCAACCAGAAAGGTGAAATAAAAGTAAACAGGATTCACAATATACATTTCTTACCAACTTTTTCACCTGGTTGCAAAAACATTCTTGACACCAGCCCTAGAACAGACCGGCCGTTCGGGAAAACTCCCGAACCTCTCTATGGCTAGCCCGCCCTTGGGAACAATCATATTTCACTTTGAGTGCCTGTTCAACACGTTTGTTGTGATCGCAAGTTAAGCTTCATCCAAATATTTGGTACCCACAAACTGCAACAAGTAACAAAGGTTCTCAGGGACAGGTCTCTAAGTGTGTGATTAATAAAGTGATTACTTCCAAACTGTCACTAGACCCATATTATTATTATCCATCAAAACAAACCACTTTACTAATTGAAAGTTACACCCCAACTCAATCCTAGTGCACCACTGTCAGGAATAAATATGATAGGTTAGGATTTTATTTTTGGCTATATGGCACAGAGCAAAGCATAATAATAAAAAATATACATCTCTTTAAGCCTGCCAAATATAATTATGTATCCCCTGCCATTATTAACATTTTACTTTTAAAGCAAATTCAACAAATAAAACCCCCCAAATATAAATAGTCAAGAATTTGGTTCAGTGGCAGGAATATAAATCATGGACTTGAAAAGTGTATTGTAGGCTTCAGCATATTACACTCACACTATTTTACACACAACCTATTTTAAAAAGCAGGACTGTTCTAACTTCTTACCACTTCTACTACAAAAACAATGTGAACGCTAGATTACAGAACAATAGACTAGTGTTTTATGGGTTACTGTACTTGTGTCTGGTTTTGAACAGTCGTTTGACAAAGGAATTTAGTACATTTCTTTAATTTACACAGTGAAAATTTTGAAACAACAGGTTGCAGTTCTGAAGGTCTCCTCAGGGGGGTGTTTTAAAAATCACTATCCTTTTTGCACAACAGGCCAAGAAGCCACACCCAGGGAGAGGAGGCCAGAAGAAGGGAGGGTCCTGTGAGAAAAAAAGTGTCTTTTGGGGGTTTACAGGCACCCTCTGCCCTATTTCACCAGCGGGTGTCACTGTTAAGACAATATGACAATATATGACACATTCTTTCAGCAGTTTAACAGGGTTGAAAATGGTATCTCACATAAGTGCATCTTATGCAGTAGATCTTACAAGTAAAAAATCTAGTTGCCTTATTCCTAATGGTTCTCAAAATTCACAGTTTGGTTCTGTTCACAGTTTCTGGTTGATTTTTGTTTTTGTTTTATTGGTTAATCTTTTCTCAGAAATATTTTTATTTATTTATTTATTTATTTAGTACAGATACTTTGTCTTATCTTCTAACTCAGAATATTAAAATTTGATTTAGCACTAACAAAAACTTTTATTTATATTTGAAATAAATAAATATTTAGATAACAGTTTTACATTATTCAAATATATAATACCAATAAGGTGTTAGATCTTATAAGCTGCTATATTTTGTCTCTGACCATTCCTTTTCATGTCTCTTAACGAAGTTTGAGAATTACCGTGTTCCTGAACCATCAACAGGAAGGTTTGTTTTGTTGATGATTTCGTTTTCATCCATCCATCCACCCATCTTCTTCTTCCGCTTACAGTGGCTTGCAAAAGTATTCGGCCCCCTTGAACTTTTCCACATTTTGTCACATTACAGCCACAAACATGAATCAGTTTTATTGGAATTCCATGTGAAAGACCAATACAAAGTGGTGTACACGTGAGAAGTGGAATGAAAATCATACATGATTCCAAACATTTTTTGCAAATAAATAACTGAAAAGGGGGGTGTGCGTAATTATTCAGCCCCCTGAGTCAATACTTTACAGAACCACCTTTTGCTGCAATTACAGCTGCCAGTCTTTTAGGGTATGTCTCTACCAGTTTTGCACATCTAGAGACTGAAATTCTTGCCGGTCGGGTTGCGGGGCAGCAGCTTAAGCAAAGAAACCCAGACTTCCCTCTCCCCGGCGACTTGGGGCAGCTCCTTGGGAGGAATCCCAAGGCGCTCCCAGGCCAGCCGAGAAACATAGTCCCTCCAAGGTGTCCTGGGCCTTCCCCTAGGCCGTCTCCCGGTGAGACGTGCCCGGAACACCTCACTAGGGAGGTATCTTTAAGGGAGAGCCCAGACACTCTACGGAGGAAACTCATTTCAGCCGCTTGTATCTGTGATCTCGTTGTTTCGATCACCACCCAGAGTTCGTGACCATAGATGAGGGTAGGAACATAGATCAACCGGTAAATCGAGAGCTTCGCCTTTTGGCTTAGCTCTCTCTTCACCACGACAGACCGGTACAGCACCTACATAACTGCAGATGCCCTACCAATCCGTCAATCGATCTCCCGCTCCATTTTTCCATCATTCGTGAACAAGACCCCCAGATACTTAAACTCCTCCACTTGGGGAAGGTCCCCATCCCTGACCCTGAGAAGGCACCCCACCCTTATCCGGCTCAAGACCATGGTCTCAGATTTGGAGGTGCTGATTCTCATCCCATTCTCGTTTTCATAATACAGACTTATGAGGTTTTGAACTGTGGATGTGAAACATCGTGTTGCTTTAGTCATGACTTTTGCCTTGTCCAATGGTTTACTGATAGGCTGTTTAAAAGTTAACCCTAGCATAAGCAACAGAGGTTGCACTGTACCAGTTACAGTTTTATTTACTGTAATTGCTTGTGTTGTGCCACAGATAGGTAGGTTTTGGCTATGAATAATTTAATGTAAAAATTACCAAGTTTAGGGGCACCACCTGGATTCCAGGAATATCAATACCCAAATTGTTCAGTCTCAGTTTATGTTTATGATTACCTGCCTGATAATGCTGAGATTATTACAATAAATAGATGAAGGAATAAGTTCTTGGCCTTCTTTGAACAGCAAGTTACTACACATGTAGGTGAAATAACAACCACGGTTTTCTAAAATACAAGAGTCTATTACAAAAAAAGAACTCAAAAGTAAACAGTAAAAGTGATAAATATGCAAAGAAGTAGAAACAACAACCAATAAATTGATAATGATGTCACAGTTCAGAATGAATGTTTCCTTAAAGACCAAGGTTTGCATTGAAGAGTTTTGGGAATGAAGCTAAATTAGTTTTAAACTAATTTTGGTTAGTTTAAGACTAACCAGGACCTTCTGGTTTGTTTTCAAAGCAACGGGGCCCAACCTCACGCCAATGACTGACGCAATCTGCTGGGATTCCTTAAATAGGAAACTTTTTAACTAATTGGAATGTTTGTATAAAAGTATTGAAATTACCTTTTGTTAAGTGCTTTGAGATGACATCTGTTGTGAATCGACGCTATATAAATAAACTGAATTGAATTGAAAGCACCAATTCACAATGCAAAGCAGAAGTGAAGAAAAACATTTGGAAGAAGCAATGTTTCATTAAACCATTTGCTGAATTAGAAATCAATAACCTTTAGAGAATTGATTCTATTTAATGGATCAGTCACTGCAGTGATTGATCTAATTTAATATTTAGACTTTATGTTGACGTTAACGGCCGCACCAATTGTGTCGATCTAATTTAATATTTTGACTTACCAAGAAGGCGGTTTCAAATGACTTAAGAGATTAGTTTTAGTGTTTAAACTATCTGCTTAAAGTCGATCTCTATTTTGAATACCATTAATAGCAGTCTTTATTGTTCATGAATAAAGAGCAGTCAAAGGCAGGCCCACTTGGTTCGCTAGAGCATGTAGCCTACAACTAACTCATGTGGAGCCGCTTAAAGCCGCTCTGGTTCATTTACTAAACACCAAACAAAGGAAAACTGTCGGATTGAGTAACTCAGGTTGCAGGATATAAAACAACTTTCCATCAGAAACCTCGAAAATCACTGTTTAAACCTCCAGGCCGACCGGCCTGTATGTACCCAAACAATAAATTAAATCTTACACAAAGTAACAAATCACAGTGAAAATAAACAACCCTTGAATCCCGTTTATCCTAAACTAATCTCGCCTCTTCCCAGACAGACCTTATTGAAAGGTTAAAGTTATCCAGGTTGCTCCGTGGATGATGGGGGAAGCTCAAACAACGTTAGCCGGTAGGCTAACAATAGCTGCGGTCGGTTAGCAGTGGGAGGCCTTATGGCTGTTGGATCGCGGGCAGCAGTCGTTAGCTGGGACGGCGGGTCGTTCTCTCTGGCTTGGCTAAGCAGCGATCAGCTCCACCTTCCTTCACTGACAGTACCTTTTCTGGAGCTTTGCAGCACCTTCATTCATCCCTGTGCATTTTCACGGTGGGGTAATGGCTCCGGTCTGGACGCGGCTCTGCGGCATGCAGTAGCTTGTTAGCGGTCCCTCCCACATGGTAGCATCTGGTCAGAAAGCAGGGCTCAGGGCAGAACAGTGGGGGTTGTCTCAAAACACACTGGGTTTACGATTCACCTGATCGATCAGCAGTCTTTGTCGTCCTTGGAGTGAGTTTCTCCCAGAAACTTGGGTCCTTTCCCCTCGCCGGCGAGGGAAGGATGGGGTCTTTCCTGTCTGGCCGAAAGCCCAAACGGAAGAGAGCGAGCTCAAATGGCTCAAGGCCTTATAAAACCTCTGGTCCTCTTCTTCTCCTGTTGGAGCTAGAATATGGGTTAGCGCCACCCAATGGCTGTGTGCGTCCCAACACTTGCTGATAGTAGCATTACGTAGTGAACAGACAAACTTGGACATCATAGCTGATGTGTTTTACTGAGTCAAGCTGCAGAGATTAAAGTATAGCATGCCTACTCTTTGAGTCGGGTCAGTATGAGATCTAGTTATGTATGCTTGGCGCAGTTGTTGAGTGGTGTTGATGACTCCACCACTTTACTAACAGGATAACCATAGGTCATGCAAAATTTAAAATGACCCTATAAAATTCCACCAAAATGTTGTTGCTGTCCTGAAACTCCCGGTCTTCTCTTCTGCTTGCTATTTCTAACTGAGCTGGCTCTGACATGATGCTTGTGCAAGGCTTTGTTGCTTATTTACTTAACGAAATGCTATTCAATTATTTTCAGTTTATTTATATAGCACCGATTCCCAACAGATGTCATCTCAAAGCACTTTACAACAAAGGTCATTTCAATAGAATCATACAAACATTCCAATCAGTTTCAAGTTTTAGTTAGTTTCCTATTTAAAGCTACATTGTGTAAGAACTTCTCCCGTCTAGCGGTGGAACAACCAACTGAATATTACGTTCTAGCCCCTCCTCCCACCCCTACATTCCGAGCCCGTTTTAACTCCTACGTGGCTGTTTCATGCCAAGGTTAACATGGCTTCCAGTAGTACGATTTCGTCCAGTGTTCCTTCCAGTGATGAGGTTACTTTAGAAAACTAAATTTCATTTAGTTATATAGTCAGACGTCTGCCGCGTCTCGCTACTAGACAATGTCCGTCTGGCATTCGTCACGTTGCAACTGAGTGTAGCCAAAGCGCGAAAGGCGGAGCTAGAATTTCCAGGAATGTCCCTCGTTGGCGAATGTATTTCAAAGATGGAGGATCAACATGGATTCAGCCATTCA
The DNA here is from genome assembly GCA_963556495.2 of Valencia hispanica. NCBI lineage: Eukaryota > Metazoa > Chordata > Actinopteri > Cyprinodontiformes > Valenciidae > Valencia > Valencia hispanica. Next base: position 25,358,600 of record OY747706.1, on the reverse strand, counting down.
CGCGACTCGCACGTATTTTTTCTGAATAGCAGATTCTACACTTACGAGAATACTTTCATTAGTAGAGGTAGATACATTACATTACTACTAATACATTAGTAGAGTATTAGATGAGGATGTCGGCCGGGTGGGTCGCCTGCCAGGGGCTTCGGTGTTTTCCTGGTCTGGGTAGATATGTCGCCGGGGTGTTTGAGCTGGGTTCCTGCCTCGGTGCGGGGGCCCTTGATGCGCAGGTGGTGCTGGCTGCCTCCCTTATTGGTGGGGGGGCGGTTACTATCTAGCACAGGTGCTCTACCCTATGGGGTGCACTTGGACGGGGGGGAGGGTGTGCGGGAGGAAGGGGGGGGGGGTGCTGAACTCAACCTGGGTGTCCTATGTCTTGTGTTTTGATAGTAGTCTGAATGTTGGGTTGGGTTTAGGTCTCTCTCTGGGATGGGAACGGGGGGACGTCCTGGGGCTCCATGGGGTTGGTGGTGCTGCGGCCGTGGGCCCTGAGTTGGATGTGCCAGGGCCTCCCTCCCCTGGTGGATCATGTTGAACGGGGGTGCCTATCGGAGTCAGTGGGGGAGCTGGCTCCCAGGGAAGGCATTTTGTCCCCCAGTCATTTCCTCCCCATCCCTCTGTCCGCCTGCTCCATCATTGTGCCACTCATGTAGGGTCTTGGGGCATATGCACGTCAGTGGGGTCCAGGGAGGGGTTCCCATCTTCGCTGTCCGGTGGCGGCCTGGGTCCCAGTTTTACTGTGCAACTTAGACACTTTCACTTATAATATTTTCATGAGACACACACATGCAGGGACCTTGTGCTGGGCACACTTTCCGGCTACAGTGGAGGAGCCCTAAAATGAGCCTCACCTCTGGTGCCTGTGCTCACTGCTTAACTGCCTTTAGACACTGAGGGGCTCAGGGTGGGGGATGGGGTTGTCTGACAGCATTCCCATGTCCCAGCCCTCTCTTTTAAGTGCACATTATAACAACACGCATCAACACCACATTCAAGCAGGATAAGAGAGGCTAGGGGTCTTTCCATGCCCTGTTCGCTACCGACCATCAGGGGTTGGGGGTCCAGGAGGTGGTTTAGGCTGTCTGGTCGGGGACCCGGTCTGGTGGGCTGCTCTTGCCATTGTGGGGGCGTGGGCAGTCTGCTTGTCTCCATCCTACAGGGTAGTGGGTTCGTCTCCCGGGTTCAGGGACAGGTTGCTCTGCTGGGGCTTCTGTACCTGGTCCTGGGAGTATAGAGTGTGTATGGGCGTATGAGTGAGTGTACAGCGTCCTTTCTTGGATATCTTGGTGTGCAGGTGAAAATGAATGTGCGTATGACTGTCCACCTGTCTGGTTGGGTCCTCGACTGCCATCTCGCCTGGTGCATCTCAGGCCCTACATATAATGGGGGCCTATTTCCCCTCCGTCACTCCCTGCCTGTAACTGATGCCCCTGCCCGCTGGTGCATTGGGGACTCTTGATGTCGGGGGCTAGGGGCCTGGGTGCAGTCCGGTTCGGCCCTGGTGCAAGCCTGGCCCGGGGTGGCGGTGGCATGTGTCGTCCATCGGCGGCCACCCCCCGGCCTTGTGGTGATGGCGGGGGACCCCTGTCCGCCAGTCCCTGGTCGGGGCCCTGCTGGGGGGTGGGGCGCCCCTGGTCCCCGGGGTCGTGGACCGGGCCCACCCTGACGTAGCCAGTTGCCAGCGGAGCCCACGGGCTCGTCCCTGCGGCCTCCCAGGCCCCTGCATTGTAGTTGCTGGATGTTCCCCTGGGGCTTCCCTCTGTTCCTCTCTTGGTGGATGCGATCGGCCCTGCGCTGTTCCGCCTGGCGCTCCTAGGCTCTGGGGCCCTCTGGAGGTCTGTATCCCTGACCTACTTCATGTCTGCGTCGATTCCTGTGGGGCGGATTGACTGCTCCTCACACCAGCTATCAAAGACTCGTTGGGGAAACCTTATATGCACCAGCATGCTAACACACACACACACACACCTACACACACACACACACACACAGGTGTGGGGACTTTCGTTTTCTACAAAACATTCTAGAATTGCGCTGCTCTGGGTGGCTGCATGTTGGAGTGGCTCTG